>OX439045.1:13300413-13900413 GCA_949317995.1 Acholoe squamosa | reverse complement strand
AGAATGGATTCCTGACTGCTACAGAATGGATTCCTGACTGCTGCAGAATGGATTCCTGACTGCTGCAGAATGGATTCCTCATTGCTGCAGCAATGGATTCCTCACGGCTGCAGCAATCGGTTCCTTCTTGCTACAGCAATAGATTTCTCACTGCTACAGGAATGGATTCCTCTCTGCTGTAGCAATGGATTTCTCACTGCAGCAGCAATGGATTCCTCTCTGCTGTAGCAATCGGTTTCTCACTGCAGCAGCAATGGATTCCTCTCTGCTGCAGCAATGGGTGCCTCATTGCAGCAGCAATGGATCCCTCTCTGCTGCAGCAATGGGTGTCTCACTGCAGCAGCAATGGATTCCTCTCTGCTGCAGCAATGGGTGCCTCACTGCAGCAGCAATGGATTCCTCTCTGCTGCAGCAATGGGTGCCTCACTGCAGCAGCAATGGATTCCTCTCTGCTGTAGCAATGGATTTCTCACTGCAGCAGCAATGGATTCCTCTCTGCTGTAGCAATAGGTGCCTCACTGCAGCAGCAATGGATTCCTCTCTGCTGTAGCAATGGATTTCTCGCTGCAGCAGCAATGGATTCCTTGTTGCTGCAGCAATGGATTTCTCACTGCAGCAGCAATGGATTCCTCATGGCTTGAAGGGTTGTCTTGAAGGGTTGTCATGATGCATAAATGAGTATACCCACAGGCACTGCATTAGTGCATCATGGTGACACCACAATATGAACCATGGGGGCATCATTGATCCTTTTATATAATATCATAGTTCAAGATTTCATTGACAATCCATCCGATACATGTTCACAACCCGGATGGATATCTCTCCTATTACAGTGCTCGCAGCGTGTATGAGGGATAGGCCTTAAAACAATCAGTCTATAGGCCTTACAATACAGGCTGTGTGAATGTATTGTGTTTTAATGGCATGTTCAATCATGCTCATGTCACACAGGCTGAATATGGTGACACGTGTATACAGGAACCATTACCAGTGATGTAGATTTAGAGGAGGATGAACACATTGATTCTCCGTTTCACTTTGTTTTAGTCAACCCTACTCATATATCATTTCATATATGTTCTATAGAGGCAAGACTGGTTCCCGGGAGTGCCTCATTCATACTGACATCAGCAACTTCTGGCTTTGGTCTCGCACTAGACTTGTTCCTCGCGAGAGGTTCTGAGTTTGGAACTGTCATGGCTGTGCACATACACATCAGTCCCAATTCTCGCTATAGCAATAAGCCACTTTGTCCCTTGATGATGGATGGTATTGGGTTCTGAAAAGATATGCAATACAAAGATCTGTCCTGTCCATCGTAATGTCCTGTTCATTATATTTTGTTCTTGTCCTGCATCAACTGATTGACAATTGTTGGTTTTATGTGTGATATCAATTGCTTTACTCCCTTTGCAGAGCATGGAATACGAAGGTACTTTGTATTTTTAAAGTCCCAGGGTTGGGTAGTCATCTATGTTGACATCTCATGGATTATAAATTTATCCAATATTTTCGGCCAATTAGACACAGCACAGCTTTAATGCCGTGTGTATTTATATTATGTTCTAAGAAGTAAAGAATTGATTTACGACATTTCTAATAGGATCTTAGATCAAAATGTTTGGAACAAATATGATTTCAATACAAAATCTAAAAGCTCTTCATATGTTGTGTGTTTTACAATTTATTAATTTATAGCGTACTTTCAGGAAAGTAAACACAACAATGCTGTAATGCTGTGCGTATTCCTATTATGATACAAGGAAAAAAGATCACTGGTTACCAAGTTTCCTAATCTTAAATACAAGCTCTCAATGTGGTGCTTCCTCGCTCTCCATGTATTATCCAGTCCCATAGCTACAGTATGGAGTATACCCATACCTGGATAAAAATATGCAAATCAGTCAAGCACAGAATACTGGTGCTTTCCTACTCTAGTGTTGGTGGTAATGGTGGTGGACCTGTTATTGCCTTCCAGGGAATGTGTGTGAGGGGTGGGAGTAGTGTGGTGGTGGTGCTGGTGGTGAATCCTGGTCACTGAAGTAGTGGCAGAGGCCACAGGAATAAGCCTGTGTTCTAATACAAAGCAATGTTCCCTCATAATCCTCTGAACTGATCAATGCCCCCCCCCTGCCCACCTCTGAACGGTGGTGATGGCTTTGTGCTGTTGGGGTGGCCCCATACCTGCCCCCTTGGCCACTGCCGCCAATCTGGGCATGATGCACCAATGAATCAATGCACTTTTGTCTGCTGTTTATCAACAGATTTCAAAATGTAATATATCAATTTCAAGGTTTTCCACCATGCCGATTCCATTTCTCAAAGGATTAGACCAATATTCCTGATACTTTCTGAATGAGAAGCTTAGATGCAATTTAAAGCATGATGCACTAATGAATAATATACCATTAATCTTTTTAATATCAATACTTAGTCACAAGGGGTAAAAGGTAATGATTTTTAAATGCGAATTTTCTGATATTTGTATTATGATGGATGATACATCAGAAATAGAAATTTCTGATGGAGTAAATTACTGATGTAATTACAGATTTTCTTTCTTTAGAAATAGATATCATGATCCTAAATAAGATTTTCTGATGGAGTACAGCAAAAGAGTACATGGAAATCAAAAAGAAATTAGGTAGTTGAGGTATCCCAATGGTCACTAACATCCAAATGATAACTTTTGAAGATCAAAATTGACCATATGTGACCTAGATCCCTGTGTTTCCTGAAACCAAGATGGCCACCACACATGGAAAACAATAGAATACGGTAGTAGACGGTTTGGTGACAGATTGTGAGTAAATACTAACATGTATTGATAATTGCTGATATATAGTTACTAAGTACTGACGTATATTGACTAATTGCTGACAAAATGTGAGTAAATACTGACATATATTGATTAATTGCTGACAAATAGTGAGTACACAGCTAAAAATGATTTTCTTGGAATCTTAAATAATCTTACCTGATGGACAAAACTACCAGTTTTAAGATTTTTTATTTTCTTAAAACTGGTAGTTTTGTCCGCCACGTAAGATAATTTTTCTTATTTTCTTAAATCAAGAAAAATATTTTTAGCAGTGTAAGTACTGACATATATTGACTAATTGTATGATGGAGGCAGCCATTGCTTGATAAGGCACCTCACACACACACAGTCACCATGCATTAGTAGTGTCAATTTGTTAGCACATGAAATATACAAAGGAGCAATAGAACATATCTATGTATATTGAAAGGTACCAGGATACTGCATAATTATGCTAATGCTGCAAACGATATGCGTGAATATGGAGTGTTCGGTATGAATCTGGGGTGTTTCATCCCCCTAATGAACTTCCCCCCTAAAAAAATTGTTTTGAAAAAGAATAAGTGAAATAATGTTTTTGACTAGGAGCCTTTTTTTTTTACCCCAGCCGGTCCACCTGTGCCCTTACCACAGTGTGCATGCGCCCTACCTCCAGCAAAAACCTATCTGTTTTAAGCATCACCGGCGAAGAAGGGCAAGTTTGAGGAAGGAACAGATTGAAATGAAGGTTTTTTTGGGACGCGGGGACATTGTGTCACTTAAATGGTAAAATAGACTCTAAGTTAAGGGAAGAAATATGTTAAAACAAGATGTTTCAAATCAGATGGGAAATAAGGTCAGGAATACATAGAGGAGAGGTATAAATGAAAGATATACAGAAGCCTTGAGCACATAAAGATAGTTGAGAACAATTCCCTTGATACAAAATGTTCTGGGACTAAAATAGATACTATACCTTAACTATAGAAACAAGTGGTAAAAACTATTTTTTTCATATCATGTCCCTAATGTACTGACCCTCTACTGATTTTTCTACAAGACTCACTCGATAGAAAGAGGACATCTGTACAAAAAATTTGAGAAAAAGAAAAATAGGGGGGGGGTCATGTTTGAAATTAAAAAGTTATGAATATTTTAAAATTATTAATTTTCTTGAGGCCCTATGAGAATTCAAGCGACACATAAATATCTTTTCTCTATCTATAGTGATCAGAAATGAGCTGAAAAATATGTCCAGGTAAAGTGGTCCATTTAGAGTGAGACTTTTTATGAAAATAGTACAACTGATGGGTTCTGGTTTCTGCCACCAGGTGGCTTCTGTGTACCGGACAGCATTTGGCCAAGAGAAAACAAATCCAACAGGAAGGAGGCACTCTCCTTGCATGACCTTGCCAAATCGACCTACCCCATTGCAGTTGCTCTGTCCCTTCACCATTCCCCTAAAGTAATTGCACATGGGTGACCTTTGACATGACTTCCTGTCTCCGCCCATGTCACTTCCTGCCACCATGACCTCTCCAGTGCCGTCCAGTCACCCAGGCCCCTTCCCAATGACCACTGCGCTCACAGGAAGTCAGAGGTCAGCTTTAACCAATGAGATGAGAGCTGTAGAGCAAGGTATGATGGGGGGTTTGTTAGTACAGAGGTGTTTGGAGAGTGACTTGAGGGGCAGAGAGTGACATGACTTCATTTGTAAAGTAGCAGCACATGACAGACTAGAGGTCCCTGATGCCTACTCGCTATGGGTTCCACTACTTTGGCTTGCCCCTTTGGCTAGACCATTTTATTTTACAACCTAAGAGATAAGGCTGAAGCTTGAGAAGTTTCTTGACACTTTCTGTAGTGTTTAGATGCAAAATATCATCAAGGCAAGAAGCAATAATCCTGGTCTCTTTAAATCATGCTGATCTTGTGGGACTGAATCAGCTAAGGCAGATGCCACATTACGCTTTAAGGCTAGGAAATAGTTCATCAATGCAATTGTATGTTCTTAAAGCCAGGTGTTCTTTTGAAATAGGTCCTCATCAAGAAACTCAGTGTTTACCAGAATCAATATCAAAGCCTTTGATGACGTACAAAGGATTTTACAAGGTTGAAGTGATTCTGAATCCATATCGGTATGTATTCTGTGTATCATAAGCCACACCTTGTGGGTCAACTCAATTCTGTATTGGTTTTGGTTCACACATGTCCATCTACTGTAGTTGTCCACACCCTGTACATTGATCCCCACGTGCTGTATTTGCTGATGTCCAATCAATGTACAGCTGGGGTCCTAGACCCTTTAAAGGCCTCATGGTGCCTTAAGCCTAGTGTCCCCTAGCCACGTGTTCCTGACAGGACTACAGACTTTCCTGCACAATATTGGTGCATCATACCAACCCAGCAGGATGGTATCAGGCCACTCACTATAGATATGGATCTATTCAGAGGGAGTCGAATCTGCTTTGCTGCTAAGAAGTAGGTAAAATACATTTATACATAGCAGTACGCTACAAAGATTCTTGCCTATTTGTACAAAGATTCTTGCCTATTTGTGGCCAGATTAGCCCTGGTGATCGAGGAGCCCTGCATGACACTGTCCCCTTTTCCTAACAGAATACATGAGCTACGTATCAGGGCTTCTTTCATGTATCTTGACCATTGCAAAGTAAATTAAGGCATATCATGAAGTAAGTGATTTGTTGACGCGATTTCAACAGCTAAGGTCATGTTCACGGCAAGAAAGCTACATTGCAAATCAAGGGATGAAACTTGTTCATGTCGTTGTCTGCGCATATGTGCACCTGACAATAAGAAGGGCTAGACGCCCTGGAACTATACGGTCTGAGAAGGGTTAACTGCAGCTGCACAAAGTTGTTCAAAGTAGATCACCCACCTGGGGGTTATTCTATTGAATTTCTGCCTCTTTACACTCCATCTCACAACACTACTAATGTACATTGAATTATGGATCAATTTGTATATCATAATACTGTGGTACTTACGATGGTATATCACGAAGGGCAAATCATGATGGTTTTCTCTTCTTCTTTTTTTTTAATTTGGGATAATACACACCTGCAAATGAGAAAAGAGATTAATGTTACATTTATTATTACATTTTTCTGTATCCAGCCATGCTAGGTGTATCATAGCATCACATGTCCTAGGAGACAGTCAACATCTGCCTCTTACATTTTCTGAATTTTGATTGGGAGACATAATTCAGAAAATAATTCAGAAAATATACCGTGTCCATACTGAAAATATCCCCTCCATTTGCTGCTGATTTGGCAACTGGAGCCCACCATGGTGTTCTCATACCAGGACCAACTTCAGCAATGGCTACGGCCACTGGGCAGTGCAGGAATGACGAGGGATCATACAGAACGAGATCTCGCATGGAGAGGATTGTATTTAAGAGATTGATTTAGAATATGTCTATTGATTTGTATTGTGAGTTCAAAGTACACCAAAGGTGTAATAGCCGATTGGTTTTATTGTGAGTTAAAAGTACGGATGTGAGATCTGTTACAGTTACAACGACCTATTGAGTGGGTGAGTAGGTTGGGGGGGGGGTGTCACGGTCAGCAAGGAAGCCTCAATGAGCCGACAGGCCGAGGGAGTGGTAGGCCAAGGCATTGCCGGGCCAGAGAAGCGGGAGGGCAGCTTTCTCTACCTGTTATATAATATCATATGCGAGCATGCAGGTTCTATCAGCAGCCGTTTCGGTAAACAACATAGACTTGCACATGTCCTCATTTAGTTGGCTTGATGATTGGTAAATAATTGTATTGAGTACTGTCACTATTCTTTAAAAAAAAAAGAATTACCACACTGACTGCTGGTAGTCCAATAGTAGCTGATCTATAGAATATAGAGAGTAGTGGTTTTTGTGACGACTATCATGCCGACCAGGGGTAGTGTGTGGTGAGTTGTACTGAAGCCGAGGAGGCATGTATGCTTCTCGGCTAATAATGAGGGATCATACCGAATTGCCTTGCACCCTATACAGTCGACCTCATGCAATGTGTCCATCTGTCATGATACACAAATGTAAACCTAGGGCTACACACAAATAGTGGTTTTATTGTAATTCATTTAATGATCCTTGACAAATCTTACTATTAAGCTAAAGTTTTGTGCTTCTCTCCTGGTCATTGCCGGCAGTGATAGGCCTCAAGAATTAGGCATAACCTCTGTACAGTGTTGGTGAGTAGACTCAATGACAGATGTTTATCATGATCACTAAGGATCTTTAATCTTGATTCCTCGTCCCGTCCTCAAAGGGTTTATAATTAGTAATGTGATATAAATTATTGCAAAAAGCCTTTGAGATCATCTGAACATGATTACACAGAACCATCTGGTGGCAAAAACCAACACTGACTCCACACGCTAAAATGTCCTTGAAAGTTGACTCCGACTCGTGAGGCCACCTTTCAAGTGGGATGCAGGAGAAGCCAGCCTTCTTTCATCTTTTTGTAACTTCCTTAGCCTTTAAACGACAAGCATGTACTTGACAGATCGTCATAGCCCGTGTCAGACTCCTAGTTTCTCGCTAAAGCTACGTTTCCGGTCGCGTGTCATTAGCTGGCGACTCTTTACTTTTCGTCTGAAGTTGTTATTTTACAAGCACAACTTTCTCTGAATGTATTTTTCTCCATGCAGAGTTTAACTGGGTCTGACACTCTCCAAATCAGAGTCTTCATTGATTTATATCTTTTTTGGGGGTTTGGGGGTTACACTCTGTAGAATTTGTACCTGCCAACTCCCAAACTATCAGTACCGGTCCACTAAATAAAGGGAATGGGACCAGTCCCAGGTTTCTGAAGGAATCCACATTGTTTAGTTAAGAAACTATACACAGGTGAATCCTTTTTGAGCTTTGAAGCATGTCACAGGGACTAGGCAGCATATAAAACAGAGACAAAGCACAGAGAAAACTGTATTTTTCATGACTAAGAGTCGGGAAAGGAATTACTTTAAATGGATAGAAACAGCTGAGAAAGGGAGCTTTTTTTTCTTTCTTTTGCTTGGGATACATGTCTAAGGCACGTGCACAGAGATGCACAGTCTTCCCTATAAATTCCCATGATTGTTTCTTCCTGAAATGTATATATGCGTCACATTCTTGCCTTTTACCTTTTAACTCCAAACAGTCTTTGAATCTTTTTTTTTGTCACAAGAATGCCCAGGATTGCAAGTGGAAGTTAGAATTAAAAAAGATTCTTGTAAATACCTAGGACATACTTGAGGGGGGGGGGATCTTGGGTCCCATTCTTTTAGTTCTTCACAGTAGGTATAGTTCCCTTTGCAATCCATATTTTGATCAAACCACTAAAAGCTCACTTTTAGCAATTTCGAGATAGGGTGTACAACAAATAAATATGATATAGTAGTAGTATGAGATGGTGCCTTATATAGAGGTTATCGACTTGTCCATTTGTCTGTGTCCATCTCTGATCCTCCTTTTGGCAGCCTTGACCCCCCCCCCTGCCCCATGGTAACCCCACCCAATATGGCTTCCCCGGTCCCATCCCCACCCAACGTCTGACAGTTATCCAGATCGGTGCACCTTTAGTATGGCCAAAACCAGATCGAATCAAATTAGAGAAAACGATCGTGGCAGGCCATCCGTGCGCAGCAGGCTGTGCTGTAAAGGCAACAAATTATACATAAACGGCAGCCTTTACAATTTGTATACCCCGTCTCCTTCCCCACCCTCCTCATCCTCTATCCCCCACTGGGCCTTTACGTGTTGCACAATGCTTTAATGTTCATTGCTCACCATTACGAAATAATGCAGCCCTGAAGAGTCTGTGGAGTCGCCATGGCTGCTACCTTCAGCCCTTGCTTCTTCAGACTTTGAGGAAGCAGATCATCTGAGGAATTGAGTCCAAACATAATAGAAAACATATAATGCAGCTGCAAAACTTCTCTCTGAGGTAATGAGGGATCTAAGGAATTGAAGGGTCGAGGAAGTGAGGGCTGCCGTACTCATCATGCATTGGGTTGACATAATCCCAAAGGTTCGGAGTGATGCTAGATTGTAGTGCAGTACTTGCAAGAACACCAACCACCAATGCATTACCGTAAATTCTCTCATAGAAGCCGCACCCCTCGTATAAGCCGCACCCCGACTCTGTAGGGAGCTATGAGGTGCATTTGGCCCTTGAAAATAGTAGTTTTTGTACTGTTCTGTGGTGTAAAAAACCCTCCTATAAGTCGCACCCCGTCTTTGGACTAATCCTATAAAGCCTAATATTCATTTGGATTCTGGTATAAGCTGCGGCTTATACGAGAGAATTTACGGTAGTGCATTATGATTATAAAAGAATATGACCCTGGAGGCATCATGCGGCCCTTGAAGAGCCAGTTCCTCTTCAGACCGCATGGGGGCACTATAATTGACGACCTTTGATCCCGTCAATGCTTATTTCCCATAGGACCACAGTCAAGATGGCCGCCCTTCCCATTTTGCTGGTTGCTGGAGGGATCCGACAGCCTGTGCCTGAGTCCCTGGGGAACCAGTGAAGAACCTGTTGCCAAGCTGAGCTGGTGCTGGGCCTGTCTGGTGGTCCTTAGGGACGGCTGCGGGGCACCAGCTGACAGCAGCGTCTCAGCCCTTCTTCTTCTTTATTTTATTTTCAAGTATGGGTATCCTTTTTTTCTCTCTTTTTGCTGAATATTGACTCATATGTAGATCCCCAGTCCCCTTCCTTTAACACATACCTATGTACAATTCACACTCCAGCACTTAAACACCAGTATGGCAATACAATAACTTATTATTATTTCAAATATTTTGTGCAATTTTAAATTTTGCAGTGGCTCATCCCCACTAATGGTTGTGGTTCGGGTTGTTCCCTAGGGGGACTGTTGGTTGCCGACAGAACCTCATGAACAGTCCTGAAGCTGCAGCACCTACACCTTCCCCTGTGCCCTCACAAGGAAATGACAGACAGCAGCGCCACAGAAGCCATAATACTGGTGGAAATAGGAACTTATGTTGAAGAGTTCGATGGTTTCAACCTCACTCCTGGTATACTGACAGACAGACAGCAGCGCCACAGAAGCCATAATACTGGTGGAAATAGGAACTTATGTTGAAGATTTCGATGGTTTCAACCTCACTCCTGGTATACTGGCGTGAGAGAGGAGGGAGTCTACAGGTACCAGCGAGATTCATCTCACAGGGGGACAAGATGGTGACTCACGCGGCATTACAGTTATACACGTATAGCTATTGCTTGCCTGGATTTTGTAGAAGTTATTTCTCTTTAACTGTAGGTTGCTATAGGCCTAGCTATATATAGTACATGTTTTAGACTTCAAGTAGACAGCGTCATATCAAAATTATGAAAAAACATCCTTCATGTTGATGGTCACATGTAAGCGCTGGGTTTCCAATAAGTAGAGGTATTGGAATAAGAGGGTGTTGTAGTTAAGCATTAAGAAAGACTGTGACTGTCTTGCATGAAGGCTCGGGGTGATAATGACTTCAAAATTTAGTAGAACTTGGGAGGTTGTTCATAACGATACGGTAATGGGCAAAGAAGATTAAAGGGCATTCGGTTATGTGTATCGTAAACATGTTCCGAAGGCATATTTTTAACATGACATCTAATTTTCGGTAAATTAACACTTTTTGAATAGGATTCCTACTTGATTTCATATCTCAGTAGGTTTTCATATTGACATTTGTGCTCCCTTTTATCCCTCCATTGCACTGAGTCTTTTGGGGGCACCACATTCCCACAGATACCATAATTCCTCCGACTGGCTTCTACACTTAATAGCCTCCCCTACTACTGTAAATAAAACCCCTCATATATCACCAAACCCTGACAGTCCCACTGACTCAGTTAGAGAAAACTCCACCAGAGGGGGTTGTTAGAAAATATGGATCGGATTGTGTCATACTTGGTTGCATGATAAATCCCCATTGTACAGGACACTAGGGCAATGTCCCAATACAGCTGTTGGTGAGAGGGTAGGATGTTGTTGATTCTTTAAAGTTTGGCCAAAATTGTGTATCAATTTACTTCTTGTTTAATACCTGAAATACATCACTGTACCAGCTGACTGTACTATTTGTAATGAATGGGGTCCTTATAATTTCCAACACTGAATGAATCTTCAGATTTACACACCTTAAAGTTGCTTAGATCTGCATTTAAAGTTGCTTAAATGTACTTAATGGCTTTCTTTATGCAGCTTTAATCAACTTTAAACATTTCCCTCTAAGCCAAAGGGTAGGACCTTGTATAGGCGCCCTTGTATATAGGTTGCCCTCTGAGTTTAAGGAGAAGTCCTGAGTCTTGGGTAAGGTTTAATGATGGCCAATTCAATAATATTCCAACCACAGCCTGAGTCTAGACACCTTTTAGAAGGCACATCTCATTCCTTTTCTCGCTAATAAGCCACGCCACGCAGGAGGGGTGGGGTTATATATGAGGGGCTTCTTTGACTATAAAGACGTAAGGGTGTCATCTAGGGACGTGGGGTGGGGAGAAGTGGTGGTAAAGATGGCACCCACTTTCCTTAAACCCTTGTGGATTACACAGCACTCACAAGTCACCATGATGCACTAAGGTAGCCCTGGTGAGTAACTCGCCATGATTGTATGCACGGTCTGCAGTAGATACAGTACAGGTGCATCACTGCAGGGTCGGCACGACTTCATTCATGCATAATGCCAACCAAGTAGCATAATGCACTACAATTAAGTACTATGCAGCCTCCAAAGGGTTAACCAGCTGATAACGTCTTATTTTTGGTGGGAGGCGACGTTGCCCTAACTGACTTTGCTTTGGGCTGCATTCTACAATAAATTACAGTACCAATAATCTGAGATCATCTCCTCTATAAATCATTATAAATCAAATCAAGAGTTAATTCTTGAGAGAGTAACAATGATTAAGATAACAAGCTTTGTCGGACGGAGGATGAGTGGAGGGAGGAATTAGATAGATAGATAGATAGATAGATAGATAGATAGAGAGAGAGAGAGAGAGAGAGAGAGAGAGAGAGAGAGAGAGAGAGAGAGAGAGAGGGTAGGGATTTGGGAGGAAGAAAATAATGAAGTACAATTACAAAGCATGTGAGCTATCATTGCTTACCTGTGTTTACGTAACTTAAATGAACTTTATAATTAATGATATCTCATTAGAAATTTGCAGTGTCAACTCTTTCATGTTTCTAAAATACAACTTTTTGGTGATAGTTTTACCCATACGAAACATGCAGTGTTTTTACGAGTAGATACATGCTTGGAGATGGTGACGGTATAGGGTAAGATGATTGGAGAGTGTAGGGGCCAGGCTGAGGTTACTACAAAATGGATTAGATGCTGCGTCCGTACACGATCCCGCCCCAGCATTACCCATCATCCTCTTGTTCAATGGACAACCACCCCCCCCCCGGAGTCTCTACCCATCAGCCCCTTCTCACTCCCAGTCTGCACCACGTGATCTAAAACGCCGGGCGGGGCACTTCCGGTGCTGATTTACCGATGGCCGGAAGTGGCCGGGGTCGGAGCGGTCACGTGACGTCGTATCCCGATAACTGCCACCCAGCGGGGACAGCGGGAACTGATCTTGTGGTCCAGTCTAGTGGCCTTATGAAACTATAGGTAAAGGTTCTATACCATGACCTACAATGTATTTGGTTCACTATGATCAGTTGCAGAGAATTGCATTGATTGGTGACTGTTTAAACGTTACTATTAAAACCTTTAACCCTTTAAAGGGCCGCTGATGCATGAGTGCATCATTCCCATTGATCGTTATGATACACGAATGAAGTACTGGCGATTCTGCTCATTGGAGCATAATGACGACCCCCTATGGTACATTCATGAATCATGACGACCAATGGACATGATGCATTAATACATCAGCGGCCCTTGAAGTGTTAAGGCTGCACAAGCTATGGAGATCAAAGTTATCAAGAAGGTCTTTATGATTCACCAACGTGGTGTCGCAGGAATCTGCAGGACAGCATTGGTATTGGTGCATTATGACAACTATTTTAATATCAACCTCCTAAAAGTAAAACCATCCAACAATGCAGTGCTGGCAAGTCAGCCCGCAAGGATTGAATTGGTGCACTATGCCGACCCTTCAAGAGGGCATCAAATCCCTTGGGTCTGACTGAGGCACATTGCTACAGCACCATGAAGGCAGATGTCCACAGTGCTTTAATATACGAATGCACCCACTAACAGGTGAAACACTTTGGAGAAAGTTGCAGCTGAGGGAAACCTGACATAAAATGACAAGGCTTTATTCCGGACCTTTCTTGCTGACAGCCGTCCCTGATGGTTGTAAGACCCACTCAAGGTCTACCACTAGACGTGTTGGTGGTGCCACCTATCGGGCGGTGGTGCAGGTAATGTGTATTGTCTTCAGGCAAACAGCCGCTTTGTCGTCAACCTCCCCCGCCCACCGCATAGGGCCCCCGCACCATGGATAAACGACACCCCTACCCTGACGAGCTATGTATCTCTGATTTACTATCCATCACCTTTAGGCCCTTCCTGGAGGCGGCGCCCGAGGACGCTGCGAGATGATGATCGATTCTTGAGGGTTTGGCCAATTTTTGCATCAGTTTACAACATTATTATCACCATAAAAACAACACTTTATATGAGGGTAAAAGATGATTTCAAGTACTTTCTGTTCAGCAAACTTCTGAACGATATTATTTTGGAAAATTGTACAAATCTTAGAACCAAAATTATTAATTGCAAATGACAACTCCTCCTTATCTTACTCTAAAATTGTGGCCATATTCCCGAGAATGGACCTATAAGGTATGGATTGGTGGGGGGGGGGAGGGTTTGCTGTGGGGTAGGGGTGGATAAAGGGCTGTTATCTGGCGGCAGGCAGCACATCGCCGATTTACTATCCATGCCAGCAGGCCCCGACGTGACTAGAGGTCAGGTGTCAACGTCCGCGAGGGAGGCCGGGATGGGGAGGTGTTGGGAGGGAGCTGGGCTAGGGGATGGCAGGGCAGGCAAGGACAGGGTTAGGGAAGGACAGAGTAAGGCAAGATAGGACAGGGTGAAGCAGTAATTTATATGGAGTGATAAAGAGGTATGACAGAGGGACACATCAGGGAATCACAATACAGTGGAGGGACATAAAAGAAGAGCATAATGTCGACTTTAGACCCCTTATTGGTACTATTTTATCAAGCAAAATGCCATTTGCTTTCTATTTTATTCGGATATTCACACACCTTCTCAACTTACTCTATGAATGCTGAAAGGCAACTATACTTCCTTTTTCCAATTTTCTAGGTAAGGTTTGATAGGGAAAAGTACCACTCCTCCCTGATAAATCGGTGAGTTTCATAACGTGCATGGCGTCACATCGGGGGCAGAGTGCAGAGACCGTGGACTGTGGCAGAGACGG
Organism: Acholoe squamosa; assembly: GCA_949317995.1. Taxonomy (NCBI): domain Eukaryota; kingdom Metazoa; phylum Annelida; class Polychaeta; order Phyllodocida; family Polynoidae; genus Acholoe; species Acholoe squamosa. The sequence continues at coordinate 13,886,184 of OX439045.1, read as the reverse complement.
GGGTTGGGCAGAGGTTGATGGAGCAGGGGCAGGGTCCATAGGTTGGGCTGTCAGTGTCCTCGTGACTTCCCCTTCCCTCCCTTTAGGTGATGGAGCCACAACCCTCCATCACTGAAGCCATATCCATTACCCCATCCCCCTCCAGCACCAGAAGGGGGGGGGGGCGACTCACTATAAAGCTATCCCATCCTACACCTCACATCCACACATACCTGTCTTAAGGCCAAAAGGCCAACTCACTTTCTCTCTTTTCTTCTACAAATTTGTTCTACATCTACCAGGCTTTTGCTGCTGGAGTGTTAGGCCTATGCTGCAGTCTGGTCATTTTGCGAAAGATTCATGAAAACTTCCTTATTCTCAGAAGCCATTTCCCATTCTTATGTAAAGAAAATTTAGAAGAAAGCACCAAGATGATGTTAAAACAAATGCAAATTTTTTTGTCTGAAATACAAATCATGTTCATCATGACAAACATACTTAGACTGTGTTATAATTGCACTTACCGTGTTTATAGAGTCCTAGCGTTATTAGTGCTATATGTACAGCCGTATAGGCTAAGACACCCCTGAGACTCGCAGCCTATCTCAAGGGACTTAAAGTGCCAAGACTTCATAACATACCCCCAAGTCTTTCTCCCTCTCCAGCTTTCACGTATACAGAACTTACTTAATTATCGCCCAGAAACTGTCTACCATATTTTCCTGCCAGAGGTGGTAGCAGTACTAAAAGGACATGACGTCATTACAGTCTCATAGGGGCCAAATATGCATGGGTCGATTTGCCTGTTTTGCCAGTTGCCTTTTTGCTAGTTTTACAAGTTGCCAAGTTTATCAGTTGTCTATTGCCTATTTGCCAGTTCTATTAATTACCTCTTGCCTATTTGCCAGTTTTACCAGTTACCTATTGTCCATTTTCCAGTTTCATGCTAATTTGTGACCCTGATCAATGTTTACAAGAGCCAGTGAGGGTTAATGCTTTGTTATACAGTCAAAGGCTTGTTAGACGATGTACCGCTCACTCCCAAAGGCATTGTTTTTTTACTAAATCTGGGGTCCGACCCCCCAGAGGAGAAAATTCCCAAAATAAATATACAGTCAAAGGCTACACCGCACAAGTAAAGGACAGTAATTATACAGGCCTCTGATATTGGACTAGACACACAAATGTCTAGAGTCACTATGGTCGTCTTATTGAACAGCATAACCTAAAACAGGTTAAAACCTGCCAAACTTTACTTGTGGGACCTGGCACAAACTCTTCATCTTAACTTCACATGGTCCAGGCAGATGAATGATGTGACGACCCTTGAGTGACAGGCCGTGGAGCTCCAACGAAGGCAAAAAGTTGTCAGCATGAAGAGCCTGTGCCGCTGTTAGGTTGGACAGGTTTAGCCTCATTCATTTTATGATTCTCACTTTGAGGACCCTTTTTTCAGTGTATTCTGAGATTGAGATAACACAAGTAGGCTTACTGCTGCCATAGGCATCCTCAGTAGTATTGTGTATGCATATAATATGATTAAAGTAATAATATGTATAACCTGTCTACCTCAGATCTCCTTAACACGCTATCTGATACAGGCTTTAACTCACTTTCAACATTGGGAAGAAGCTCCCTACCCGAGCATCAATGCATCATGATCAGGCTTCATCTGTGTACAAACGATCTGGGATCGGAATGATGCATCAATTTAGCCCTAATTAGTAACTCTTTCCATTAATGCATCATACTCACTATACACATGGCGCATTTAAGCAAATTGTAGCCTTTTAGGGGTCAAGGCAGCACGACAAAAGGCCTTTATCTGTGATAAGATACACAAGGAGCTTCCCTCTGTTTGATTGATTTGGTTACCCCAGCCTCGTATACTTTGTAGTACATACAATATATTATATATGGACAGGTGCAAAGACCTTTTTGGTACCCGCAGTGTACAGTACACTGACAGAAAAAAGAGGATCAGCCTGAGTTTCACCTAGTCTCTTGTGCTGTCTGAGTATCAAGAGAGCCTCTGCTAGAGGCTCTCCCCTGACATGCCATACTCATGCTGAGCCTCCTTCAATGCCACACATTGGGAAAAAGGATAAGCATGAGTATGGCACAAGGCTCAGGCATGGTGCCATACTCAGTCTGAATCTAACTGAATACTCCAGCAAAGCAGGGGTCTAGCCCTTACACTGATGTCTGAGATTATATCATATCCTAGCACCCACCACACCATGTGCCTCATTAGCTCAGTTGATATGGCACTGAACTCTGCATCTGAAGGTGGTGAGTTCAAGCCCCATTGAGAATTTTTGTAAAGTCATTCTCGGTAAGTCAATCTTATTGCTACAATGTGAGCATGAATATGCATTCATAATGGGGTTGTGAGAAGATTTTTCCCTATTAAGCCCCCCCCCCTCACCCATTCTTGCACATACTCAATATCCTTTCTATTATCCTCTAGTCCTTAGAACCATGATATCTAAGAATATAATCTTATCTATTTAGGAATATAATAGGAATTAATCACTAAAACATTTAGAGTATGATCATATCTTTGCAGTAAATGTAAAAGTAACATATGGTCCCAGGCATATTTCTAATGTTTTGGGGCTTGGAAAAAAGTAGAATACCAGATTTCAACACACAGAGGGAGCAGATCATATGAGATTTCAAGTGGAGATCTTTCAGCACAGTCAAGATGGTGTAGTGGTAACATGTTTACCTTCATATGAGAAGGTCCTGAGTTCGATTCCAGCCCAGGGATGCTCTTCAAAAGTTGCAGGTTTTCAACCCGAAATATTTTGTTATGCAAGCGATTTATAGTCTTGCTATTTTCTGACTTGGCAGACATTGAAGATTCTGTCAGTTTTTAAGCAAGCATCTATTTCTATTCGTTACAAAGTTAGGTCTTAGAAAAATACACTGTAATAGATGAGATGTTTCCTATTAAACTGAAAAAAAGAAAAATGTTTCTCAGCACCACCTAGACTTGAACCTGAGACCCCTCACATGCAAAGCGAGAATCCTAACGCTGTGCCACCTCTACAACTGGTGAGCCAGGTTGCAATAGGCATATAAGTAGGACTGTGCAATACTTACTGAGGACATTGTGGACATTTGTCCTTACTATGGGCATTTTTCCTTACTATGGTCACTCCAGTCGGTGTTCCCTCTTAGTCTACTTGGCGTCATATGACCAATGACATCTCACTGTAGTAGGTCTATGGTTGAAATATCATATTGATAGTGCCACTTTCAACACCTGACCCGCTAGCACATATAGGAGCACAAAGGAGTCACAATAAGGAGGTACCCGGTTCAAATCCCACCAAGGAGCAAAAAGGACACTGAAACCAGGAATGCACAAACTATTCATCGATTGATAAGACTGCCTTAGGAAGTTGAATGTTCGACCATCTGAAATCCTTGTGTGTATGAAATTATGGGCTTTTGTCAAACAGTGACCTTAATTTCTATATTTCTTTATAATGTTTAACAAACCAATTATGTGTTGGGCTTAATACACCCTACAGCTTAGTAGTTCAATAAGGGCTACAAATGCAGGGCTACATAACCATTACAATTTAGACTGTCTGTAAGCCCTACAATGCAGTGCTAATTAGTAACTCTTTAAGTGGGGTTGTGCCCACTGGGTAGTGTTGCTGGACTCACTCTGAAGATAGAATCCAGTAAAGTGTGATCCTATGTATTGGGATACTCTGGCAGTGCAGTACACCATAGGTAAGAAAGACTCCTGCAATGGTGGAGCCTGTTCAGGTAGGATCCAGCATTGCCTGACCCTCTTCATAGAGATACTCAGGCAATGTCCTATTCTCTTCTATTATGTTACTCCAGTTGACCCTGAGCCTGTCTCTAAAGAGACTCCTGCACTGTGAAAGTAGGGCAGTAGAGAGGGTACAGCTAAGCCATAAACAATCTAGAGTAGAGTGTCAGGTATTGCTGGAGTATGCTTACACCCTAGGCTCACCCTGAGTATCAAAATATACTCATTTTGGCGACATTTGCCTGAGGCTAGCATTAGGCTCCCGGTGAGTATCATTATTTTTTCTGTGTATGTATACCGAGGTACTATCGGTAGGCCTATGTAATTATGTAGGTCTATAGTAATAGGTACCTTCCATTAAAAAATGAGCCCATCATGCTGATATAAAAGGTCGTCCATCAAGGCCGCACCCAACCTCTCAGCTAACATGTTCTGTACTAAAACTGAACTTTGCCATTCACAAAACCTTGACCAAATGTAGTTTTCTAAAAGCTAGTTTGGCATTTGAATTTTTCATTTGTACTTTTACAGACCTTTAACAGTTAGTTTGACATTTCTCAAGTTTCCCAGTTCAGTAATTGTTCCTTTCATGGTCGTGGATTGCCTCTCAGTATTGCACAAACTAAATACTCCAATCTACCCCAGCAGGACATCACGTAAACACACTAAACCACAGTGGTACATTGTCCCCTCCCTAACCCTGACCTGCGTTGTAACGGCTTGATTTTAGGTAGTTTCAGCTGGACTAGTGTTCTGCCGAGACGAACACCGGAAGCAGGGGAACCAGCATCGACATACGACAATTGGCCGGAAGTAAGGCCATTTCCGTTGGTGTCTCGGCGAGAATCGCCGACATAATGTTGTCAGGGGGACAGGATGCAGCCTGGCGGACGAACATTGTACTACTTAAAGAAGCCATTGGGCTGGTAAGGGCTGGGGTTGTATATATGTTGTGGACACCCAGAGGTTTAGTGCCTAAACCGTCTACAGAGCAAACCCGTATTAAATAGCGATTCAGGTAGAGTTAATTAAGCTAGAATCGATGCTAGAAAGAGGGTCTCTTACATATGGAACGTATAGGCTACATCGTGGGCGCATGTGGATGTTGCCATAATAGGCCATCAACTGTTTTTAATGTACACCCCGACTTCATGAAAATAACAGACATTAATGTAAATGTAAGTATTTTCCATAAAATTCACACAGATTAAATAAAATGATGAATAAATCTAACCGATTCTCATATTTCTTTATGAACAAAACATGAATCACATGACTCAGATACATCTCATGGGCGAAATACGTCATCTTGTATAAAAGGAATCTCTTTCTATTCAAATACAAGATAGAGCTGTCATTGGGGCCATATTCCCTGGAATAAAGACATATAGGAGTCTGCCTCGTGATTCCCGGCTGTACAAAAGTCTGGCCATTGCTTGCATGTTCCATTCCTAGCTGTGCTTCCCTAGCCCACTTAAAAGGGTCTATTTCTCCTCTTTTTTATCCCCTCGGATGTGTGTGGTGCACATATGCGTGGGCACCGACACATTCCTCTGTGAAATTGTGTAATGTCGTTCTCACCATGAATATGACCTTAGCTGTCGAAATGGCGTTAAACCCATATTACTCACTCACTCACTCACTCACTCACTCCATTCCTAGCTTGTCCATATGTACAGAAAACTGCCCCTGCACAGCTATTCCAACAAATCTAAATCACTTTTAAAAGATAAGAGGAGCAATTGCTCATTAGCCATTTTAACGTTTGACCGACCAGGGATAATTCATGCTTCATGATAATCCTAGAACGAAAATGATACATGCCGAGGTTGCAGGATGTCCAAAGAGCGCAGCCATTGCTGTAGCTGGTCACCAGCGAGTTATGGCTGATAAGAGCTATCGCATGGGTACCAGTTGTCCCCTAAAGATCCTGTAGTGAAAGGGGGGGGGAGGGTATTTAATTGGTTGATAACTCATTCCATGCTCTCTATAGGTATTGTTCTGGTGACCCATACTTGATAGCACTGCCTTCAAACATAATTACAATGGAGGAAGTGAGTGAGTGAGTAATAGAGGTTTAATGCCATTTCGACAGCTAAGGTCATATTCATGGCGAGAACCCACACAATGGAGGAACATGAACCAGTGAACCTCGAGGGATCATTGCAGGGCCAATTGAATAATGGCGCTCACATTGCGTCTGCTAGCATCTAAAACCTAATGGGATATGAGATATCCAGCTGATATCAGCAATATCATCCCAGATTACAAAACCTCAGTTGCGATTGAAGTCTCTGAGCTATTCTTTCTAGTTATTTTTTCCTCTCCTTTTTTGATCATAGATTTTTTTTCTCCCACCCTATTTAATCTCTGCTTGTGAGTGCTGACAGACGTCTACTATTACAGCCGTCAGAGCCAACTGTCCATCTCTCCCTCCCCACCTGCCTTTATTTCAGTCTACGTAGGTATGTCCTTTATCAGGTGGAACCTCTTAATGTTATGGTACCATACTTCAGCCCCACTACAACACAGCCATTTTGGGGAGAATTCGCTGTGAACCTTATCGGTTTCATTGCAGTAGCAAATTTAGACAGGGGGCGCATCCCCTCCATTTTGTCTGTAGTTCAACTCCAATAAATTTCTAACCAATGGGGGACGCCCCCCCTACTTTTGGGCTGTCCCATCTCCTTTTCGAAATCCTGGATCCGCCACTGTATTGCATATTTAGATCTACACAGAAATGTATTCTAAAGAGCAGAGACATGGACACATCTTTAAACTGATTTCTAACGCGTCTTTCTTCTCAGCAGCTGCCGAAATTACACCCAACAGCCATTACTCACTCACTCCACAACGACCTTCATGTTAGTAATGGCATTTTGAGACCCTCACTGAGTTGTTGAAGTAGTCTAGACAACAGCACAGTGGTGCATTAAATAACCATGACATGGTGAAAAAGATTCAATGACACCGTTGTCATGGTAACAAGAAGCCATTTTGAATATACAGCAATACCCATCAGGCCTTCTGAACGGGAAGTTCATAACCGGAAGTGCCAGTATGAGCATCCAATATCAAATCTCATCCGCTGGTTCTATCCATAATGTATCACAATTATGAGCACTTCAATAGTATATAGCCGAAGGGTTGGTGTCTCGGTAAGCGGATCGCGTTGCTATTGAATAAAGCTAAAACCCCGGCGCTATGCTTTCATGTACATAGCCCTCTCATATTATCCCATTTGAATGCAACCATGACGACTGATTTGCAAGGTTTGCAGTCATGCATTATGATGACCCTCATGAGTAGATGTACTCCCATAGGGTCGTCATGATAAACCAATGCATTGCTGGTGAGTTGAATCCAAAAGGTATGTGGCATGACATGCGGCCACTTACAGGTGAATAGCATTGGCAATGAAATACAGCATTTAGCTCTCAGGAGAGAGATGCTCTACTTTTATATATAAATAAAAGACATGGCACTTTGAATAACTGGTTAAGGGCCACATAGAATGACAATCATACGTCATGAAGCCCTTTTTAGGGAGGGGGGTGGGTTGGGGTCTACCGAATTGGTTGCGTTGTGCCCTGTCGAACACCATGGGTTGTTGGACTCCCAAAGGATCGACATGCCAGGTATAAATATTCAGGGGCGTAGGAAGCATTTTTTTATTTGGGAGGGGGGGGGCAGGGGTCTCGTTTGGGGGGGGCTGCTTTATTTGTATATAGGCTTATTTAGGGAACCTCCTCATTATTGGGGGGCCCAGGCCCCCCTGCCCCCCCCCCCCTTTTCCTATGCCCCTGATATTTTGCATCATGGCCACAATTGGCCACTATGTAGTTAAACCTCATGTCACCCTCAAAAGGTTAAGCTGCAATGTCACTCATCCTATAGAAAAGGGGATATTCTATTCTAAAAACAAACAAACCCAGAAAACTCAAACTGTTTGAACATATGGGGAACGCTTGTGTCTTGACAAAAGGTGCACACTGCAGGTAGGAACGAGGTCACGCTTGGTTGAGATGTAATGGCTGATCGATCGTAATAGAGATGTGTAATTACGAAGTGATTGGGAGGTGTGGGTGGGGGGGGGGTACATAGAGGTGCGACTAGAGGTGTATCATGACGACATCTATGCACTACTATAGAGGCCCTTAAAGGGTTAAAAGGTGTGTGAGGCCCTAGTAAAAGGTGATTAGGTGGAGGAGGTGGGGGGAGGGGTGCTGTAGGCATTACCTATTCAATGGGCTGTAGGGGAGATCTGAGTGGGTAGGCGGATAGAGACTGCCAAGGTGTTATAAACATCATAGACTTACTGCATATTTGTCACAGTGAGTGATTTTAGTAGCTGATCTATAGAAGAGGCCTTTTGGCTGTTTTTGATATGATGTGCTGTCCCCCTCTGACATGATGTATTAATGGCCGAGGAGACAAGTCTCTTGGCCAATGACCGATAAGACAGCAGTCCTGGTGTAGAACTTTTTCTACACCATATGCCTGTAGAAGCATATGGTGGATAATTGATATGATTTACTTCATCACCAAGGGAGGAACTCTGTGATAATAATTTCCTATGCCGTTGTAACTTGGACCGATTTAGGGCGCACACTCAAACAAAACATCATTTTATCGCTTGAGGGTACTCATTATTCTACAAAAAATGTTTACAGACATAAAAAGTAACTCGGCAAGATGGCTTTGGTGCATTGTGCCCCCAGCCATGCATAAACACTGTGTAATTGGCTTATTGGTTGAAAACAGCACCGGTGATGAATGTATAATCGGGCATAATAAAAGTATGCATCAGACTTTATTAGGTTTTATTTACTTACTTTTCTTCAATCAGGATTTAGAGGGTTCATTAATTAATCAAACAACGTGCTGAAGGTGATGTTCAGTATCTGAATCATATATTATCTGTGATACTGGTACTCACCACACAATAATCCCTTTAAGTTATAGAAATGCCATATACACCTGGAAATAAAAGTAAGACAAAATATCAAGTCCAACGTCAAAAGTGACTCATTAGGCTGATTAAACTAGATAGTGTTCATACTATTAGGCTAACACTATAATGATCTCTATTCCTTCCTGATGGTGAGTTAATATATTTGTATAAACTAGTAGTGATGGGTGAGTGTGTTATGGTTATGGGACGTCATTTCTAGTGTCAAAGTCATTAGACATTAGCTTCATAATGGGCCCAGGTGAATACATATGGGTACGAGGTACATGAAAGAATCGACAGAGAGATAGAAGAGACAGAGACACTGCAACGCTATATTTTGACCATAGAGCGTTTTGCATTAAAGTGTGTTCGGTGGAGATTTTGTAGCCAGGAGAGGGGTTCCTATAGAGGTTTCTTATGTTGACACGTTGTGCTGTTTGGTTAAAACAGCAGTGCCTTTTGATATGGGCTAAGGACTTTGTGTGTACCAGTAGAGGAATAACAGACATAACCATAAGTTATTTCACCAGGAGCAAAAGTAGGGTGAGAGAGCAATGGTTGTTTAACGCCCCTTCAACAGCTAAGGTTATATTCGTGAGAGGAAAACTACATTAGACATGGTTGAAGTAGAAGTATAGGTTGGAGGTATTTATCATCTGTTTTGATGTGTTTATCAAATAATCATGTCAACCATAATATATGGATGTTGATGCAATCCCAAAAGACCAGCATGATGCAGCAATACAGAGCTGGTGAGTAACGTATAACAGCTACATTAATGCATCATGACAGGGAATATTCATGAAGCTTTGATGCATCATGCGACTCTTAAAGGGTTAATCCCTCCGGACGTTATCTCCACCATAAGGCGCTTCCAGCAGTCACTATCACCATCACAACACGCTCAACAGCGAATAATAAATCTATCATTCCTTATCACACCACTGTCCCTTATCAACACTCCCGACCTACTTTCTAAAATCCCCTTGCATGAGAACCCCCCACCCCAACCCTTTCCCCCTCCAATACACCAATTCTCAATTCTATACTGAATTCTGTCAGTGGTGTATCTGGCTCTGTTGCTGGTATAGAACGCAACATATCCATTTTGTAGACGATTCCCAATAGGTCACGTGCTTTTTGTATTAACTTTTTAAAGGCTGGATAGCACAGGCATAGTTGTCAGCAAGAGTATATATATATATAATGTGCACATGCAGTCCAGATGATTTCACTTGTAAACCAGGGCTACAATCGTGATCCTGACTAGGATACAACAATGGAATGCTTATGAGCATAACTTATCAGTGCTCTTCAGGAGCGATTAAACCATGCAGGATTGCTTTATTGCTTGGGTTCCTTGATAGTTGGCTTAAATTGTAGATTAAACAGCAAAGGTCATTTCTATAGTTGTGACCATCAGGGCCCTACCTTATTCTGAGTGGAGTCTGAAGTGGACATGACTTCTCTTCTACCCCGGGCCTCTAGCTCGGGGCAAAAATCTGTCTTATGCCGCCTTTTCATGTCGGTTGATTTCCTGATCAAATTTGCATTACTAAAAGTATCTATAAAGCCGGGTACAAGCCATATCTATAATTAACAGCTGCCGGGAACAGCACAGACTATCGCGTGGACATGAATTGTATCGCGAGACCCAGAAGTTGGCACCAAAACGAGGCCGGACGCTGCCAGACGACATTTGGCCACGCGGAATGCCGTGAATTGATTAATGGCGGGAAAACGGAATTCTACTGACTGTTGGGGGTAATCCACCCCTACCCTGACTAAAATAGCACCGGACACTGACCGGATGCTGATAGAGACTGACGCCAGTGTTGGATTAGAAGGTATTTAAGTCCACTTTGACGTATGCTAAATGGGCTTTCAGTCAATTTACTGGCTTTAGAATGGAGCTTTAAACATTTGGAAAACTCTTTACAGGAACGCGTGCATCAGTTACATGTGGAAGCAGGGAGCACATTCCGATTACATCCAATTCGTTTTATCTGGGTACTGACCGTAGTTACGAAATAAAACCTGTTTATGAAAACTAGTATCCAGAGGCTTTAAGTTAATGATCTTCTAACAATGTTATCTCACAATTCGCTATAATAAATCTTGAAGATGTAGTTATTGTTAAAAAAAGATACAGTGAAACCATATGGTTATAATCATATTGATACTCTTTGGAGATAGATGTTATAACATCAATTTGATTAAGAAAACCCAATTCAAGAGGACAAAAAAAAATCAATGACTCCTACGTAGAATGAATGCAGCAGAGAAAAAACAGAAATACGTCACATATTGGTACATATATTAAGTATGTATGAATGATCACAAAAAAAGTATCAAAGCATTTCCCCAAGGCATCATACACAGCAACAGCTACATCACGGCAATCAAGGTAGTCTGTCATGTATGAAATAATATTTGATATTATTTGCTGTGTACCTACTACATATTACACTGAAAACATGGAAGATCCAAAACTAGTCAGCAGTGACCACTTTAGGTCATCAAGTTGATGATACCTAAAACTACAAAACCTAAAACTACAAAATGATGACTTTAGGTCGTCATCCTGATGACCTGAGTCGTCAATATGATGACTCTGTACTGTCAGTGTTGTCATCCTGATGACTCAGGTCGTCAGGATGATGACCTAAAGTAACCATTTTGACTACCTAAAGTTGTAGTTTCAGGTATCGTCAACTTGAGGACCTAAAGTGGTCACCGCTGACTAGTTTCGGATCTTCCATGTTTTCAGTGTATCTAACTAATGTCCTGGACACTGTGTATCAGCCCCACTGTGAAGGAAGGATAATCTTCACTGATAAAAACAATTCGTGGACACATACCTCTGTGGTTACCCTTTAAAGACAGTATGATACCTTAAGATTCATGCTTATTAGGTACAAAGGTAATAGATCGATGGTGAGTAACTCGCCAGTGCTGATCTGACCATCATGCCGACTCTTGAGTAACGACAGAACACGTTGAGGTCATTCAATTCATAAATGCAGCTCTGGCGAGTTACTCACCCGGAGTGCATGCCTTTATCATAGAGACAGTTGAGAATTGAGACCCTTGGCCGTGTTCCTCAATGGTCAAATGCAGCTCCACACAGGAGTGAGTGAGTGAGTAATAGATGTTTAACGCCATTTCGACAGCTAAGGTCATATTCATGGCGAGAACTATATTACACAAATTCACAGAGGAATATGTCGGTGCCCGCGCATATGTGCACCACACACATCCTGAGGGGATAGAAAAGAGGAGAAATAGACCCTTTTAAGTGGGCTAGGGAAGCCCGAGCTCCACACAGGTTGCATATGATATTAAACTACTCTTTAGCCCCCAACTAACAGGCCGCAATACTCAGTAGTTGAAGCCTGTTAAATGGCAGGCCATAGTGCCATCAAATGATAACTGCAATCTCTATATAAGTCATATCTATCCACGAGTGAAGGCCATAATATTAGGTAACTCAATGGTGCATATATTAATGATGGACATGGGGAATATTGCAGCATGAAGAGGGTCAGTTCCAAATGACAGCATGATATGATATGAACGGTGACAGACTCTACTGAGATGCCCATTGGTGTCTGCGAACCATAACTACCATCCCACAATGCTAGGACATATCAGTGGGATGCCGTCTTTGTTATTGGCTGTACATACTGTGTAAACTGCCCCATTCATCGTCCATTGTGCGTGGGTGGATGCCTTGGAAGTGATCTTCTATGGCTCCATTAGTCATTGAAGGGCCCCGCAGAATTCAGAATTCATAATGCATGACTGCAGCCCTGGAGAGTAACTGACCAGTCTGGATTCATGCATTATGACGACCCTACGGGGCTGATGCAGTCCTGGACGGTTGGCATGAAGCTCCAATGTAGTGATAGTGAGCAGTCTCGATAGCACTTTATTGGTATTGGCCTATCATGATGACCAATGGGCATGATGCACTCCTGCATCAGCGCCCTTTATAGGGTTAACCATTACGGCAGTGCAGTATTAAAAGCGCCATACAAACAGTGAGTTAAGCATTTCAAAGCGGAACATCAAATGCACATGTACATAATAGTACATGGCTTCATTATACATTCAAAAATAAGTTCTACTGCTGAGCTTTCACTTTTGATATGGGGATGAAAAGACGCATATTGGTGAGGTGTGTGTGATTTAGTTGAACTCTCTATGGAAAAAAATGTCCTCAATGTATAAGACTAGTACATTTATGCAGCATGGTTGAACAGGAAAGGTTTTATGCAGTTTCTTGTCAACACTGCTATGGTGTATTGCATGTATGCATCAGCACTGTTCATAAACTAAATTCTCAATCTAGAAGAATAAGTGGGTTATCCATTGTTGAATCATACTGCCCCTTATACGTCTTCAGGACGACATGACGTATGATTGACAGAGATTTGAGGGTTTCATGATTAAATGTTGGCCTTGGGAAGGGTTCCCCTGAAGCCGATTTTGCCCCATGGTATAGTCTACTAAACTACGATACACTCTAAGAAATAACTGTTGCATATACTAGGCATGAACACTGCATTATCATACCACTAATGCAGTGAACCAGTGTAGCTGCCAGAGCTGAGGCCTCAGATGACAGTACAGTTAAACACTATGGTACAGGGAATCTCCATCAAAATATTGTTGAAATCTATGTCCCAAAGTTGCCTCAATTCTTTCGTTATTCTGACGACATTTCCCCTACAGTGTACCCCAGTTTGAAGAATGGGTTGAAGAAGCCTTGTGGCTAGAGGGTATAAAATTTAGGGTTAACGTTCAGTGTCCCCAGGGCTTGGAAGAGAGATAGTAGCGACCACGATTAGAATAGCAAAAAGGGGGCCTAAGACCTTAATGGGCGTTCTTAGTTCACTGGAACGCCGTAAAAGGTGCGGCGAAGGATGTAGCAGTGGAAATGGAAGGTTAAGGGTGTGTTGGAGTGTAAGTGTAGGGGGGAAGGGCAGGAAGGAGGAGGATATTTATTTTTGTTTGTCTGGAGGATCCAACAGTATCTAGATATGCAGTTATTAATTGGTAACGGGAAATGTTGCATGGATGAATTGATATCGAATGGCAGCTTCCTCCTCTGAGTGGCTGACGCCGGGGGCTGACGTGTCTGATATTTAAAAAAAACCATCGACTGGGTCAGTGTACACTAGAAGGGCTGTCGGCTGTAGGCGCCGTCATGACTCTTCTACTCACCACGAGTTTGCTACTGCAATTGCTTCCTCACCAGGGCTTCCTCTAAGTAAGTAAGAGTAAGATATGTGATAAAACCAGAGTTGTGGCGACCTCTTAACTACTTCCATGTTGCTTAAGACACATTTCTCCTTTTGCTATATACATTAGTACTGTGCCAACGCACCACATTTGACAGTGCTTCAGGAGTCCATGTACGTCAAAACAAGTAGAGTTAGTGGGTTGTAGAAATGTACCTCTTTTGAGTCAGATCCCATCACCCCAATCCTGCAATGCAGTCACGTATTGTATTATCCTGATTATATAGAAGGTGATCTAAATGTTAACTTACAAGACATCTCCCTGGCTGTGGCTCCTGTTTATGAGAACAATACCACCACACACCATGTTGGGCGGCTCAAGACGCGTCCGAGCAGAACGGAACTGCTCAGCTGCAGCTTGGTCCTCACAGGTTTGGCCAAAGTCTCACCTCTCTTATTAGGGGCATAGGAAGCAGCTGCAGAGTGGGGGAGACCAAGTGGGGTTTACAGTCATTTTGAGTTGTGCAGTATTTTTGTAGTACTGTTGTTGTTGTTGTTGTGAAAATGGGTGGGGGGTGCATCATGTCACCCGTGCTTCCCTCCACTTTGAATACCCCAGCCTAGAACATCACCCAATGCAGAAAAAATAAATCCAGTGTGTTATGTTCCCCTCCCTGTAGACAGGCTGTTTATGATGTAGACTTATCACAGCACAGAATACCACAAACTTCTTCTCACCAGAATATGGCCAAATTCACGAGAACAGGCTGTAGAACGCAGCCAGTGAGCTGCAGGAGGACCAGTGGGCGATATTAAGTGGAGTTCAATGAAGCATGACGTAGATAAACACGACCAGTGACGTGTATGACATTATTGTAACGTGAGTAGGTCCTGGACGTGGTGGTGGTTGTGGGGAATAAGGCAGGGATGGTGGTATTTAGGGTGAGGTTTTGTCTTGATTGTTTCTCTAAGACCATTCAAATTGGGCATCCATGTGGCAGTATAGAAATGGTTTTGATGACATGCAAATTTACATTGCCGTAGACTGGTGTGAAGCAAGTTTCTGAGTTGGTGGCAGAGGCGTAGGAAGCAAATCTCATTGGGGGGGGGGGGGGCCCAGCAGGGGCCCCACCTCAAACACCTTCAATTGTCGGCTCAAGCGTAATAGCGCCTATACATACCTATATAAAATTTGTACAGAATAGTAATTTTTAATGAAATTTTGATCTGATTTGAGGCCCAGGCCCCCGTTTTCCCTATCCCATTACTATATCAATATAATTTGAGATGCAAAGTTTTAGCTTCTTGTTCAATTCATTATGAATTCTTAGCAAATTTGGGGGGGGGGCAGACATACTCAGGCCCAACATCCCTTGTGATTTGGGGAGGGGGGCCCGGCCCCCCCTGCCCCCCCCTTTTCCTACGAACTTCACTATGTATGTGGACTCTTAAAAGGCCACATACATAGTGAAGACTGTGGGCACTAGGCCATTGATTACCGTCATGGAACTCGCCAGAGCTGCATTCAAGAAAGTGCCTTGGCGTCACAAAATTTCTAATGGACGTGTGCCTCAAGTATCCAGGAGCAGGTGAACAGAAAGGAGATTCCATGATAGAATGCACGGTATATCCCCACTTTATGCTCTACGTGCCTGCACACCTAATATGGACCTTGGAGAATCGAGGTATTGGGCCTTCTTACAACCGACCCAGAGAACTCTTACTCTATATTTCCCCCATTTACACTAGGAACATGCCTGGGGCTCAATCGACCTTGATCACTCTGTGTATGGTTAGAGGGTAGTCGATACTCATGACATTAGCCAAAATTTGACAGAAAATAAAGGTTTCGACTATGCCTTAATGATTAAGGGTTTATAGGGTTCATGTGATGCCGCTGACTGGTCACTGAAAGCTTTCCACTTTCTCTTATTCATTAATGTTTCTATTTATTTTTTTGTAGCAAATGTAAACTTTCAGGGGTACAAATAACATTGAGGGGTTCCAAACAAGTTAGCAAAAGAGGCATATCTGCAAGTGTATCTATAAGCGACCTCTGGAAAATTGGAGACTAATTGGGTTTATTTCTTTATTTTTGCCATAATTTATATAGGACGAGGAGAGCATTGGCCCAAACTCATGGAGATTGACTGTGTTTGGGAATATGAGTGAGGCTGTGTGTCGTTAGGATCAGAGATGTGTGCACTGAGGATCAGAAAGGATCCAGTTGCCAATGGCAACAAGATGAGTTTGCTGTACCCTCCTAGTAGGGGTGGTTACCAGTTATTGATACCCTGTCTGCACTACAGATGAAGGCAGAGGGGGATTTGGGGAGGGGGAGGGGGGGTACACCTGTAAGGGCTGTGCATAAAGAGGTCCAATACACTGTGATCCTTTGTCGTCACGATGCATTGATATGGATGGCCCTGGTGCTGCATTCATGCATCATGTAAACCTTAATGGTTGATATATTACAGACATGTTGGCAAGATGAACGAATGCAGTAATGGGAAGTTACTCACTGAGGTTTCCTTGATTTATCATGGTGCCTGAAAAGGGTTAAGGATGGGATGGTGGAGCTAACATCATCATCATCTGTGAGCACGTGTATACGGGCATAAACAGGTATAATGTAGGAAGGACACTATTCAGAGCAAGTTGGTGATAACACTTCTATTGCATATCTCACAAAACAAGGACCCAGAACGGATGCTAAGGACTTGAATGCCTAGTGCAAGGAATTTGTAATTTTCCATAATCAGCACCACTGGCGTCTGCAATTCAGGGAGTGTGAACAACATGTAAGAAGAGCCAATTTAGTGTATATACCTACAGCAGTGGTAAATTCTTTGCCATATTGGCAATCGAAAACCATCACTATTGCAAAGCACCATAGGCAATGGGGTCATGAGGCAACAAGGTCTGAGGCAACAAGGTCTGAGGCATTTATATACTACTCTTGATCACCATGATGCACGAATGCATCATAATGACAACTGCAACTAGCTCACATCTGCTGCATCCATATAAATTATCATGCCATCCCAACATGGTTGTTACACTCCCAAAAGGGGCTGGGATAATGAAGTGTCATCAATAGAATGATAACTCCTTTGGAGTGCTACTCAGAAGACTGAACAACACCAACGCAAATAAAGTAATCTGAAGTCGGAGGCATCATGTTGTATACAAATGGTTAAGTATCACTATGAGCCTACAGAATGAGCAGTTCCATCTCTAGTACCACCACAAAGTGAGGATGTCCCCAATATGAGCTGCTCACTCTACGAGTCCCCACGAGCCCCGGACGAGCCACTCGCAAGCCCCGAAGGAGCCATCAATGGGCTGAGCCCTGTCAGATTTGATTTTCCTTTTAGGCAGGCGCCTGTTTGCCTCTTTGACAGGAGACAAGCCCCGTGTGTGGAGAGTTCCCAACCTCGTCAATTTGCTGTGGGAGGGGTTTATGGCCCACTTCCTAGACCCACATACTTAGTGGGGATGGGTTCAACCTTTGGCATGCTGGTGGAATGGGTGTGTGGGGATGAAAAGAGGATGGGACATGATGGTGAATGGCTGGAGGAGAAATGAGGGTTCCATTAAACCCTTAAGTTGTAAGCCTTGAGACGAGCGGTAGTAGGATATGGGTGTAGAGTAGTGAGGTATAATGGGGAGGAGGGGTGGGGGTTGAAGTAGGGGTAGGTAAGCTCCCTTAAACTTCACACAAGCTAGATATAATGATATAATCTCTTAATGGGAATACCCTGGAAAAGAAATTGACATAAGGGGAGGGGGGTTAACATGGGCCAGGAATTACGTAATCCTGTACTAGGAATTAGTTAATCCTGCACAGGGCACTATTGCATTGGGTCATTGTATTGGGCCTGTTTGTGTCATTATTACAACCGGAGGGAGTGAATAACTGTATTAAACACGATGTCGACACACTCACAAAGTGACTGCATGTGGTTCATAAACTTCTGAGGACAAAACTAATGAATATGGAGTTAAGCAACCCTTGAAGCATCAACCCTTCAGTGAAGGCACTTTGAGGTGAGACTTAGTAAAGTTGTCAAGTGTTGAGAGACTGATGGCGCCCCCTAGTGTGTCCCGGAGGGAGCGGCGTCCGAGGACACTGAGCGTCTTAAGGTGTGCGGTGAATATAAATATAACACATCTGGGAATTACCATGGAAACCACTGAAACTAAGAACTGTGAGCAAAACTCTATATGCACATACAGATATATCTTAACCCCGTCGGGTTTAAACTTAAAAAGTTTTACCTCCCTAAGTATGCCTGCCGACCTTACTTAGGCGGTAAAATCCTCAGGGGTTTCTATATCTAAATCTCCTTTTTCTAAGGGTCTGGATTAAGATGGTCTTGTTTTGGGTGCAAATCGGCCTGTTTCAATAGGGTGAAAACGTTAGAGGAACTCTCTTCCCTCCCTAGAGGATTTTATCTGCCTCAAATGTATATAGAAGAATATTTTATTGTAAGTCTCACCCCCCCCCTCAAAACCTTCAAATTCAGGTCTATCTCGATCTCTTTTTGATCCCTGAGAGCATACTGAGGAGGTATTGCCCCAACCAAGACTACTTCTACTTGGTTCTAATTTCTTACTGTGTTTATATAAAGAGTTCCTCCGTATCAACTATGTCTTAAATCTGGATGCCCCCTTAATGTACACACGTATAAAGGCCTCATAGAATATCAAATATCCCAATCTCCTTAACTTCAAAGGAGGAACAGAGAAGCTACTACCTTTGGCATAAAATACCCTGTTATAGTAAATACCTTTATATTTCAAGTGTGTGTGAGGAAAGTTGCTCCTGTATAGAAAATCCCAAAGGAAAGTAAAATCCATTAGCCCTTTGAACTACTACATGGGATATTTCAAGGTCTGATGTTGTTCTCTGATGTTTTACTTATTATTCTGAGCCTACCGTAATGCCCTATGTAAGAACAATGTCATCAATATGTTTTACTAACATATAGTGTTCTCTTCAGTGGGTGCCTATTTGCAGCTGATATGAGAGCATCGCTCATTTCAGGCCATGTTATAGTGTATGACTCATTTCAAATACAGCTATACCCATGCAAGAGCCTATGAAATCAAGGTAGTACTTTTTCTTTCCCCTTAAACAAAGGACAATGCAGGAAGTATGCTCGCCTACGTAACCATGTAAGGTCCTATGGCAAGGTAACGTTAGTGCATAGATCATTTTCAGTACGGTAGTAAATCTTAGTGCATATTTTGGATACTCACTTATTTGAAGCAATGCTTATTTGGAGGGCAACTCTAGGATATAATTAAACATATTTTCCCGCAAAACACCTATACATCCCATTAGGCCACCCCAAGCTGTACTTACAGTGCTTAAGTATTTAATGTATATTTGATTATGTTTAATGGGAGTATTGCGGTATGTTCGTTCTCCATAGCAACCTTTTCCTTTTGTAAAGTCCTTAAGAAAGCTGTTCATTACATATACTCACCTTCCCACATCTGTGACTGCCTGGGGCATCCTTGGTCTACAATAAAACTGCTTACTCTAGGAGGTCTGTAGCAAGGACTGTAACAATAAGGCTACAGCCAACTCTCGGTAGTTTGGCCAAACTTAATACATAATGTTATGACAGCGTTTAATCACTTAAAAGAATATATATCTCGATGGTAAAAATCTTGATCAAGTTGTGACTGTTCCCACATTTCATTCCATGTTTTACTCATTGAGGTAGGCATGTTAAACATTAATACAAGAGGGAACCCCAAAGGTCCTAGACATATTAAATATATGGAACGGTAGTGATTATCAGTAAGGGTTTGGGGTGGGGGATCCTCATACATGTACTGCATTTACCCAGTATATGTTGTATCAAATAGAACTGCACACCCTTCCTACTGCTTGCCCTGGAGTTTTTTTCCACAAGATCTCAAGAGAGTTCTCTTTCAGATTGTTGTAAAAACTGTCAGTGGCACCACGTTATAGCCTCTTCTTATATATGTCTGAATTTACGACAACTGTACTTAATATGACTACTTTCATAAGGCTGTCTCAATCCTCAAAAAAACTTTTCCTTTGATTTATCATTTGTCATTGTAATGTGCAAATAATGATATTGTAAGAACCATAGGACCGGGGTATCACATTATTGTCTAATTCTACCACTTTTGTAGACTTGTGATCAGACAATGAAACTTTTCAAACCTCGAAATCAGAGCATACAGATCATCCTTTGAACCAGCCTCCTGTAGCACTACTTGATGTAGACCAGGGACAGCTGTGCTGGCAGATCTAGGTCTTTGTGAGAGGACAAAACATACATTATATGTATACCCATGGGTAAGGCTGACAAACCTCCCTAAGGCTATGCATACCCCATTGTAACCAAAGAATGCAGCCTTGATAAGAATATTAAACCTCAACATAGCATTCCTATAATGGGACTGACCAATATGGGTGCAAACCATGGCACTTCACCCATGCCATTCAAAGCAATATTTAAAGTAGAACAGTAATGTATCCATATCCAAACCACAAGCAGGAATACTCAAAGTATATCTGTTCATACAGAATCATATGATTTTACTAAGTGTAAAATCATGCATGGTTTTCTATATGCCCCTCATTGTTGGTAATAACACATCGTAATTCCAGGCCAAACTTCCATCGTGGACCTCATCCCATTTGACGCCACAGTCAGCCAGACTGACTATCTACTACTTGCATTATTGTCAATAAATTCAGCATAATGACGATTTCCCTTTGCCCTTACGTTCTCCATTTCAATCAAATCCTAGAGTATCCATTCCAAATTGCAAATAAACTCAGGCATTGTTTGCCGGGTGTTACAAACCTTTTACAAACTCATCTAACAGCATCTGCCATAATTCATCCAGGGGTGTTAGAAATAAAAGTCCATAATATCTCATTTTGTTTTCTTCTTTTGTTTTCTTCTTTTCTTATGTCCCTTTTAATTTTAAACTTACCCTCTAAGGACCGCCTACTGTATAATTGGACCATATTACTGTGGCCTCATAATGCATCATGGTGAGCCTGATGGTTATCTTCCCCAGTGTTGCAATCAAGCTCGAGTGAAGGAAGCACTCCTGAGGTTTGAGCATGTAGATACTCTAGATATATCTGATACTTTATAGTACTGCATTGACACAAAATGACAAAGGGAGAACATGGCCCTTAACATACAATAAGGAGAGTTTTAACCTCCAATGTCTCTGGAATACCTCAGCTCTATGCTCAATGACAGCATTGTATAATAATGCAGTTGTGGCAAGTCACTAGCAGTGCATCAGTGCATCAGTACATCATATATGGCTACCTCTCGGGAGTGCATCAATCATACAGAGTCGACATGATGCTTGAATGCAGCCCTGGTGAGTGGACTTGCCCTAGTTGCATCCATGCACTATGGTAATCAGAGGACATTGCTGAATACCTTCATGCATAATAAATAAATACACAATGCAGGCCGTAAAGGGTTAAGACTTTCTTGTACTCCAGGGAGTGATGATGAGTGGCTGAACCAACCGGAAGCAGGCACGTCCAAGCCGACACTGTCTCCCACTCTCACCACCCTGCCGCTGGTTCCCGCACTCCCTATGCTAATCCTGCCATATCTCCCATGCCACTCGCTCTGTACGAGCCGCGGCCAATGCTATCTGCTCACTGATGGGCTGAGGATGGGACACGTGATCAAAATTGACACTTCTCATTAAGGAGGGTTTGAGACTGGATGGTGGGTGTGTTATCTATGGAGGAGGTGATTAGCAACACACCTTATCTACATCGAGAAGGGGGAGGTGGGATGGGCAAACGGGTAGAGGGTGGGGGGCAATGAAGAAAAGGGAATAGCGTAATGGAAGGGAGAGAGAGAGAGAGAGAGAGAGAGAGAGAGTAGGAGTACCAAATATGTTTGCCATGGTTATATTCATAACTAATGATAACTCATGGGTGACTTGGACTACATTACTGTAGAATTCTCTCGACCCTCATCCAGTGGATCCACCATTTTTGATTGTGCTGGTGTCACCAAAAAAAGGCAAAACACACTGATAAGACATAACATGATGGGTATCTTGCTCCTGGATAACAACCACTTCCAGGGACAAGCTGGTTCCATCTTATCAGCTCTCTTATCAGTGCATGTCGCCAGAATCCAGCTGCACTCCCGCTTATATCCAACACAGGGATATTGCCACAGGTGCAACAAAATCTATATTATGTTGTCATGTGTTGGTGGAATTAAACCTATAATTGGGAATGATACCAGAGCAAAACAATAGTAGTGGAAACATAGGAATCCTAGTTCCCTTCCCCATTGCCCCCGTATAGTGTTCTGAGAGCATCACCATCCACTTTCTCCCATCCCCATCTCTTCCCAAACTAAACACCACTGGCCGCCTGCTTTCCATGTCCGGCTACAGAGTACACACACGTACTGATTAAATGGACTCTCTTCGCCCTATGGCCTTACACTAACCCTTTAACAGCTAGATGTTCCTAAAGACTTCTTGTTCATGAATCGCCATGATGCATAGTTGCAGTCCTAGTGAGTAACTCGCCAGTGCTGCATGGCGTACTATGGTGAGTCTTGGAGGGGGCGGGGGTGATTCCTCAGAATTTGCCATAATAACGCCTAAATGAGGAGGTGGAGAGTCTACCCTTACTTCTAGGAGTCAAGTCATACAGTCATACCAACCCTTCATCAGGCGTGTATCTTTCCTTTAGGATCAGCATATAGATGCATGAAAGAAGCATCGGTGAGTCACCAACAAGGACTACATTCATGCATCATTTATAACTACAAATGGGCATGCATGTTGCTCTAGATAACGATCTACGTGACACTCAAAGAGTTAGCTAGAGGCTCCCAGTATCATGTGTACATGATAAGGCCACGTGTCCATACAATATGTGACATGAACTGGGAATAGGGACCTTAATGCACCCTGCATTAAGGGCCCTTTTCGCAGATCCTGTCACAGTCATGTACATTAGCCTGATTGGTATATGCCACATTTCGCGTAATATCAAACAGGCGTGTGACAATGTCAGGTTTCAAGTTCAGGTCACATACCTAACAATTTTATGAGGCCTCACAATCAGACACTATCAAGTGTATCCTTTGGAATTGACTTATCTATGCTACACTGTATAAAAGGGAATGCCCCCAGAATAGCTATGCTTTTCTAGTAGTTTGCTGCTATTTTTCTGCAGATTCCTTGTTACACAGTGTTTCATTGTCCTGTTGTCTGGGGTTTCATTGTAGAAATAACACAGTTTCTCTCCATTATAAATACGGCGAATAGCTGTAAACTTTACAGGGATGCCTGATAGATTCGGTAGTTATTTCTTAGAGTGTACGCGAAGCAGCCCAATCCATATAGCTATTTAACTGATACAATTACTTTGGAATAAGGTCCTAAATGCCCTGCTGCCCCTCCTGATTAGGATCTTACATCAGGATGATACCCACTACAGTAGCTGGCCAGAATACAAATAAAGTAATGTCGCAAGGTGATAGAAGGCTGTCACAGAACAAGAAGCCTTGTGAATGCATTGCTACCTTCTATAAGTTATCCTACCCTACACCCCCGACCTCCCAGGCACTACCCAGAACCCAGGACCCAGCGTTTTACACGCTCTGTTCAGTCTCAGTCAATAAGCCGCCGTATTGTCAGGATAAGAGTGATTGGATAGAGAGGGGTCTGTTTTATAGTGGCCACAAATGGACTGACACAGGGTGTGCTATATATGGACTGGTAGTGTTATGTGGTTTATAATGTAATGGGCGTTGTTGTTTCTTACAATCTGGGATAGTGAAAGGAAGAATTTGGGTTCTGCGCTTTGTTTGGTTTATCAAGGCTAATCCATTTATTCTGGATCTGATTTCTCACCTAAACCCTGACCACATTAGATCCCAATAATTCGGCAGACATACCCACGCATGATATACTGCAGAAACTATAATTTATGATATGAGGTATTCACACTCTTTGAGACTCTATGATACATATATATTGTTAGAAGGCATGCATGCATCAAGCACCATTATATATGCGCGACCGCAGCTGGTTCTGGCGACATGCCCTGGTGATAGCTGATAAGATGGGAACCAGCTTGTCACTGGAAGTGGGTATTATTCAGGGACTGGGTACCAGCCATGACATATCTTATCAGTATGTTTGCAGCCTTTGACAGACCCAGCGAAATTCAAAATGGTGGAGTATGGATCTAGACTCCTATAGAGCCTTCTTGTGTTTAATACTTGATCCATGACCCAGGATGTTTCACCAACCTTAACCAGCGCTTCAGCCATATCTAGGAATCTTACACACCTGCAATGGAATTAAAAATACATTGTCATTAAAATACAGAGACGCGGGTTTATAGATGGAATCTGACATTAACTCACAAAGTAAATTTCTGTTATTATGCCATAAATGAACCGAGCATTGGGGAACACTTGCAGCGTGGCATTGTCCAATGATCAGAGTTCAAAATCAATGTTCATGAAATTAATCAAATTCATAAAGACTTGCTACTTTTGCATACTATAACCCAAGTCATAGGATACACTGAAAATGCCTGTGGTAGCGCATGCTGCACACTAGTCTTATTCTAAGCTTATATGAAATATGATTAACCTCACCCAGGTATGATATTTCACCAAGGAAGGGGGTCTAAATGTGAAACATCAGTATTCCTTATCATTGGCCTCAGCAATTTCATTTTGTGTCAACATTCCTCAATCCTGCTTTTGTCTCATTCAGAACGTTATCCCTTGTCAAAACAGACCCCAAACATATCCCGCTTAATGACAGCCAATCCTGCTTACAAGAATGATAATCCAGAAATTAATTGAGCTTTTCATCTGAACTGATTAAACCTCAGTAATCCTATTAATTGCATGCCGTTGGGTTTTTAGCATAAACTCAGGCTGTTCTGTTGTTATCCAGCTTAGCCTTACAATCAGAACACCAGCATTCTGTTGGGGAAAAAACATGACGTGGGACAGAAAGAAGAAGAATTAAAAACAGAATTGTAACAAAAAAGGGAGGAAAGAGAAAAATGGGAAGGGTGTTTTACTATGGACTGTGTTAATCTATAGTTAGAGTGTAATTAGTGAAAGTAGGGAACGGTGTCAGGGCTCTGGGAATGGTATCTAAAAAAGAGAAACTATGTGAATGGGAGAAAACGGAAAAAATAAGAAAA
Organism: Acholoe squamosa; assembly: GCA_949317995.1. Taxonomy (NCBI): domain Eukaryota; kingdom Metazoa; phylum Annelida; class Polychaeta; order Phyllodocida; family Polynoidae; genus Acholoe; species Acholoe squamosa. The sequence continues at coordinate 13,860,976 of OX439045.1, read as the reverse complement.
GAAAAAAGATAAAGCTGTCTTTTATGTAGACTGCTGCTAATAGGCCTAGTGTCGCATGCTGCAGGCCTATGGTAACATGTACTACTACTTAGTATCAAGCCCAGGGCACCAGTGTGAATGGCTACTTTTTATATACTACTAACAGGGTTGTCTCTATACGCTATGTACTAAGCCTAACTGTTCTATAGTTAGTATTACGGTTAGTGTTCTGAGTGTAATTAAAAATAAAAGAAGAAGATAACAGCCGAAATGGTGTGTTATAAAAAGACAGACGAATGAAAAGAAAAGGCTTATAACTTTTCATGATGTAAAGCAAGGGAAGTTCACATCATAATATAGGATAAGAAAAGTGTCGTACTTAGTTAAAAGCAACTATTTTTTCCTTGGTATATTAATTATGCAAGATGTATAAGGATAACATTCGTTCACATATCAGAATACCCTAACAAACTGGGAATTGATGCAGGAGGCCAGAGAGGAAATTTGTTAATAAATCACTGATTTTGGTACTCTTTGTCAAGAACCACTGCTATCTTTTTTTCATTTTCCGAATGTGAAGATGGGGTTAAGTGACATCTCATGGGCAGTTCTATTGGAGCAATTACCACACCTAGGACATTAGATGTTATAATGTATGCCTGTTAGAGCATAATGTAATAGTCTTGTATAGTTTGGTAAACCTACCTCAGTAGGAAAAGGATTACTAGACAGACACTCATCTAGGTATGTAATAGCATCATAGTATGCAGTGAGTGCTACACTACGATATGTGTGGGGAGAGTAACCTCATAGGCTGACAAACCCAGGGACCTTCAACCCATGATAGTGGGAGACATAATCTTGTGCGAATGTCGTGCTGATGACTTAACAGACTGTCTGGCTCAGCCTAAGTACTTAGGCTACAGTCGGCCTAACGTTGTGCTAGGGCGTGCAATAAGGGGCACTAGCCTACCTGAGTGAACGGGAGGCAAGTACAGCTATAACTGTTAGGTACCTACCAACATGTCCTAACTCTTTAATGTCCCCATGATACCTTACAACCCATATTTATTTGTCATCATGATGCACCAAAGCGGCTCTGCTGGTGCATCGGTTCATCATGCCGACACAACAGTAGTGTATCAGGAATATGTTTTGTATGGTGCATCAATGCAGCAGTGACAAAGTACTCATCTGGGCTGCATTCATGCATCCTGACAAGCAAAGGCCATAATGCATTTAGTACGCAAACCACCCCTTAGCGGGTTAAATAGGCATGTCTTAATGGTGGTCGTTCTGTATCAGAACATGGCCTACAGCTTGCTATGGACTGAGGTCTCATTTGTTGCCATGGTTACAAGGGTGTGGGTGTGACAAGGGCTAATGGCCCCTTCTCACGAGTTGGGCCAAAACTTATACAAAAATCTTGTCTTTTCTGCAATCTGTCCAAGACTCTACTTGGAGAAAAGTAAGTTAATACTTATGTGCTCCAAACCCTACTTTCTATTGGAAATATACTATGAGTGTACCGTTCCTTTTTTTCTCTGTAAGATTTTTGTCAAAGCAATTTTATAACAGGTATATGAAAACATAAAATGCTGCCCTAGGCCAGGGAGTATCAGTGACGGTTATTTCATGACACGTGTGTGACATAGCGCTCTTTGGTCAAAACAAGAGAACTATCATCTCCACTATGAAATAAATCCTCTACAGTCCAATTTTAAGAAATTTGACTATAATCAATCAAAGAGGTTTGTATTTAAAAACTACAAAATCTGTGTTCAATGCAAAGGTTATAAACACCCTCTCTGTGATACATAGGCTTATGATGCTTCACAAAGTTGGAAATGTGGCAGTATATAGGCCTGTTTAGGCCAAGTTACATCCTATTATTGGCTATTCCTATCAACTATTTTGCTCTAAAAATGAAATTTTGCCCTTGTTTCTCATCTATTCTACTTAGACATGATGTGCAAGGCTTCTACTCTATAATCAAAACAGAAATAAATGGCAAAACTGAATTTAAACTGAAAATTCCCTTCAGTAAAGACATGTTGTAGGCCAGGCTCATACTTGGTGGGAAGATCTATAGCAGGGAAACCTTACCATTCTGCTATACTACTACCAGGGAAACATTACCATTCGCTATACTGCTACCAGGGAAACATTACCATTCTGCTATACTACTACCAGGCAAACATTACCATTCTGCTATACGGCACATGGCTATTGTATTATTGACCAATGGGAGGCATCCCTGGCATATACTGCAGAGTCGGGGGCTGAAGGTGTTAGTCATAGTGCCGTCGGGGTCTAATGGCGGCCCCCAACTGATAATGGCTATGTGAGCTATACTACTACCAGGCAAACATTACCATTCTGCTATCCTACTACCAGGGAAACATTACCATTCTGCTATACTACTACCAGGGAAACATTACCATTACTTTTACCATTCTGCTATACTACTACCAGGCAAACATTAACATTCTGCTATACTACTACCAGGCAAACATTAACATTCTGCTATACTACTACCAGGGAAACATTACAATTCTGCTTTACTACTACCAGGAAAACATTGCTATTCTGCTATACAACAACCAGGGAAACATTACCATTCTGCAATACAACAACCAGGGAAACATTACAATTCTGCTTTACTATTACCAGGCAAACATTGCCATTCTGCTATACTACTACCAGGCAAACATTACCATTCTGCTATACTACTACCAGGGAAACATTGCCATTCTGCTATACTACTACCAGGCAAACATTACCATTCTGCAATACAACAACCAGGGAAACATTACTATTCTGCTTACTACTTGATTAATCTAATTTTCCCTCGAGTGAGATTTTAGAGTTATGGCCTTAAAAAACGTCAACATATCGTCACTTCCACCTTCATAATAATATTAATCAAACTACTGAAACTCCATACTAACTTTGCTCTTTCCTGATGTTTGTATGTCCCGCCCACATCTACCGCCACCAACACTACACAGGGCTAATACATTCTGACATTAGCTTACTGAACTCTTTGAGGGCGGTATGACATGTTAGTATTTCTTGTACAATTCCCATCATGATGCAGTATGTTGAAGCAGTATTGGTGCATCATGCCAACCCTCTAGGAGTGCATCAAACCAATATAGTTGAAATGATGCAAAACTGGGGCGTGCACAGATTCCAGGCTAGTATTACCGTCATGTCGAAAACATCCAGGCTGCATTATAAGCATTTGGTAATCCATAAAGACTTAAGCACTGGCTTGTGGAAGGGAGAGGCTCTCTGGCATATAGGGCTAAAAGGAATAAATATTCATAGGTATTACGTGAGATAGGAAGGTAGTATTAGCATTCGGTGTGGGAGAGGGTGGCTGATAGCATAAGCCTCAGTGTAATGGTTTGAGCCCCACGTGACGCTGCAGGGATTGGAGTGGGGTGAGCAGGGTGAGAGGGGCACCTATAGAACGATAATTCAGGATTTCTGAAGGGCGCGGCCATCTTGGCTCCCATCTGGTGTGATGGTACCCAACCTTGTCATTTGCCTTGTCGTTGAGCAAGGGGCTGGGGGCTTGGCTATACTACTTGGTCGCTATTTGCCTTGAACGATTTGAGAACATAGCGTGGTGTCGGTGAATTTGATCCATTCCATGTTCATATTTCTTTCGCTACATGTAGTGCGCAGAGAAGGGCATGGTCCTGACTGCATGGTCCTGACTGAATGGGCTTTATCTTAAGAATGATTTGCCTCCTATGCGGCTGACAAATGCTTTCAGATAAAATGCTTGCACCTCAGCAAGACATTGGCGATTCGGCCTAGTCTTTTTGGCAATCCCTTCAGAATAGGGCATTAGGCTAATAGGCATGCAGATTATACACACCAGTGCATAGTATACGAATGTAATATATGATGATTATGCTTGCACTAGTTCCTTTTAGATACTGATAGAGGCACGAGGCAGAGCTGAGTGCCTCTATTACCATTATGCTATACTACTACCAGGGAAACATTACCATTCTGCTATACTACTACCAGACAAACATTACCATTCTGCTATACTACTACCAGACAAACATTATCATTCTGCTATACTACTACCAGGCAAACATTAACATTCTGCTACACTACTACCAGGGAAACATTACCATTCTGCTATACAACAACCAGGGAAACATTACCATTCTGCTATACTACTACCAGGCAAACATTACCATTCTGCTTTACTACTACCAGGCAAACATTACCATTCTGCTTTACTACTACCAGGCAAACATTACCATTCTGCTACACTACTACCAGGGAAACATTACCATTCTGCTATACAACAACCAGGGAAACATTACCATTCTGCTATACTACTACCAGGCAAACATTAACATTCTGCTACACTACTACCAGGGAAACATTACCATTCTGCTATACAACAACCAGGGAAACATTACAATTCTGCTTTACTACTACCAGGCAAACATTACCATTCTGCTATACTACTACCAGGCAAACATTACCTAAAAGGCACGCATGCAAGCATAATCATCACACATTGCGTTTATACCATGGTCTGACCTTTAGGATGCATTAGAATGCATCAGAATGCATTCTGCATTCATTGACATACAAATATATATGGTATCCATAGGGTGCCAGACATATGACTCATCTAACCCAACAATATTGCTTTTTCAGTATGAACCATTGTCAAAGCTATGCCATAGCTGCTGTCACATACATGTATAAGAACAGCATAGAAAAAGAACACTGTCAATATTCTAGTGTCAACTTCCAGTGCCTCTATCCTGTGATAAAAGCACTCAGATTATCCAGTTTGGGCACCTGAAATGTGATAACCGTGGTATAATCTTTGTGAATATAAGTGAATGGAAAAAAGACTATACTTTCTGTTTGATAATTTGCTTCCTATAACAGTCATAGACAGATCTTCTTCCCCCAACCGACGGTAGGTTCTCATGGTTCTGGGTAGGGTTTAACAGAATCAAATGTTACGAGTATACTTAGCACTTTGCCCTTTAACAAGGGAAACATTACAAACAGCCTCTGTGCAGAGTTTGGAACATGAACAGAATGATCTATGTTCTCTTATAAAGTGATCTCATAGAGTGTTGTTGATATATTTTTGTATAGATTTTGGTCAGACCAGTGACAGCGATCCATCTATTGTTCCTCATCACATACACATGTGTTCATCAGCTGCTACCAGACTGCCAGACAGTCAGCTGCAGATGCAATATTCTCCCAGCCACTTTCTAATATGTGACATCTCCTTCACTTGTTTCACCAGCAGGCACATATTCACTCTCACCCATTAAGGACTGCCTTATGCCTCCTGGTTTGTTCACATAGGACTGAGGCAAAATTGCAGTGATTGCAAGTCGGACCATTGATGTACCATGGGAGATCTTCTGGGGTATTAGGGTTGCACGAAACATGAAAATAGCTCTGGTGAGTTACTCACCCTTGCTGCTGTTATGCATTATGATGCTTCAACATGCCTCAGATCACTGAGTGGCCCTTAAAAAGATCCCATATTATAGGCTATGCACCAGCGAGCTAAAGGGCATGACTTTGGAACAGGTGGCTGCAGCAGACTCTGAGCTATCCTGAGAGACAACTCACATTTCACATATGAAAATAGAATGTACTTATTGTATGGATATAAGGAACACTATCTAACCAGACATACTAATGTAAGGCATATTGTAACTTTTACTTAACTATATTCTTCGCATTTTCTAGACTAATGAGGTACTGGAGATTACCCATCAAACAATTTTTTTTTGGATAATGGTTTAATTTTTCATTACTATCATAACAGGTACATCTAACCCTGCAGGACAACAAGATTCATGTCATCAGATTTTAGTCAGAAATAAAACTAGTTCTCATCAGCTCTCATATGTTTTACAAGAAAATTAAAGGCCCCTATAAACAACAATACTTGATTAGTCTACACCACTCTGAGAGGGAGGGGGGACTAGTAAATGCCTCCAACCTTTTAAGAGATTGATCAACATAGTGTCATACTAGGAATATGTGTATGATCAAATTGTCATATGAGGAATATCATATGACTAGTGGCTATAATTAGTAAGAATACCAGTTATCACTGGTTTATTCAAGGTTTAGGCAGTATTTATGTATCAGTAATACAAATGTCAATACACAGGTAATTCACACACAGTAAATATAATATAAGTGTTCCACTCCTATGTGTAACAGTAATAATACGTTGTCCAATATAGGTTCTAGGTGGGTTCCCACAACCTAGCTCCTGGCCTCCTGATAGAGGGATAATATAAAATATGCAACTTTACCCTCTTGTAGATAGATGGAGGAGGATAGCCTCTGGCCACAGGTGGGGTGTAGTCCTATGCCTGTCTGACATAGTCTAACCCAGCAGACTGTTCTTGTAGCAGATGCATAACAGGCTCCAGCTGGACTAAAGATGTTGTCACTGGGGTGGTTCTCTGGATACTGCCTGGATGGAAGGTACGGTTGAGCTTAAATAGCCAACCCTAGCATCCTTCCTCTAGATTAGCTGGAGCCAACAGCAACTGCCACTGCTATTGTCCATTAGTGCTGAGTCTTTCATGTCTATGGGGGTACATAGGATGCCCCCATCATCAGTGTGGCGCCCCCATTGTCCCTCTCAGTTTGGCATGTTCAGTAGCCCGTAACTCAGCTGTTTGTGCATCTAAAGCTTAGTAACTGCCAGTAGCTGAACGTGTCAGCTACCGGCTGACTGCTGCACATGCACGCAGTTCCGATTTCTGGGTCTGTGGAGCTCTGAGAGGTGAAAACTCTCAGAGGGCTAGCTCCCTTAATAATAGGTCTTTTGACACCAGACCATGAAATGCGTCCGATATCTGGGCCAAGACATCCGTGAGATGGCGTAAACATCACCGGAAGTTCACGACGCAGTCACCTCTATAGCCTATTGTTAGTGTATGGTGTTCTGCGGCCTGTGACGGCGGACTGGCTTGTCTTCAAACAATTATATACACTATTGCTCATGGTCAGTGGACCATAAACGCTCATATTGAGTTATATGTATTAATGTCTCATCTTATATGCATTAATATAATCATATGTTACAATTTATGGCATTACTAAAATGTATATGACAATAGCCAAGAACATCTCAATATGCTCCAAACCTTTCCAAAGTTTGGGCCACATGAGGGATGTTCAATATCTTACTGCTTAAGATTCAAAAATGGAAAAGTCAAAGTAAGATGTACAAAGATGTAAATAAAAAAATAACAATGACTTGGTGTAATTTCACCCGAAGTGATTGTGGAAACTGGAAGTCCAGGGGTCAGTAGTGTCGCAGGGAAATATTCGGGGTAATTATTCAGTTGAGGGAGATGGATGAGAGGGTCAGGGCAGGGGAGGCAGGGGCCAGGGACAGACAGTATTCCACACGTTTGATAAATAGGTTTGAGGCATTCCTTATCTCTTCAATATAGCTCGTCTACGGATGCTATGGACTGGGAGCATACCTTTTGGTACTTTAGGGACATGCCATTCAATCACCTGGTGACACTGCTTCTATTGTTCAAGCCCTGTTGGGGCACTAGTTCAGTTGGGGCTAGGTATGGTCAATACCGTTACATACTTGTGGCAGGCTCTTGGGATGTATGAGGTAATATCAATGTTCTACTGCGATGTGGCAAGTTCGGTTAAGTCCAGGCTGTTCCAACAGAACTAGGAATAGGACTAGCTACCTTCGAACTCTTTCCTAGCCGTTGCAGTAATGTATAAGTACAACTCTACACCACCGCGATCCTAATCCTGCTCTGCCTAGGGTCTAGTTAGGACTAGATGCATTTAGGACCCATATCTAGGACTGTAAAGGCACTAGGACTCAACACAGGATCGAATACCGCCTTCAACTTCACCTAGATGTTGCAAGCATCTATGCCAACAACTATGTAGCAACATGCATATATGATCCAAATCCTGCTGTGCAAGTTGTTTGGTTAGGGCTAGATTCCATCAAGAGCCTTATCCAGGACAGAACAGAACTCTGCACAGAATTAGATAGCATCAGGACCTTTACCTAGCTTGCGGATATTTGGACTGTCCTAACCTTGCTGGTGCTGCACAAAGTAAAGGACATAAATTCTTCACAGTGGACCTACACCGGTGACATGTTTGTTCTGTGGAATAGAATGTCTACCCTGGTGCCTTCCCTGAAGAGGGAGGTATTTCTAAATGAATATCCCAAGGACCTGGGAGTTTATCTTGGTGCCGTGCTCTGTTTGATATACCAAGATGGATGCGTGCAGGGGATGAATTATTGGATATAGATGTATAGAAGAATTGACTAAAGAAGAAAGGAAAGACAAAAAGGGATATGGGACAGTGCTATTGCTGGAGCAAGATCAAGTGGCCAACAGTTATCTTGTCTGCATAAGGTTTCCATATAATATTTTCAGACTTTTTTTTTTTTACCAAAATTGGGTTTGATTATGCTAGACACATATCATCCTGATAGCTGAGAAAGCTACATATCTAACCTTATAGGAAATGGGTGAAAAGTTATAAATAGATTGCTGATATGCTTTGGACCAATTTGACTGAGGTACCTTTCATAATTTGAATCTACAATTCTACCATTATAGATCATCGTTTATTGGCAATGTGTAATATCAAGGCTATTCCTGGTGCTGTATGAGAGACATCATTACCAAGTGACCAAAATAGGCAACTTATTTCAAACCCAATAAATCTAAAGGCTAACCCCATAAGGTCCACATAGTGCACATAACGTAATGAGTTAAGTCTTGTTTTCTTTACTGACAAAAAATAATCTTGAGGTGTTCGGTCCTGCCAAGACCAATCTGGGCCTGAAGAACATCTTATAGACTGGATACCATACTTAATACAGTTAATGGCAATCGACACATTCTATGGAAACATGCAGTCCTCAGAGGACCATTAGAATGTGTTAAAACCCATATCCTAACTTGTGTAGAGATAGCCAATGGCATGGAGAAGTCCCCATAGAGTAGGGGAGAGGGGAATATTGAAGGTCCAGCAGGATAATTATTATACCATCCATCACCAAGACTGATTACCAGTCTACCCAATAGCATCCTTCCCCTTAGCCCTTTAGAGGCAGAATGATGCCTCCAGTTTCATGTGCCCATTGATCATATCCTACAAATGCAGAGCTGGCGCGTCTTACTGCCAGCACTGACTGGCATTTTGGGGTTGGTTGTAACTCATAGGGTCAGCCTGATGCACAAATGCATTTCTGGGAAGGTAGATGCCATAGCTGCAGTATTTATATATTATAAAGACAAATTCTTAGTGTTCTATATGTATAGGTGTTAGGATGAAAGGGTTAGCACACTGCACCGGCACCCTATGTTCACACATACACATACACCACCGTCCAATGAAGATGTTATATTATAGGAACCACTCTCTTCCAGAAGGCCCTGGATGTCCCACTACATAGATACCTCTGCCTCAACTTTGAACTGAGAGAGTGATTAAATTCTAATTCTTAATTGTGGTTGAAATATGTATCGCCGACTAGAAAAGACATTAATCACTGATTATTTCTTAGTTTTGTCTATGGCTTTTTGATCAATGATGTGCACTTTACATAACTTAAATAAGACAACTCCTTTTTCAGGAATAAATGTTTTCCAAAATTCTGAGAATAAACCATCAGACACACTGTCAAGAACATGTTGTTGAAATGACGGCGAAATCCTTGCCCCAAGGTTGCTAGAGATTCATTGTTATTTTCACAGAGATTCCTTGTAGCACAGTACAGCCATCTGGGGCTTCATTTCAGAAACTACACAGCTGCAATATCATTCAGTTCAGTTTTATGAGGGGACCTGGTTAAAAACAACTGTTATTTTTCTTGCATACACATAGCCATGCTCCTTGGAACAAACACATTGGGACAGAGGAGAGAGGCATGTGATAATCTGTGTAAGGAGAGTGTCAATGATGATGTTTGGAGCAGGAGCCCAGTGCGTCCCCCTGGTGGCAGCTGTGACAGATGAGAAGTGAGGGAGGAAAGAAGAAGTCGGGGGAGGAGTAAAGGTGGGAGGTCACGTGGGTGGCAGTGTCTAAGTCCCGGATTAGGTGATGACCATGTGGGCAGCCTGTAGTTAGCTCTTATAGGCTGATATGTTACAATGGTCTTTTTGTTGTATTGCATCAATGCAGCACTAGAATATATCTCACCAGCTGCCCTTCAAGGACCAAGGGCCAAATTACTAAATGTTTCTAAAAGGGTCTAACTCCAAATATCCAGGTAATTAATCAATATAGGTGGTAACTAGTGACGCAGTTACTTGCAGAGACAGGCCTAATACGCAATATCCTAGTGAAGGTAGACCTCACCTGCACACAGGTGGAACTCTGAATCAATCGTGTTTTAACCCTTGAAGGACATCAAGGTTTGTTACAGCACCATGGCAAGTATGTACTCAAAAGACATGAATGAAATCCTGGCAAATCGACATGCCCCTCCTATGCACCTTGTTCACCTTACCGGGTCAAAATGTACACCTGACAGGTCGGCATGATGCACCAATGAGCAGATTCACCAGCACTGCACTGGCGCATCATAATGGCAAATATACATTAGCCCCAAATGGTTTTAAAGTGAGAATTATTTGTTAAGGAGTCTTTTTCATCAGACGTATTGGTACAGCATTCATCCATCATGATCCATTAATCAGGAATGATGGAGGAGTCAATGTCACCACAGCTGTACAAACCCACACGTGTGGTCAAATATCATGGGCCTGGCCAATATTTAAAAAAGAATCAATGATTTTTTTTAGTATGCTTTGATGTTTTAGGCTATGATGACTAAATGTCCACTATAGAAAAGAAAGGAATACAAGCTATATATGTGACATGATCTGCGAAAAGGGGACTTAGTGCAGAGGGTTCTAAGACCCCTTCTTCCAGTCCATCCCACATATGATTATGGTTAACCTCCCCATCCCGGGACCCCTATCCCTGTACAGTTGCCTTGTACCTTGAGGGTTAAAATGATAACAGTGCAACATCAAATATGGTTTGATGGTTCCATAAGCACTGATGATGAGGATGAAGATGATGATGAAGATAATAGCACAGAAACTCATCAAAGGAAAACAAGGGCTGGATTAGTTTACAGAGGAAAGAACAGCTTCCTAAGTAACTGGTATCCATGTTCTTTTTGAGGCACATGTCTTAGGTCAGACAATGAAGTTCAACAGTGTCGAACAGGGTTATTTCTTTTATAAACTCAAAGAATTGGGCTATCATAGGCTAGCCGATGACATTATGAAAACCACAAGTGCTAGAAAAATTAAAAGCAAATGCAAGTTCTATAAAGCACCACCTGGTCACTATTGGCATAGTGTATTCGAAACCTACAAGAGCACACTGATCAGTGCTAAATTCAATCAGTGTGAAGGGCCTAGAAGGAGCCTACTGGAAACAGGGTCTATTGCCCTGGTGGAAGGTTGTAGAGACTTGATCTGGGGTGGAGGGTTTGTATATCACTCAGACTGTTAAGACCAGGGAAGAATTAAAGGGAAAAATCTGCATGGAAAAATTACTATGCGCATCAGGGATAGCATTAGAGATTATGAGAGGAGCAGACCACTGATTGTATTATAAGTAGTGTTGCAACGTTAATCTTATGGCGTCAAAAATTGAGCTGTCGCCATAGGTACAGCATTGCGCTGCCCGCGAAATGGACGCAATGATATCTTTAATTTTGAGAAATGATACCCTTATTAGACCATGCGTTAAGTGCATATACTGAGTCAGAGCCACTTTTCCATTTTTTCTTTTTCTTTTCTTGTTATATCTTGAGAGGGGAGTGTATACCCTTAAGAAAGTAATTGACCATAGTAGCACACATGTATAGTGCTTAGGTATAATAGTCTTGTGCAGCTAGGAAGTGAGTCACATAGTACAGAGCCATGGAACTACAAATGTGGTAAAGAGTTGGTATTGTATTGATTGGAGATTCGAGGATTGTACTAACAGCGTTTTTTTTTTTTTTTTTTTTTTTTTTTATTATTATCAATACACTTATCTTGTACTATGATATCTTGATACTCTGTATGAAACATTCTTAATCTCATTCTTTCTTTTCTTAATTTTTATTAAACAAAATATATTTGTCTTCTATATCTATCCAAAAATCCCATCAACCCTTGCTATACCCAATCATAATAAAACAAAATCCTATAACTATAATTAGGGTGGGTGGGTTTTCCTCTGTGCTGTGTATAGCTGAAATTAAGTAGGCTCACAGACCAGTCTCCTCTTCCACGAGGTTAATTTTGTGGAAAGGAATACACTGTATTATTTATGTACATATTGATTTGATTTCATTGTTTATTTGTCTTGTTATTAAATATCATTTATGTACATTTTTCGTTTTCTATTACTGTATTCAACTCATGGTCTGTTTGATTAGCAAATTCAGAGAGAAGAGGGGGCTGGTTTTCTCTTCTATTAATTGTAGGAGCTTTGAAGACAAGTATAGTGAGGTATATAAGATATTAGATAGGAGTGACATTATCTGCTTATGTGAGACCTGGCTAAAACCAGGGTCTCCACAGGGTTTGATAAATAAAGATGATAGGTTATTATATAGACAAGACAGAATAGGTAAAAATTGTGGAGGTGTGGGTCTCAGTGTGAAATCTGGTTTAGGTCAATACATTAAGATCATACCTGAGTTCACTGTTCAAACAATTGATTATGAAAGTATAGCGTGTAGGTTATGTGTGCCTGGTGAGAAAGATATATTTCTTATCTCTATATACAGAATTCCTAATACAAATGTCCCTAATTTTATTGCGTTTTTAAGGAAAATTGCAGGTTTTGAATTTAATGGTAATAGAGGTAGACATGAGACATGGATCTTAGGTGACATAAACTTAAATATGTATGATGATACTGATGTGGGTTGTGAAAGCTTCAGATCCTTGTGTAAAGATATTGGTTGGAAAATTCTGATAAATGAAATAACCCGACCCTTCAGTGGAACCTGTATTGATAATGTAATTACCAATAGCCTTAATGTTATAGATTCAGGTATTATTTCGGCTTTGATTTCAGATCATGTGCCTGTTTATGTTTGCAGAGGGCATAACAATTTTACATATGAAAAATCGGTGTATAAGGGAAGGGATTATAGAAATTTTTCAGAAGATAATTTCAAAGATCTTTTAAATGCCTGTGATTGGAAAACATATTTTGATATTAAAGATAATCCAGATTTATTATGGGAAATGCTTGTAACTCCTATGAACCAATATCTGAACAAATATCATCCTTATGTTGAACGTCAAATCAAGAAAACTCATAAATCTTGGATTGATGATGAAGTAATGGATTTAGTATTTAAAAGGGAAGGATGGTTAAGATTATATAGTGTTAACAAGGGTACAACAGAGAAACAGGCTATCAAAGACTGCAGAAGGAAAATAAGAAAAAAGATTAAAGCAAATCAAATTGGAGGAGTAATGCAAGAGTTACATGAATGTAATGGAAATCCTAAGAGGTTCTGGAAGCATATTAATGACATGTTTAAGAATAATAAATCCATTATATACCCTGATATGAAACACCATGAGACGGGGATTGATATTGCTTCTGATGTAGCATGTGAGTATGTGAATGAGTACTTTTGTAATATTGGAAGGGAGCTACATATTGCAGCGGTTGGTGATGACCAATGTAAACTTGATAATGATCAAAGTATTGAAAATGTACTCATAAATGGAAACTTCACTGAAACAAACATTAAGGTGAATAAATGGGATGTTCATTACGCTATAAAAGAAATAGACAAAAATAAATCATCTGGGATTGAAGTCATAAGGGGTGATATATTACAATGTGCATTGCTATGCCTAATACATCAATCTACCCACCTGATTCAGACTAGTTTAGATAAAGGTATTTTTCCCAGAGACTGGGCCTCTGCCCTAGTAAAACCATTACCTAAGGATGGAGATTTATCACAGGTCAAAAACTGGAGGCCTATTTCCCTCCTACCAATGCCATCAAAGATTATTGAAAAAATTATGTATTATCATTTAAGTGAAAGTATGAAAAGAAATAACACCTTTTGTGACAATCAATATGGTTATAAAAAAGGTACTGGAACAGGTGATGCTACCTTTGATCTCGTAAATGAATTGTTTGAGAATAGAAATAATGGGTACATAACAGGGGCCCTTTTCATTGATTTCACTAAAGCCTTTGATAGTGTAATTCACTCAAAATTGCTGGTTAAACTTAGTAAGCTTGGGCTAAGTAGGACAAATTTTATGTGGTTCAAAAGTTATTTAGAAAACAGGCAACAGAGAACGAGTTATGGTAATAAAATATCTAAAAAGAAATGTATAAAGTATGGTGTACCACAAGGCTCAGTTCTGGGCCCCCTGTTGTTTGTTTTATATATAGATGATGTTGTTAATGTGTTGCAATCGTGTAAGATAAAATTGTATGCTGATGATATAGTAATCTATTGTGCTGCAAAGGACTCGGAGACCATTAAGAATATGATGTATAATGATGTTCAATGTTTAAAAAGCATGGGTTCTAGAAAACAGACTAACAGTAAATCCAAATAAGACCAAATTTATGTGGTTATGTAGTGCATTTAAATTAAAGTACTGTCCTGATCCAAAAATAGAATTCAATGAGAGTACTGTTCAAACAGTGACCTTCTTCCCTTATTTGGGAGTCCACATTGATAGCAAACTGAGCTTTGACAAGCAAATTAAAATAGTTAAAAGAAATGTATGTAATAAATTATTTCGTTTTGCCAAATTAAGAAAATTTCTGACTCAAGATCAAAGTGTAAAGATATATTGTAGTACAATAAGACCAATTATAGAATATTGTTCCTTCATTTCAACTAGCTGTAATGAGGAAGGTTTGAAAGCTTTACAACGCTTACAAAATAGAGCCTTAAGGATATGTCTAAAATGCAACATTAGAAAATACAATGTTAAAGAATTACATATGCTGTGTGATATAACTCTATTGGAAAAAAGGTTTGATATGCTTCTTTTGTGTCTGATGTACAAAAAATCTAAAGATATAGAGCAAAGGCCACATGCACATAATACACGGTCACAAAATAAAATTGTTTTTGAATTACCAAGAAAAATTTCCAGGCATTACAAGAGAAAAAAAAAAGTTATCACTCTGCCATGCAACGAGCTATTATTGTCCCTTCGGTCAGCCAACTTTGCTTCGAATCTGCCTTTTTTATATTCATACTGCATTACTCGTTTATTGCACACTTGTGTCTGACATATCACAACGCCCTCCCCACCTCTGATCTCACCCCGCGCCCCACACTTCCATGCATCCACCCATCCCACCCACTTTGATGGCCACCATTATCAATTTGTCCTACGTCATCAAGGTCTGATTCGTCACGTGACGTACTACCACCATGTCAGCCTGTGACCATAATAACAACTTCTCAGAACCTCACCCCATCTCTGGGCCCCATCTCTCTCTTCTCCTCCGTCCCTGTTAGCGGGAACTCACTCAGTACCTGTCCTGGAGGTTGTTTCATAAGTTCCTTCGACAGCTCACAGAAATACCGACTTGAACACTTGCTCTATTCAAAGTGTTAATTATACTGCTCCTATATATAACCCCCTGATGGGTATACACACTTGCACTCTATTGGTAATTATGTACATAGACACCAAAGATACATGGACCTGGAGATATCATGCGTATCCTTAAGGGTTTAAGACCAATCATGATGTGGGGCTGGTAAGGGGGTTGGGGTGTGGGAGGGGGTCAGAAAGGGGTGGGAGGCCAAGGGACGACTGATCCCTCTCAGGTCAAAGGTCACACACTACCTGATGAAAGGGTGAGGGATAGTGACCACTCAGCGTCCCCTTTGACCACATCTACGGCAGGAGAGCGGAGCGACTGTGATGGAGAGTGTGAGCTGCTTGACGTATCATAACGTCATTCTTAACCTACGTCATTTTACATGGCATTGAGGGAGTGGGAGGGTAATGAAGGAGGGGTGGGGTGGTGGGAGGGAGGGGGATAGTAGATGGATGGTAGGTTAGCATCGTTATTTGGGGAGGATGGAGTATAGTTGTGTCCAGGGTGAGGTGAGGTATGGATTGAGAAGATATGTAAGCGGGCTGGTCATTATTTTACAGTGTGGGAGGGAGGGGAATCTGAGCCCCACCTCCTCCAGATGGCCCAAATGTACACTCTCAGAACACAATATTACCCTAAACATGTTGAATTTCTAAACACCTTCAGGACAGAGTATACAGCCATGCTAAGAGCCTTTTGTTGAGGTTATTATAGGGACAGTGGGGGAAAATAAGGGCTTATAATAGGGGCACCATGATTGGAGAGAGCTTTAAACAGGGGGAAGAGGTTTGCTAAGGGCTCATCATAAGTCAACAGGATTTCAAGTACCCTTTAAATAAGTAAGGGCTTCCCACGAGGGCAGAAAATCTGAAAAGGACAGTGGAATTGGCATGGGCGATATAGAAGGGAGAGAAGAACCAGTAGGGCGCTCTTTACAAGAGGAGAAAAGGGCAAAGGCCCCAGAATCACCACACAATTAAACATCGACATTGTAGGGGGGGGGGGTCCACCCACTGCACATGGCTGTTAGGGCCATTGGTTTGAAGTGCATCATGGCCATTGATGCATCATGCCGACTGACCCTCCACGAGTGCATCAACCTCACATGGCCCGTATGATGAATGGATGTAGACTGATAGACGTGATGCATTAAAACGTTTGAGACCAGCTAAGGGTTAGAATTACTAAGGCCATAAGACGTTGTACGCCCAGTGTGACAGACCCCCTTCACACCACTATAGTCATCAACCAGCGGGCAAATCACCATCCACCCTAAATCCTGTATCGTGCAGTAATGCATCATGCCCCCTGTCTTTATAACGCATTAATGCATCATGCCCCCTGTCTTTATAACGCATTAATGCATCATGCCCTGTATTCATAATGCATTAATGCATCATGCCCTGTATTCATAATGCATTAATGCATCATGCCCCCTGTCTTTATAACGCATTAATGCATCATGCCCCCTGTCTTTATAACGCATTAATGCATCATGCCCCCTGTCTTTATAACGCATTAATGCATCATGCCCCCTGTCTTTATAACGCATTAATGCATCATGCCCCCTGTCTTCATAATACATTAATGCATCATGCCCCCTGTCTTCATAACGCATTAATGCATCATGCCTCCTGTCTTCATAATGCATTAATGCATCATGCCTCCTGTCTTCATAATGCATTAATGCATCATGCCCCTGTCTTCATAATGCATTAATGCATCATGCCCCCTGTCTTCATAATGCATTAACGCATCATGCCCCCTGTCTTCATAATGCAGTAATCCATCATGCCCTGTCTTCATAATACATTAATGCATCATGCCCCCTGTCTTCATAACGCATTAATGCATCATGTCCCTGTCTTCATAATGCAGTAATGCATCATGCCCCCTCTCTTCATAATGCATTCATACAGCAGTGGTACAGATTTTTATGCATTACATGATGGATAAAATCCCGCGCTGGTGGATAGATGCTCCAGCACTGCATCGATGCATCATGACATCAATCTTAATCTGAAGTGATAATGTTAAAGGGTTAACAGCCTGCCTTCCTCTAATATGAAAGCATGTCTGCCCATTTATAGCGTGCTATATAAAGGGACTTTTGGTACCCAGAGGGGGAATAAAATATGATGGATAACCCTGGCCTGTTAGCCTCCTAACGACAAAATGTGCCTCAATAAGTTAGCACCCCCAATACTAACAGGGAGGGGGCTGATTTCATGGCCATTTCACAATGAGTTCTATTTCTGCAGCCTAGGTTTTGTGGCAGATATGAAAGGTTATATTTCCCAAAGGGGCAGGTATTATTATTTTCTATGGAAAAGCATTGGATTTCAATGAGTACAGATGGAGCCATATTTCAAAGGATAATGACAGGTTTGTGGATTTATCCCTCCTTTATTATTTTCTCTGAAATCCTGCACCACTATTACACCTAAATAGAAGCTTTTGGCAAATATGGCTTTGGAGCCATCTTTCAATACCCAAGGCGCCATGCAAACTTTGCAACGTGAATACCAATGGACAGAGCCCTTCTCTTTATACCTGTATTCTTAGAGTCAGGGCTATATTCCTTAGGAAAGAATATTACTTTCAGCATTCTGATTATTCAACTCCCTGTGAATGTCTGTGCGATATTGAGTGGCCCTGGGGCGAAGGTAGTGAGCGGGGTATAGATGAACACTCATTAATTCAAACAAAAGGCTGAGGTAATGAACCACTCTGAGCCCATCACAACCTGCTCGTTTGCTGCTGACCTGACAGGGGGCCAACAGGCCTAATTAGGAGATGCTAATCCTCCAGTCCCACCCCCTGCAAGCCATACCTTCAACACCCACACCATGCACTCTTCTAACAAGCACTTTCACTGAGCAAAATTCTTGGGTAGCATAAAAGAAGGCACAACCTCTCACTTCAAGTATACTTAAATCATATTAAGCTAATAGATGATGCATATCGGGGCCCTAGGGCTGTATATGCTGTATATACCTGAGCCGCGGAGCGGCGAGGGTATATACAGCATATACAGCCCGTGGGGCCCCGATATGCATCACCCAATAGGTTTATACCACCATTTCCTCCATTTTGTATCAATTTCTTACCTGAAATCCAAAGAATATAGCCAGGCGAAGACATTTTGGAAGTGCAAGCGACACGGCCCGTGTCCACTCTGCGCGAAGCCATCGTTTTTGTTCCTTGCCGGGAGAGGTACCACTGTGTATACAGTCACTTTTCGTATGGAATTCAACCATGACATGTTATAATATTGAAATCCCAAGAAGTTTTCGATCCATAGAAGAGGAATGCGTGCTAATTTTCTCCATTTTCTTTGATATAAATAAGAATCCATTGATTTTCCCAATGTACGCGAGTCGCGGTCCGGCCATTCCCACCCGCCTCCTTGTCCGGCGAAAGTGTGTCAGTGGCCCGGATGTAGATATAGGTCAACTGCTCGTCGTACAAGAAAGACGCCGAAACAATGGCTTCGCGCAGAGCGGCCACGGGAAAATCAATGGATTCTTATTTATATCGAAGAAAATGGAGACAATTAGCACGCATTCCTCTTCTATGGATCAAAAACTTCTTAGGATTTCGATATTATAACATGAAAAGGTTGGATTCAGGACGAAAACTGATTGAAAACATACGACTAGGACTCCAGGTTAGAACTTATTTACCTTCGCATTGGGTTTCTTCACCGTTCAGTGTGGCGCTATGGCTAAGGCCTTCGCCTACCACCACTGCGGCCGGGGTTCGATCCTCATACGAGTTAGGACGATTTTTCACAATGGAACATGGCCAGATTGAATTTGTATATCTGCCACACATTTCCAAAATTATTCTAAGTCCAACTTGACCCCGAAAAAGTATATACCAAAAATTTCAAAAATGCACATGGGTGGTATATGCAGAATAATGCACGGCTAAACTGCATATAAACCCACCGGAAGTGCCGAAATCGTGGTATAAAAGCACATATATGGCAACTCACTCATGCATTGGGGTAGTCCATTAGGATTGGAAAACGAGGTTTAAACGTTCATGCAGTCTGAGGCTCATATGGTAACTACTTTCCTAGCGCTGCCAGGCCGCCATGAGTATAGTTAAGGTTGAGCAAGCTTGTATTAAGACTTATAAGTTCACTGTCTCTTTGTGGTGGTATACTTTTTGATTTGGCTAGAGTGCAAAGTAGTACCTGGGGTATCATTTTCTTGCCTACACTCCAAAAACTTTCGGTTTGTGGCAGAGGTAGGAGAATGAAGGCAACATAAATAGGAGGACTGGAGCTTCCCTTTACCCCTGCAATCATGTAGAATGCCTAAATGCACTTCCATTGCCATGGTGGAGAAATGCAATGCTAGTAGGTACCTAACAGCAGCCACTTATTCAGCCCACTAGGTCTGATATACCCCCAGGGGCGCGGCATGATACATGTACTGAGGTTGAAGTGGCAATTTACTCACTGGCACTCATTTTCCATTTAAATGGAAGCATGACTTAAGACTTAGGTCCATATGGTAATTTTGCACAACTTTATTACGGTGCTTTATCAAGGGAGAGTACTTAGTTATGAGGCCTACTGGTGTCTGCAATATACTGAGTGAATATGGATTCATCACATTCTCTGAGAGACCAGACGTAGGATAATTAGGGATAAAGATATAATGCTGAAATAAAATGGTAATTAGTCATAAAGTCTGGCTGATCCATATATGCATGAACGTGAAGGGATAACAGGTTTAAAGGATTAACCCTTTAAGGGATGCATATTGCTCCAGGTTGATGCTTCCTGGTCGTCATGATGCACCAATGCTGTCATGTCCACTCCTCAGCACTGTGTTAGTGCATCATACCGACCCCTTGGAAGCGTATCAACTCCATATTGTAGGCATAGGGCATGTGTGTAGTAGCCCTGCATGCTAAACTTCTTTCCTAGTCAACTAGGCCTCTGTCGGCGGTTTGGGCCATACACATCCGATATAAAAGTTGCTGACAGAGGCCTAATGGACTTTGGGCCTTAGGAGGCGTAAGTGTTATCTTGAAGTATACAGCCTTAGGTAAAAAACAAGCTTTGGGCGACAGGGCCATGATGTTGATGCCAGATGAACATTACTTTCATACATCTATCTATATATCTACATCCTAGCAGAATATACATGGTATTTAGCTCTGGTATTAATCCTTTAAGGGCAAAAAAATGCATTATTGACCAATGGTATGGGTATGGACTAATAAATTCGACATGGTGACATGGCCATTTCTTAAAATCGACATGTGGCATGGGCCTTAGTGACATGAGGCAAAACAATTAGTGACATGACATAGGTGCTTTCTTAAATTTGACATGGGACATAATAGGCTCTTAGAGGTGACATGGGACATGGGAATTTAAGTGACAAGTGCCACGACCATTTTTTAAAATCGACATGTGACATGGGGGACCCCCCATCCACACCCCCAATGGTTTTTGATCGGCGTGATACTCTACTGCAGTGCTGATAAGATCTTTCTTGGCGTTGGCTTCTTTAATATCATTATGTCCCGGCTTTTCATTCAAAATGAGGATGAAATTATCTTGACTCTCACCAAAGGGGTGCATTCCAAATTCAAATCAGGCCATTGTAAGATTCACACAAATATATCACACACAGTAATACCACACAAGAGTGTGACACTCCTACTCCTACTACAATAGTCTGCAGTATCAACAGGAAGCAATTTACAGCCTTTACAATGGGAGAAGACAAGCAAAGCAGTGCAAGTCCCTGAGGACTACTGCTTACTGGGTCTAGGCTCTATTTGCTGCGCTTTTCTCAGAGGAGGGCTCTCATTACTAAATGATTAGGTCCCTCCCTCTCAGATCCTTTTCTACTCAAAGCACAGCTCCAGTTTCCTGCTTCCTGTTTTTGTAACCCTCTGAGGGCGGCCGAATGATGTTTTGGAGTTGGAGCTAATTTGTCATCATGATGCACAAATGCAGCGCTCGTGAGTCCCACACTAGCACCGGATTAGTGCATCATGCTGACTTTTCAATCATCTAGGATTGGCAAGATTCATGGATGTAGCTCTGATGAGTCACTCCCCAGGACTACAATGCTCAAAGACCAGGAATACCAATGGACTGGGTGTATTTAATCACTGCACTGCCTTTAACAGGACTAAAAGGAGCATCCTCAGCAGCAGGATGGGCTGCAGATCTGTGCAGAGGCCGACTTGATGATCTTATTGTGCCTGAATTAGGGACAGGACTGGTCAGCCTCCATAACTATAAGGAAGGGTCCTGGCGCTACCTAGTCCTACCGAGGCACCACCCACAACTAGCTAAAGGTCTTGACATCTAAAAACTACACATAACCCTGTCGCAACAGGTTGAGG
Source organism: Acholoe squamosa (assembly GCA_949317995.1). Taxonomy (NCBI): domain Eukaryota; kingdom Metazoa; phylum Annelida; class Polychaeta; order Phyllodocida; family Polynoidae; genus Acholoe; species Acholoe squamosa. Next base: position 13,838,944 of record OX439045.1, on the reverse strand, counting down.
TCCTGATGGTAACGAGTGCTACCAAGATATCTGCCAATACTAGATATTTAAACAGTGTCGTGTTTGTACCCAGACTCCTGCTACAACTCCTTCTGGCATTCAGCATTTCAGCCTTAAAGACACAAAATGTAAAGTTGCTAAATCTTCTAATTGAACAGCATCAATTCAACTTGTCAGCCCTTGCACAGACTCTCAATCTTGGGGACTTTAGATGGTCCACACACATGGCCTTACCTGGCAACCCTTGAGGGGACGTAGGCTGTGAGTTGTCAACCTATACACATAATGTTGGAAACATGCAAAGTCTGACAAGTTAAATCTGACAGATCCTGCCAAGTTTATTTCATGCTGCCCACTTTGAAGACCCCATTTTTTTCAGTGTGCACCATGACGACTAAGAAAGACTTCATGGTTTAATGCCCCATGTGTTACTTAATCAAACATACTGGAATTCTATAAAGGGACCACAACAGAGATCTACAGACAGATGCACACTTTGATCTACACTTAAAGAACAAAATACTGACATTGATTGGGATCTTGAGAATCGACTGATCTCATGAGGAGGCGGGTGTTGTAAATATCCCGTGGCATTGTTTCATTGAATTTTGGCAATACAGACAGCTTCAATGAGAGGATTAATCCAATCCATTCATTCAAGTGGTCAATACTTGTTCTACTTTATTAAAATAGAACTAATAAATCATTTTATGTATTCTGTCTGGAAATGGTAAATACCCAATTCCCACATTCAGAGGTAGAAAAGCTTACTTGCAACCATAATCCATAGCGTGTACTGGATCACCCCCCCCTGCCATAGAGCTGCCTTTCTGCAGGCAGTTCTGTTTTATAAGGCTTTCAAAGGAACATTGTATCCGGCCAACTCAAGGGGAGAATATGTATATCGGATTAGGTCGCTTTGTTCTCCAGTAAGTCCTACACGCCTGGATGATGTATGTATCAGAGGTTAACCCATTACTGGCAGCATACTGTCTTCTCCATCATGTAGCACAAATGCATCGTGGCGAATAACTCGCCAAGGTTGCTTGATGCATAATGGGGACATCTTTTGAACGGAATCTATGTTATATATGGCCAGCATGATGCATGGATACAGAATTAGCGAGTTAATCACCGAGGCTGCATTCACGCATCACGATTACAAAAGGATATAGTGCTTTATTAATGCAATATGTTACCCCTAGAGTATTAAGTACTCACATCCCCATGTCTGAGTACAATAGGTGTTTGCACAGACTATAGCCTCTCATATCACAGATTATCCCCTCTGTCAGCATCTCTACAGATACAACAGTAATGGTACACTCACCATGAGCTGGCAGCTAGCTGATTTTGCAGTTTTCCCTCGGAAGTCCTTATGCTTTTCCAGGAATCGATGAGAGGACACACTGAAAACCCTGCAGATCTTTAAATTTGTCAGATTGAGGTACAGACAGGGGGCAGCACCTTTACCTCTCTTCAGTATGAGTCTATGGTATCCTGTTGACAATATGTAACAAACTCACAAGGTGGCAGGTATGTGCCACTCATGTTTCGAGATCCCTTTCGGGGAGAAACGGTATGATCGGAAGTGTGTCCGTGGTTCCGGTGGTGAACATGCGAAAGCCTACTGCTTACAAGCGAAAATGGCACCGCGTTAGCGCTTCTCCCCCAAAGACGTAACCCTCATGTTTAATTATCAGGCCTTCAGTTTGCAACTGAAGGTCTTCACCGCTGAGGACTTTAGGTGCTCAAGTTGATGATACCCAAATCTACAGCTTTGGGTAGTCAGATTGAGGAATCAAGGTAGTCAGCACCAAGGTTGTCACTCTCACCACATTATGTAATCAGTTTGAGTACCATGGGTGAGTGTGTTGACCTAAACCCATCAGGTTGACTACCCTGGGTGCTCAATCTGATGAGCTAAGGTTGTAGATTTGGGTATTGTCAGTCTGACGACCTTGGGGCTTTCAGTGCAGAACTGAGCATGCTCACTCAGATTTGGACACCATGCTACAGCACGTGACAGGCCACGGCTACTGGAGCTCTAATTTTGCTGGTAAGTAGGGTTAAGATTATTGCCTCGGGGGCCAGATGGTATACCATCTGATAACTTTTATCAGTGATAAGCGCTGATAACCAGCTTAAGCAATGGACGTGACCATCGGACAATCCACTATAGCAGTAAACTATAACCACAAATCCCTGTAAGTGTCCGGCTGAGGGTCAATCTACCCTACTCCTAGACAGTGTAATATCCGTGCATGACACAAGTCTGTTGTGTATAGGAAGGGAATCCACAATATATCTCATCAACAATTGGATATCATCCCTCCTCCACCTCTCCTCTCCCTCCCAGTCCCTCAGTGGGGCATACTTCAAAGAAACATCCTTATACATATACAAGGGGAGGGGTTCTTTTCATCTTACCAGTATTGTGGAGACTGTAGAAGCAACTTGCATGGAGGGGGTACTGCTATATAGTAAGAAAGGGGGATGGCAACTGTTAAACCCTTAATCACTACAGTAAAGCACAGTCCCCATTTGTCATCATGATGCATGATTGTAGCACTTGTGTGTACCGTAAGATCCTCGCGTATAAGACACCCCTTGCACATAAGACGCATGCATCCTGAGTTTGGGTAAATCCTGGACTAAAATTCTGATCATGTACTTATTGTTATATGGTTTAAAATCCCTGCGTACAAGAGACATCTTGATTTGGGCTTAATCCTATAGTTCTTGGCATGATGCATTCATGCATCATGCCAAGAAAACAGGGGTTGATGCACTCCCTAAAGGTTGGAATGATGCACCAATGTTAGGATGTAGCTCTGCAATGCTGCATTGGCGCATCATGGTGGGAATTGAATATGATATTTAAGGTAATTATATGCAGTCCAGGTGGGAATAAAGATAGTGGTGGGGGAGATATTGAGAGGGGGGGGGGGTGAAATGGGTGTGGGAATGAATTCTTGCTTCTATCAGTTTCTTCTTATTTTTTTATAATATCTATGTATGGAGGTCTATGCTGGGCAGACAGAAGGGGGAGTTAATATGCAAAACATTCCTCCTGCCACTGTTCATTGATATGAGACATTGTACATAGTAATATACTGTCAGGGGAGTAGATATCTTTCCTTGCATAATCTGAAAGTCTGTGTTGTAATTAGGCTGATGTTCTTTAGGGGATAGTTGATAAAAGGAATACAATGTAACCTTACCTTATTAATCAGATACGCTATTGGTATTTCCAAACGTTCTGTAAAGAAATAAAAAGATACAGGATTACATGTGTGCCAAATGCAGTTATAATCATAAGACGTAGAGTAAAAAGACACCTGCCGGCCCATACATGATAATCAATAATCTCATTTTGTAAAACATTGCAAATGAGAAATATCAATCGTACTCTAAGAAATTGTATCTACCAGGCATCATGGTAAAACTGAACAGTGAACTGCCGTAATCATAAAGCAGTAAGGCAGTGTGGTTTCTACAATGAAGCAGCAGATGGCAGTACAGTATAAAGAACTGCGGTACAAGGGATCTCTGTGAAAATAACGGTGAAATCCTCGTCCAAAAGTTGTTTGATTTGAAGCTGATTTGAAGCTATTGTGATAGTGTGAGACCTGCATGTCAGTACCAAGGTCAAGGACATCATGTACCCAGAATGGAGCTCAAAGTTACAAGTTGCTAGAGATCCATAATTATTTCAATGACTTCATATCCAAGCTTCAAAGATTTAGATGGGGCTTTGGTACTGCAGCCATGGAAAGACAATTCTCTTCCTGATGATGCATATCCATAATGCCAATCTTACAGAGTTGATATGCTCAGTCAGCATGATAAATGGTTTCATGTGCCGCTTGCGAGTTATTCACAGGTATCGCTGGTTAAAACTCACAGGTATCGCTGCTTAAAACTCACAGGTATCGCTGGTTAATTGTATCATAACCACAAAGCAGAATGGACCTGGTTGCATCTGGTGGCCTTGAAAGGGTTTGGTTGAGACTACACAGGAGTGTCGATATGTAGGTAGCCTCTTAAGGATGTGGCTGCTGAGTACGTTCTGTCTGGTAAACCAGCCAATGCCCTGGTCAATACCGTAGTACCTCACGTATAACGTGGCGCTATATATGTAATGACAAACATCAGATCTATATGCCTTATTGATGCATGTGCCTAAATCCAGGGTGACTCTTAAAGGTGAGGCATATATACTATAGAACAGTACTGAAATGGCCAAATTCAAGCAACGGTTGTGCCTTATAAGTTATAGCTTCAATTTCGATCTACAGTGTACCATTATGTGCAGGGCGGGCACACTTTTTACACGTCACTAGGTACTATCTATTATTTTATGTCAATAACTTCTTCCCGTAGAGATAGCATTGCGGAGCCAATCGCCACACCCCGAGTGGCATAACGTGTCTCGATCCACCACAGCGGCCGATCCAGTACTGCAGCCTCGATCTGGCTGCATGTAAACATTCAAAATGGTGGACCGCCGCTCGTACGGGGAACTACGGTAATGGATTTTGATAATTTTCAGTTAATTAAACCCTCTAAAAACATAAAATAAATATAGAACTAACCTCCCCTGGTGTCCTCGGTGGCCGATCCACCCCTCAGGAGTCGTCTCCCCCTCGGGCTAGTGCCCTCGGGGGAGACAACTCCCTCGTGGTGGATCGACCACCTCGTACACCACGGTCGTTTAGTTCTATCTATGTATACTCTCCTATCTACCATACACAAAAAGGTGGGAGGGGGGGTGGCTCCCTTGAAGGATAGACATAACTTGACAAAATAAGTTCTTATTGAATAGCATGAGGTCTTAATCATAAAGCTAGTCAGTTGACATCATGCTCGACAATGCAGCAGTGCTGGGGCCCAGGTCCTTTAACAAGGACTGCATTGGTGTATCATCCCAATCCTTCACGTGTGTAGCCAGTCTAAAGGGTTGATATGAATGATGAAAACACCGCGTGTGAGTTACTCACTGGTCAGGGTTGCATCGATGTATCGTGAATATCGCTGGGCATGAGGTAATAATGCAGAAAGCAAACACTAAAGGGTTTGAATGATACGATATGTGTGCTATCTGTGAAGTGACAGAAACTGTTGAGCAAGGGCCCTTCTTCCTCCTCTGATAACCCCCCCCCCCTCACCCACACAGACACACATAATTAGCTGTCTCTGCTATCATAGTGAGAAGCCTCTCACTCTGTCTTCATAGTCCTGCCACACCGAATATGACACCTCCCCCACCAAGGATCCATCTACTTGGTACTCATGGGAGTGGCAAAAAAGGAAATCTGACAGGAAACGATTTTTGAATATGTCTTATTGGAGCGGACTGTAGAAAGTATACTCCGTAAAATACATTCTGTCAAAATAACGATGGCTCACTGACAACTTTTGGCCAAAGCTTTCACTGTTATTTTAATGGACCTTCCTCATAATGCATAAACTGCCTTACCTCATCACAACAGTGGTTCACTGTATGGTTTATGGGATCGCTTGGTAGATTTAAAGTATTTTAGAGGGTGCAGTCAAAAACAATCATTGAACATATAAATTTGGTGCACCAACTATATTTATTTCATTAGGTAAATCATCCAGCCCAAAATATGTGCATTGGCTCTTGATTTGTTCACATTGGTGTATGCCACATGAACTTTGGCTAAACACATGAGACTATTACCAGGAAACATCCCAACCCTCCACCATTCCCACAACACCAATCTTATCGCATCGATCTCCATTATATTTGGATAGAGACCAACACCAGCAGCACAAGGATTAACATACAAGTTGACAGTGCCAGGTCTCTCACAGAAAGGGTTAACCCTTTAATGGCAGCATGATGCCTCCAGATTCATACTCTTGATGCTTGATGTAACACTGGCGAGTTAGTCGCCAGGACTGCATCCATGCATCACGACGACCAATTGATGCACTAACGGCATTTACAGTGTTAAATGTATCAACACTGGCTAAAGTATCTGCACCAGTAAGCAGCCAATCACCCATCAAATTTGTGAATCGGAAGATGTACCAACCATCCAAATACTAGGCATATATGTATACGCAGGCCAAAATTGATGTACAGTGATGTCATTTCTATATCAACGCTTTTTCTCCTTGTAGCCTTGTATAGCTGGAGAAGGCATGAGAAAGATAGGTTCTGTCAAATGGTAGGAGGTGTAAGGCATCCTACAGGTCTCATGGTGACCTATGTGCACATGTCCCAGTGACGTGTCCTCTCCACGTCAAATCAAACCTGACGTGGGTATACATGTCATTTTGTCAGATACAGTTTTTTTCAGTGTATGCCAACAATGAAGTCACATTCCTTTTTGCCATCTACATGAATTTAGATAGAAATTTCACCAGACACGGCTTCATGAATAACACAAGAGACCCACCCTGTCTGGATAGCAGTCCCCTGCATCCATCAACAACACAGCCATGTGGAAACTGCCAAACTAATATGAGGAACCCTGGGAGAGGGGAGGGTAGGGATGGTGACAAGAGGCATGGGCAGAGAGGTAGGATGAGGGAAAGGGAGAAGGGGGGGGGGCTAGAGTCATGGGAAGAGGTCAGAGGAACAGGGTATGAAGGGGAGAAGGGGACAGGGGGAGAAGGGAGGGAGACAGGAAGACAGGGGGAGAGGGGAGGCAGGGGGAGGAAGACAGTGGTAAGAGAGCAGGGTAGAGGGAAAGGGGCATAGAGGGAAAGGGAGGCAGAGGGATAGAATGTGTAGACAGTGAGAAATTGTCAGTGGCCAGGGATTGCATATAAAGGCATGTACCATATTCATGTCCTTACAAGTATAATCATTGGAATGCCCATTTATTTTCCCTTAGCATGACCTAGTACATCTTGAAGACAGACACTTATCAAAGGGTTCATATCCCGTACTTGAACGTAAAAGCAGCCAACTCGCTCTTTGTAATTTAAAGTACCTGCTATCCCCTTCATAGGACCTCCACATATTATTTGCAGTCCTCAACCTGATATATCATTGAACTCAAATGAGACCTTATTCTAGTTTAGACACTGATCTAAAGCAGATAAGCATTGTACATGTATATCTTGCGCTTATCATTATTTGAAGACCACTAAACCCTAAGCCAGACCTGATAAAAGGAGGATATGGCACTCTCAAAGGCCACTATATACAAAGTTATGTACAACTGAAAGTACAAGTAACAAACGTTCCCCAACATTTGCCTTACTTATCCGCATACAATGCCCATGCTGAATACCCTAAGGAACTGGCTCAATCAGTGCCACCTTCCCTACTTTGTAGGTCTTAACTCTAAGAAATAACTGTTGGATCTACCCGGTATCCTCATTAAACTGAACAGTGAATCACTGTAGTTGTATTGCAGTAAAGTAGTGAAGTTTCTACACTGACGCCCAGCTGGCAGAACAGTTAAGCACTGTCAATGGACCATTCTGGGTATTATTCATTATATAACACATTTATAAAATACTTCGCCATATACGCTCAGGATCTGCTCACAAGCTCACAGCTCAATCCCCCCCAAATGTGTACAGTGAGCTGCTCTTACATCACCCATACCGGGATGTTGTGAGAGCCTGACCCATCCTATTTCTGGGCATTGACTCACTGGGAGTATCACAACATAACGACATACCTGGACATTTCATCACCCTATGAGCTGCTCACCTTAGTATTTAAGACCTGGTGAGCAGCTCCCAATCCATCTATTCTAAGCTCATCTTTCCTACTTACATTATACCACATACAACCTCCCTAGTATCTAGGACCTACGACAGGTTGAGCTAGGAGCTTAGGGGCAGAGCCTGCACGCTGGCATGTGTATCATTGTTACCACCTATATGTACACTCTGTCATCATGCAATAAACAAGAATCAAAGAACTTCTCTGGATTCAGTGTACATTACAACATCGACTTGTAATGGTTCGTTGACAGCACAGTGGCATAAGGAATTTCCATGAAAGTAATAATGAATCTCTGGTAATTTCGGGACAAGGAGTTCACTGTTATTTTGACAACTTTCTTTACAGTGTAGCTGAGTAGCTGTAATACCTCCAGGGGCCTGTAATATCTCTGGGGGGAAGCCTGGACACACTCCTCTCTATGGTACTGGCACTGCATGAGGAGACTGCAGGAATGGCTAATCAGCATTCTCCCAACAGATGTTCAGTGTAACCATACCTTTGTATAGAGAGTGGACGGGACTGCTGGTTCCCCAAGGAGCTTGGTGATAATGTATTGTCAGGGAACGAGGCATTGGTAGCAAATTGGTATGCACCAGCAAAGGACTGCCTTCGTTCATTCACTACTTTCTTTTGTCTTTGTATTTTGATCAGTTTTTGTTTGTTATATGTTGCGTTAGTTTCTTGCTATATCGGCAGTGATATTTTGCTTGCCTTCTCTGGGCCTATACCTTAATGTAGTAAGAGGATGTCCTATCAGAATTTCCCAAATTCACTTTACCGACTTGGAACGAATTATAGGATGGAAAACTGAGAGGGAACACTCTATTAATAGTAAAAATATACTTATACAAAAAAAAAACAACAGATCTATGCCAAATACATTACTTCATTAGATATGCTGAATTAATAAAGGGACTTTAATATATTATATCAAATTTGAAACTATTAGAATGGCATAATGTTATTTAACACCTCAATGTTTCGGAGAGTCTGCTAGCTTGTGCTCCAGTGGTGCGTCATACCCTGGATAGCCAATAGAATGGGTTGCATTAACCCATCATAATGAAGATGGAGTGAGTGAGTGAGTAATAGATGTTTAACGCCATTTCGACATCTAAGGTCATATTCATGGCGAGAACGACATTACACAATTTCACAGAGGAATGTGTCGGTGCCCGCGCATATGTGCACCACACACATCCTGAGGGGATAGGAAAGAGGAGATATAGACCCTTTTAAGTGGGCTAGGGAGGCCAGAAAATGAAGATGGACATGGTGCTTACATTTAATGCACTTTGTGAGCTTTGCCGTTAAAAGGTTGAGAAAATAAAGCTAAAGAAACAAATCAAACAGTGTACAGATCCCATTCCATATCAAAGCATTACTCTAAAATATCCAGACTGGATAGCAGCCCTGTGGTCAGACTGTATTTTGTAGTTAGGTTTGTTAGGACTACTAGAGGCCTCTGGTGGTGAGAACTCTAAGTGCTACAGGTCACAGGTTCAGTTCCCAGTAGGACTGAGGCCAGAGGCAGCCATGACCTGTGGCTGTAGCTTTACATATATAAAGGTGTCTGATTTGACATGAAACTACACTAAAACCCAAAACTTTTATTGCAAAACCTTGCAGGATAAGTTTGGTTTGTACAGAATTCAGTGCTATATATATCCATACCTACTTATCCCAATAGAAATAGAAACCAATAGGGAATGATAAGTCATAATTATGCGTGTGCATGTGATACACGTTTGTTAGTCTCATTTAACAGTCAACATTTGATGTCACCATGATTTTAAGATTAAAGTCGTAGAAGTCTTGAGCTCGTTAGAGGAAAGGATCAGGGTACACAGTGTTGATATCGTTATCAGTAACTATGGAAATTTAGTCAGTTCAATGGTCACGTTATCAGTAAGAAGGGTAAGGAGGGCTTCTGTAGCCATGGTAATTCAATAAGAAAACGACATACTTCATCCAATGGCCTTCTGTCTTAGTCCCATGAGTGGACTGTCTCACATTGCCCATACTAATTGTTGGACCACATCAATATACTACTAACACAGCTCCAGTTTCTGCACAGGAGACCAGCATACATGCCCTACACATGCCTTGAGTAGGGTGACCTGTGCGATCACTGCTCCCCGACCAACATCTCCCACAGGGGCCTGCAGGTAAATGAGGTCACGCAACCCTCCCACAGCCCTCTGCGCAGCTTCCGCAGGAAGCACGGACCGACGCCGCCTTGGGAGCACCGGGTATGGGCATCCCATGTTTTTTCTTTCTTCACCTTTCCATTTTTCGTCTTTTCTGTAGTGTTAGGTGGGTTGATGTTGTAAAGCCGGGGTCGGCCAGTGCTCTGGTAGTTGTAGTGATAATGGTGATTATGGAGTCTTGTTCTGCTACTGGGCAGTCTTATCAGACAGATTCTTAAGGTCCCTTGTAAAGTGCAGTGAAGGTGATTGCTTCTATTAGATAGGTTCAACAGGTAAAACCAATCCACACATGTCGAAATTGTAGTTGACCTGACAACTTTTGATATCCTCACACAATGGAATTATAGAAGGAAACATTTTCCCTGGCTTTTAGAAAAAAAAAGGCGGGACAAGCAGCGATTTTTGTCCGGGAGGATAATGGAAAAGGGGGTATTGTAGCTAATGGTCCCTGCAATCTGAAAACATAACACAACACATGTAGGCGCACTAGGTTTTTCGAAGTGAAGAGCATAAAAAACATGACAGATAGACATATACCTTCTCTGCCCTGCCTTGCCATATACTTTTTAACCGACATCTTTAGATGGCACAGGCAGATGGAACTAGTACCCGACCTCTGGGTGATTGATTGATTGATTGATTTGTGTTTTACAGCACTTTAGCGGCACTAAGTGGCTATCCCGTGCTTCACAGGTTGATAATTTAACAGATGAATGTGTCAGTGCCCGCGCATATGTGCACCACACACATCCTGAGGGGATAGGAAAGAGGAGATATAGACCCTTTTAAGTGGGCTAGGGAAGCCCGACCTCTGGGTGAGAGGCCCTGAACTTTTCAATATGGGTATAGAGGTTTTGGGTTTGTTCTCGTTTATTTCATACTGCTCACTTTGGCGATTTCACTTCTACAATCTGTATAAAACAGCAGAGCACCATGTACTACTCTGGTGCCCTTAGGTATAAACCCTCAGGGAACCACCATACAGGAAGCAGTATAGGAAGCATAAAGGTCTGGTGGGAGAACACTAATTTCATTCCCACTATGCTCCACTCATAATTAAGCAGGAACTGGAAATACTGCTCACTCTTCAAGCATAGGTTTTATTTTTCTAGTCTGAAACATAGGGTTGAAGAGTGCCAAGTTCAGGGACATTGTTACAGTCACTAGTGCCTATATATGGCACTAGGTACGTGCCATGTAACCATGTACGTGCTCATAATTAACAGCATGATGTTAAAGCTCTGTAGCCACTAATGAAGGTACGCTCATACATGGCGTTATAAAGGCGCTGAAAGGCCAGAAAGGGAGGCATTCAACTTGGCACTCACCAAGCATATGTTTCAGACTTAAAGAATGCAACCTATGCTTAAAGAGTGAGCAGTACCTCCTGTTCCATTTCCTGTTCATGCTGACTGGAAGAGGGGCATAGTGGGAGTTATACATATAATAGCATAAGACCACTATGCTTTGCTGCTTCGTGCTTGGGGGTTCTTCTATTTTGTATCGTGTCTTTCTGGCTTTATTCGCTATTAACCTTGAAACCTAAAGCAGTACCCACCTTACAGCTCGTTCCCCCTTCACAATCCAATAGTTCGTGGTGCGTGGGAGAGGAAGATTGCCTGTATTTTGATACAGAACTTGCGAAGGGGGTGTGGGAGGCTTACTAGTATGTCAAATCTTCTACACCCAACAGATATTGTAACCCTGGTTTATGTATACAAATCATGCCAGGATACATATCCTGTTTCTTTGCTGTGTACCTTGACATGTACATGAAAATGGTATTTTCTACTAGAGTACACCTATTTATTTATCCTGCTAGGTATATATGCATTACATCGATGTTAAGGGGAACTCAAGGGCCACAGCTGCCATTGCCTGAATTGGTTACATGCTCTCTCCATCTCTCTCATTCACTTCCACACCTTTGTACAAATGCCTCCATTCCCACCTCCTTTTTGCTTTCCCTTCCTCCCTCCTCCCCCGCTTATTGCCACCTCAACCCCTGCCTTTTCATCATATATTTCTCATCCTTTCCCCCCGTCCTCCCTTTATGTCTCAAAATATAACCCCAGCTCGCTTCTCTTCCCTTCCTCTCTTCATCCGTCCCCCCTTTGTAGGCATATGTTCCCTTCACCTCCTGTTTTCCTTTTCGTTCTCCCTTCCTGTCCCAGAATGTAACCCACCTCCCTTCCGTTCCCACCCTCTCTCCACCCCCTCCCTCCCCCTCCTTTGTAGACCTATGTTCCCTTCACCTCTTGTTTTCCTCCCTCTCTCAGTCTGTGATATGTTTACCTCTGGTATTGATCTACGTACATACGGCCGTTTACAGCGCCCTCTCAAGTAGCTCCCAGGGGGCATGGTGAGTAGGGGTTGTTAAGTATGTGTAGAAGGCTAGGGGAGGATGCTGGACGGGTAAGGGAGTGATCATTTTTTAACAACGGGGGGGGGGGAGGGCTGGTGGGTTTGAGGGGGGGGTCAGAATTTTTCAACCCCTTGACCAGGGGGTCAGAATTTTTTCAATACCTCTGATGGGGGGGTCAAAATAATTTCACCTGTTTTCAGTGGAAAACCCAGCGCGTTCCTATAGGCTAAAAGGGGACGTTCAAGTGCGATTTTTGTCCCTTATGGGGGTCGAAAAAATTTTACCCCCTCGAGAGGGGGGGGGGTCAAAATTTTTTTCGCGATCCATGCGCAAACACACCAGCCCCCCTGTTGTTAAAAAATATCACTCCCTAAGTGTGTGAGTGTGTGTGTTTGTGTGGGGGGGGGGGGGTTCTTACACAGAGGTCTGCTGGAGTAGGATCAGTCTCCCAGATCACTCAGCCCCATAAACAGCCAGGGTGACTGAGGGGAGGCCCTAAGGAGGTACCCGACACTTGTCACAGACCTGCCTTTGGTCTCATCTTCCTTATAGCTACCTACCCCCATCCCTCTTACCTATCTCCCACTTAGCCTGCCCCTCCCTCCCCTATCCCATTCTTCTCTGTAGTAAAGCATCTATAGCTTCCTAGGGCCATACAGTGCTTCATTGCTTTATGCCCATTTGCTCTTATGATGCATGGATGCAGCCATGGAAGGTGACTCTCTACCACTAACTCCATGTATCAGGAAGACCCTATTTGGATGATAAAGGTACCAAAAGGTACACCAATATTGGTGCCAAATTCTTCACCCACGCTCCATTGGTATAGGAGTTTTGGTCCCCGGGTTTGGTCCTGATGGTGCACTAATTCAGTGTATCGGCCTGACTACTCACCAGCACTGCTTTAGAACATGATCCCTTTGAATGTGAATGCATAACATGGGTCAGTATGATGCAATGAAGTAGTGCTGGTCATTAGCCCGTCATTCCCTGAACTAGCCGTCATTATTCCACGATTTCTGGGATTCTCAGTGCTTTTCCTGGATATTCCCATGCACATACCTGTCGATATTGCACACCATGATGCCTGCATCATGAGTTTTGTAAGGCGTGCAGTTATCCAAGGATAACAGGCACCCAGTGCCGTTATCCATGGATAACCTGCACACCTTACATGTCCCTACATGTCATATGTTACATGTTAAAACCCACAAAATTTCATGGCCAGGGCAGGGCTTGAACCTGCAGTCTCAGATCCCTAGTCCAACTCCCTATGCATTGCGCCACAGGGACAGGTCTTGATATGATACAAAGCCCGGGGAGGCGACGACTGTGGGCTGTCCGCTACCATAACTGCGGGACGCATTCAAACATAGCCAAGCCGAGACGGTTGCTGAGGTGTGAGACGCATTGGTCTTGTGGTTAGCGCATTGCACTCAGCCATCGTGGTGGGCGGATCGAGTCTCGGTCCGGGTGCATCTTTTTTTCGCTGTGTGCGCTGTAGCTGTCCGCTGCCAGGCGACGAGGTGTATTATACACAAACATAACCTCGAGATGCATCTTTTTTCGCCGTGTGCCCTGAAGCTGTCCGCTGCCGGGCGAGGTGTATTATACACAAACATAACCGCGAGACGCATTCAAAGCAAGCCAAGCCGAGACGGGTGCTGTAGCTGTCCGCTGCCGGGTGCTGAGGTGTATGTACTGATCGTGTACACACAATGGCTGGCTTCGATTCCTCGGGAAGGGGAACAATTTTTGTTTTCAACTTGATTTTTTTGGTATTCTATTGATTATTTATTGGTTTTGTGGAACAAAATAAGTAGTCAATGGATAATTCATGACTTGTGTGTGTTAGCACACTAACACACACTCGTCATGAATTATCCATTAATTAGTTATTCAGTACTGTCCACAAGGGTAGGAGGCTATATGTGTATAATCGATGTTCGACCAATGAAAAGCCATGTGTCATCTTTAAATCTGTCCCCTTGGGCCAATGTGGTACTTGAATGCAGCACTACTGAGTTACTCACCATCGAGTTACTCACCAGTGCTGCATGAATGTATCATGACAGTCAATTGGCATGATGCATTCAAGCACTATAAGACCTTCAGATGGTTACCCGACTGGTAAACCTTTGTCTAAGAGCTGCCATTACCCTGTGTCTGGGCCATGTTGGTTGACTCTAGGCGAAGTAATTATTAGCTTAGATTATTAGATGCTGACACCTAGACAGCTGATGTTGATCGATAGTCGCTGGGTATGACACCACTAGGGCTTGAACTGAGGTCTGTGAACTCAAAAGTAACCCTTTATGGGTGGCATGGTGCTTAACTCTTGATTAATTGCCTTTGTGATAAATTAACATGGAGATACACCTGCCAGGGCTGAAGTGTTACATGTTGCTTGATATTTGAGAGTGTATGAACCCTACAGGTTTGTTGTACTGCTTGAATATCTAGCCATGGTGAGTTACCTGCAGAGGCGTAGGAAGCAAATCTTCATTGGGGGGGCCCAGTGGGGGCCCCACCTTGACAACCTTGAATTGTCGGCTCAAGCGCAATAGTGCCTATACATACCTATATAAAATTTGTATAGGAAAGTAATTTTTGATGAATTTTAGATCTGAATTGAGGCCCAGGCCCCCATTTCCCTATCCCATTACTATATGAAACTGATTTGAGATGGAAAGTTTTAGCTTCTTGTTCAATTCATTATGAATTCTTGGCAAATTTTTGGGGGGCCCAGACATACTCAGGCCCCACCTCCTTTATGATTGGGGGGGCCCTGGCCCCCCTGGCCCCCCCTTTTCCTACGCCCCTGTACCTAACAGGGCAGCATTCATGCCGACAAGTGGCTTTGATGCATTAATTTAGTATACAGCCCCAAAGGTGTATATGTGTTCTATAGCTGTTTCTAATAACAGAAGCAATATGTCATTTGCAGCAATGGGTTACAATGTGTGTATATCCCCAATGACACCACTATGGTTTTTAAATTGGACTGTAGGGAGACGATGCTATGACTTAAATATCTAGATAACGATATTGTAGATATCGTTTCCCTTGCATCTCCCTCGTTCCCTCTGTCTCAATATAACAACCTGTCTTTCTTTCACATTCTCTCTTCTTTTTGTCCATCACTGACTCTCTCTCTCTCTTGGGCTGTGAGAATCGACAATTTACCTGTTCAACACTCCTTGTGCCCTCCTGCCTTGTATACTCGCAAACTCATTATGTTGTCACACTGCTTTACCTGTCCCATAAACCTCACACTTCCTGACTCCAGGGACCTGGCTAATTAGGATGGTCAGCCCTGCACAACAGCGAGTTACTTCATCAAGGGCAGCAGAATGCCTGAATCCCAGCCTTCTATTCATATTCTGCTTTCTTATAGATGCTCCAATGCAGTGTTAGAGACAAATTATGCTGTGGCTCCCCTTAGGTGTGTATGACACTTTATGCTAGGCATGTACCAGTGAAGTATGGATGTATCTAAACAAGGAGAACCACTTAAAGGGTTAATAGCTACTCTCTGAGTTGCCTGGTAAACCTTTCCCTGTTATCTTGTGTGTTTTGTGTATGCTGGACCTTGGTCCTGCTGATTGCAGGTCGCACCTTCTGGTGTCACCTTATTATCGCCCACCTGTTGGAGGTGTGTGAGGAGTGCGAGGGAGAAGGGAGTGTTGGAGGGTTGGAGGATAAGGGAACAAACAGCTAGAAAACCGGTAGCGGATCCATGATTTGAAAAGAAAGAAACGCCACCAATTACAGTTGTACCCTACCTGAATATTTGAGAGCATTTCAATATTATCTTTCTGCTCTAGAGTCATCACTACAGAGTACCTTTTTAAACTGTTTAATTATTTTCAGTGTACCACAATGTTTCAGACGTACCCAGATCCTTTGAATATCTACTGAGTAGTATATTTGAATAGCCCCTTATGTAATAATGACTAAGTAAGGTAAATACAATTTAATGAATGGCGGCATTCACATTATATAGCTGCAACACATGTTACTCTCAGCCTTTAGCCCTGGGTGTGGACACGGCTGAGCAGACAAAACACACTCTATATATATCGACGACACGTCACCACAGTGCTGGGGAATGGACACACTATCAATATCATTGATAGCCTGCATATATTTGCACATATCACAAAACCAACATATCCATCAATACTAGGAGTACCATATGCAGGGGTCAACTCAGGGGGAGGGGGGTGTCTGTAGTACATGGGCAGATGGTAAGGGAGGCCTGGGGACCAGATACATATGGCAGGTGATGGGAAAAGTCTCCCTCCTTCTTTCTATGGGAAAATATCAATGGAGATGGGAGGTATGGGGCAGAAGGGAAGAACAAACGCAAGCAGATAAAACGTTTGGCGATAAGGAGAGAGATAGATTGATAGAAAGATAACTAGATAGAGAGCTAGCTAGCTAGATAGATAGCTATATAGATAGATGGAGTAAGGGCATAATGGATTGCTGGGCTTCCACTAGGTCCTTTTATCCCAGATTAAGGACAGAGGCGTAGCCAATCCACTATGGCGTTTATACCATGGTTTCCACTATTATATTAGATATTTTTACCTTATAAAGCCATTAAAACCATTAGATTTTGTTGCGAGTCGAGGTGAAGGTCCAGTCCTCCGCCATATTGGTTTCTTGTTGAAGTTCTGTCAAGTCATCGGTATGAGAGCATAATTGATTATATATATTCTCCATTTATACTGTAAATACAGCAAAGCTGGCTCCTTCATGAAGAGAGGTGGACATAATGCTGGATAGAGACTGGAGCCAGGAGTATATATAGGATCTTCGAGAGCCTGACCTTAAGCTCCAGAGACAGACAGAAGAGACCGAGACTGAGGCAGAGAGACAGATAATATGTGTGAGTTGGGATCTCATGCAACTCAAGTCGTGGTATTACGTCAATATTGTGACATTTCGTAGCCCCATGCACACCAAACCTATAGTTACCTCACCTCTATATTGTTATAAAGGATCCCAGAATCGATGGCACCCCTTGCCACTTTCACATGCCAACATCCTACACTACGCTAGTCCATGGTGTTATATTAAATATGGAGGGTTTCACCAGTAAATATCATAGAGGGATTTCTGGGTAAGACCTGCCAGCAATGGCATGAGCCCTACAGGAGTCATCCAATCCCACAAAGTGGATGCACAAATTCCAGTGAGAGACTCGTCAATACAACTCAATACTGCATCAGGACAAAGGGATGACACATAGGAGTAGAGTTAACAACCATGAAACCTTGAGGCGTCCTGCTGTCATTAACCCCTAGGGGGCCGCTATTTTAGGGGTGCATCATGCACATTGGTTGTCATGATACACCAATGAAGCGCTGGCGAGCAGACCAGCACTTCATTGGAGCATCGTGCCTATACTCTGAGATCATATCATATCAGGGTTGAAAATCATAGAAGGTTTGCATATGACGAAATTTGGAGGTATTCCAGCCCCTACTCTTCGAATTTTAGTTTCCCCCTCTATTTCTTTGGCTCAAAGTGTCAGGCTGGATGAGATCTTCATGTTACATAGGGGTTTTGATGGTCCCATATGCATATTTTGGGCTCCAAGGGGGTAAAATGTGCCTAAAATAACCAAAATTGTCTGGGCGAAATTGTGTCTGGGAGAATGACATTTGAATTACAAGCCATGTTGAGGGCTTAATTTCCTACAGAAACAATCTTCATACCTCCATGAAAATCTCAGGTCCAGACTATTTTGACCTGTAGATTAAGAAAATCACATTATCATTTATGTCAGATGTGTCCTTGCTATTGTAAAAAAAGCATACTTATAAGAATTATTTTTCTGGGCATATGTCTGGGCGAATGACATGTAAGGCCCCATATGCACACTTTCTATGATTTCTGACCTCAGGATTAGCATTATCTATGAATGAAACCCTGGTGGGTTATTCGTCAGCTCTACAGTCACGCATCATGACGACCAATAGGCATGATGCATTAATGCATTAGCGTTGACCGTAGTGTTAACTGTACGACTCACCTTTGTCCGATGGCTATCAGTGGATCTATGTATAAAGCTGGTAACACCTTCATGAAGACGCCACGTGCACAAAAGGTACAATCCAGAAAAGACATGCACAGGCACAGCTAACAGCAGACTGCACCTACAGAGCAACCCAGGCCTAAAGATACAGCACCTAACAGACAGCCGTGGACTGGTGCATGGGGGTAGGGATAAAAACTAGGGACAGAAATGTGAACAAAAACAGGAGCGGAAAGAGGCAAACAGCTGAGGTGGCCGACTGAAAACAAGCTCTGAAAACACACTGTGCATGCACTGGGGTTGGTTCCGGCCAGCCCCGCCAGGTGGTATTGACATCAGGGAGCAGGGTAAAGGTTAGACATGTGCATGCTAGGTTGGACGGCTGCTGGTGTGGTAGGACTAGGGCGTATCACGGCCATTCTGTAGCTGGGATTTCTGAATATGGATGTAATTTCTGTTTTGCATATGCGTTCCCTAAACCAGATCTGCACTCCACTGCTCTAATCTTTGTTAATAGGAGTATTGGTGCATGAGATACTGCTCTGTCAATTTGAACTTATGACTGTCTCCACTTATTCTGCGCCAATTATCTGTAAGCTGAAAGATATTGCAACTCTTTCCTTGCTAATAAACTGTAGGGTCACTGACATATTGGATTGGCCAAACTACTAGAAGGAAATGTCGCTGCTTTTTGACTCAATGACTCTTACCTAGTTGTGAGAATGGTCCATATGCTGAGCTGCTGAAGAAGGTCTGTATGGGAGATGGGGGGTAGGGGGTAGTCATGGAAACACCCTCCTCCTGGCCCTCCCCTCCCTCCAGGTGTGTATTGAATACATCCGTGTGTGTGCGACATGTGTGTGTGAGTATGTGTGTAAGTTATGTCTCTATGTATAATTGTGAAGGTGAGAGTATGTGCCATGTCTGGGTTTGATAGGAGGATATCAGGTTACGCCCCTTCCCCCCAGGGATGCATAGAATAAAGCTATGTGAGTCTTGTGAGTGAGTCACTTGTTTAGATAGGCATTGCATTGGCCTGTTCAGTGCCTGGGGATTTATTATTTCAACCAGGTCCCATCCCCGTGTCCATGTAAGACCAGCAGACTTAGCCCATGGCAAATCACGTTTTTATAGAGGGCAAAATGAAAATTAATTGATGTATGTCCTTTGCATCATTTTACAGTTTGTATAGGTTGGTATGGGATTGTGTGAGTGAGTGTCTGTGCCGCATGTATGTGTTTGGGTGGTCGTGGTATGATAAGATATGATAACATGCTGATTGTGAATATTTGGATCTTATCGCCAAATCCCACACAGGGGCCATGGCGTATTAGCCTGTCAGAGACCCTCTGCATATAGTAGATTCCTTCCGAACTCATAGTGTGGCTTTTGAGAGGAGCTTGATAATAGCATAGCGTAATACCACATTATTAAAGTAGCATTGTCCCAGGTACAGCTTGAAGCCCATCCACAAACGCAGTATGCATGTGAGAGGGATATCTAAACGCACTAAATACCTAAGTGACTACTTTTCGTCGGACATTTATATTTATACCCCATAAAGGTCTCTATCTCATGTATATGGACTTGTAGATCTATGCCATAATAAATCATAATATAAGTTATGACACATCAAAATCAGATTTATTTTACAATTTAATCACCATCCAACTGCCCTATATCCCGCGGTTGTTATTAAAGGAGACGAGGGAGGAGGTGAGGGGTGGGAGGCACAGAAAGATGGATCAGTGCTCAGGTTTCAGCTATTAACTAGGATTGCCAAGCCAGTGTGGGAGAGTGAAACATGTCAGTATACCACGACGCTTCCATGCACTAACATGCAACTTTCATGCAGCATCATGGTAACCTTTTATGAGTGAAATATAGCATATCCAACCAAATCTGCTATTCATTTCTGACAAATCTATCAAATTTCTTACATGAATGAATGGTATAGTTGGATAGGTTAATATCTATTCTATGTGCCTATATTTGCATTATGTCGATGTCAAGTTGCATTTAAGATAAAATCTATATCAAACATTGATAAGTCCTGGGGTAAAGGCTCATATTATAGCTGGGCTGCCATGTGTGTGAGTGGTAGTGGGTGTTAAGCAGAGCATGACAATAACAAGGGCCTTACTCTTCTGGCCCCAGTCTTGATAAGGGAGGTCGACAACTTGGCTGCTGAGTTAGACTAGGGCCTTACTGCAGCTGGACATCCATTGGGAGAGGAGTCTACCACCACCTTCATTTTGGAAACCATAAAACTGTATGTTTCATGAGGCAAGAGTGTCACTGTGTGCACATAAATTCCCGGGATATTGTAGGATATAGAATGCTTGTGTGCACCAGATGGATAGTATTTTGAATGATTTGCAGTCATTGATAGTGAAAACGACAAGTGTTTGATTGATCTAATTATCTTGATATCTCCATGGTCACATGGTTATTTAACATTTCTTTACTCTTCATAGGCCAGCTTTGTAGTATGCCCAGGCCCAGGGCAGTAATTGCCATGAGGTGGGAGTCAGCCCAGCATACCTGTATGCCCAGGCACCCAACAGGTTCTGTAAAACCACAAAAATGATCCTGGGTGAAAAATGACCCAGGGTGAAAAATGACCCTGCTCTGTCTGCTATGGAAAAAAGCAATTTTAATTTGCTTTTTGGTGCCATTTTTCTTTATCTATCTATCATAAAA
This sequence comes from Acholoe squamosa, assembly GCA_949317995.1. Classification (NCBI taxonomy): domain Eukaryota; kingdom Metazoa; phylum Annelida; class Polychaeta; order Phyllodocida; family Polynoidae; genus Acholoe; species Acholoe squamosa. The sequence goes on along the minus strand of OX439045.1, from coordinate 13,817,897 downwards.
CCATCATATATGAAAAGAGGAGGATTGATAATGGTAGTCTAGAATACCAAACTACTTTTTAGCCATCTTATTTTGCATTCTGTTTTAATCATTGCAGTGGGTATGAGGGAAAATAGCTCTCTGGGCTCACAATAATGCAAATGATAAGTTTGTATCACATTTGAGATTGATCAATCATACATCACTGGAAAGACCAATATGTATCCTAGTTAAATCTAAAATAACTTTTGGATATGAACTATAGCAGTTGAGAAAACACAATTTGAAATTTAATCTGCTGCCCACTCATAACTGAAAGTCAGTATAGGGGAGAGGCCACTTATCTAGGTCAACTGATAAGGCAGAGAGAGGGGGAAGGGGAGGGGTGGGGGACAGGGTCATAAATGACTCTGGGTCAAAAATTACCCAGGGTCAAAAATGACTCTGGGGTGAAAATTCTTCAAGTAGGGTAAGTGGGGGGATGGTGGGGGGCAGGGTCAAAAATGACTCCGGGTCAAAAATCACCCAGGGTCATTTCTATACCTTAGCTTAGACCTGCCCAAAGAGCTATGTGTACTACTGCTAGTACAGTGAAAATGACAGAATCTGAGCACACCTAAAAGCACCATCCTTCCAAATGGACTCAACCTCCTAGATTAAAACTAGTGGCTCCCCATCGCAGCAAACACATTTCCGTTACAAAAACAGCATTCAGCCCCAAGTCGAGCCCAGGACCCATCAGGAAATTACACAATACTAATATTGTATGGACATTGTCCTACCACAACTCATTTAACTGTTGCCTGAACACTGCATAGGCCCTGCTCATAATGCAGGGCCCGCCACCCAGGAAATTCACCCAGGTTGGAATATATGGCCCCAGTTTTTTAAGGCAAATTAACCAGAATCAAATTCACGCCTGATGAGACAATAAGTTTGAAACCACACTTTCAGTTTCATCCCAATACAGGGCTAAGTTAGCTGTCAAATCTACATCAATTCATACAGACCACACCCTGGATGCACTGACCTAATTATCACTTCACTATCCAGTCACATTTTAACTTCTTGACCTAATTAAAGTCTGTTATGAACCCAGAACAATGCTCTGGCCTCTCATTGGCCAACACACCTCATCACCCTGGTTACTAAAGTGGATGCTCAAGTCAAAATCTGACACTCAGTGGTAGTGTTTCACAAGAAGCAGAACAAAATCCGTTTCCCTCCTAAAAGCAGACAGAAAGCTCCATAATTCCCTCAGGTTACAATAGATCTTCATTTTCTATATTTTCTATTTTGTATTTTTGATTACAATTATTTTAATACTGATATTTTGATTATTTCTATTTTGGGCCGAACTTGCTACCATCGCTCCCGCAGGAACTAACTTACTATGTGGAAAACAGTCCCCATAAATTGTATCTTCTGTGACGACACCTGGGCTTATTTTTCACAATAGATGGGGAATTGATTCATGTGAAATTGGAGTAGATGGCGGGTAAGGAAGATGCCCATCCATCAAAGAGGTGTGAGACAAAAGCTGACTAGCTATACTTTGGTAGCATTTAGGTTTTTTTTAGCACCTGTAGCATCTACTTTCATGGCTATGCGCCTCTCAGTTGCAACAGTCTTAATATTAATAGTCTTGTATACAATGTGAAAACAACTGCTATACTCATAATGTTTCTCATATGAATTGACATCTATAAGAGTACTTAGACAATTAATGAACTAGGTTATCCTGTCGGCAATAGCATTCTCTACCATGTTTGCAAGCTATTATTTGTGCACCACAAAGTTAACAGCAATACATATTGTAAATGTGCACGAAAGAACACCCCCTATGCACATCCTGTTTCACACCCTAATCACCCCGGCCCACACTGCATCTTGGGATGGTAGAAGTGCTGAGGGGGGGGGGTGTAGGGTGGAGAAGTGGAGGGAGGTTGAGGGGGGGGGGGTACAAAGCGTTATGCTATACCGTCATGGTGCAGTGACCTGCACTGTTTCATCTTGATGCAGCATTTACATAAGGAAATAATGTTGCAATTTTATTTTCCGAGGCATACAGGAGACCCCAGGTAGGTATAAAATGTACATTTCTTGGTGTTAAACAGTAGTCCCATTGCTTAAGTAGTTGTGTATAAAGCAGCAGTATGATATGAAAGGTCTAAGTACCTCTATGGAGCCTCTATCTATGAGTGACTGTATGTAACGCACTTGACCGGTATCCGCCTACGCAGAGGGCATTTGACATGGTATTGCTTCATTGGCTGTGGGCAACCTAAGAGTTTTCTGAGCTGTACTACTGGTATCTAATATGTTACTAGACATGTGTGGCTGGTATTTTAGGCCTGTTTGGATACTCCTAGTTAATTTTTGGACCTTCTGGTTTGATTGATGTAAAAAAATTAGTCGCAAAAAAGTCAATTTTATTTTCCGAGGCATACGGGAGTCCCCAAATAGGTATTAATTGTACATTTCTTGATGTAAAACATTAGTTCCATTGCTTAAGTACTTGTTTATGAAGCAGCATTATGATATGAGAGGTCTAAGTACCTCGATGGAGACTCTATCTATGAATCACTGTGTGTAACGCGCTTGATCGCTATTTGGCCAATTACGAGTAATTTTGGACAGCTGCTCACATAAAGAAAACACTGTAGGAATGGAAGAATGATGATTGTTTAAGAAAATATAGACAATGAAGACATAATAACTTGAATTACATGCATATACAATGGATATTAAGCCTGTGAGGGTAAAGTTAAGGTTTTGTGTTAGAAATTTTTGAAAAATCTCAATCTTCTTAAAACGTTATGTCACATAACTTCAAATGTTTTCAAGCCTCAGTCCTAATTTTTGGTACACTTATTCATAGCTATTATAGTTGTTTGGACACTGAATATGGTTATCACAGATACATTATTGAAAAAGTTCTATGCATGAGAATTAATATCGATCAAGCGTGTTACACGATTTTTACCTCTTTACTGCGACTGTGATAAAAACTGACATCCTGGGAGTTAATGACTTGAATGGAACTTTTCATACACCCAAGATATAGGGCTATCAATAAAATAAAGTCTTGAAATGTAATCCTGAGTTTGTCATGTTGGGCCCCTGACCCTGATAGGTGGGCGAACTCACAGGATTCGCCCATATATAGGAATGTTTCGTCTTGGTAAGCTATACGTAGACCAAAGCTGGTGATGAGAGGGGATCAAAGCAGAGGAGACACCAAGGGGTATGGGGGTAGGGAAGTTCCTGAGGGACTCCCTGAAGGAGGACAGAAGTACCTACTCATCAAGTATTAGCTTCATGATTCCTATCCAGGAATATTAAATGTACCATCTCAGTGTGCTAGGAGTCATCCCCTCCCGCCGCCCCTCTACCAGCCAGATTTAGGTGCTATACCATTTGTATTCTATAGCGGCAGGCCAAAATCTCGCTAGAGGGTGCGAGATGGAATGCTGGTCTCTGCACCGGAAATCCATGAATAAAACAACAATTATCGGCCTCGCGTTCATATTTATGCCGGTGGTGGCTCCCTTTATCACTAACAAGCGTCACTATGACGCCATTATCACCGCTATAACACATCACAGAGAGAAATATTGCCTGAATTAACAAAAAATAAACAATACTTGCACGTTGATGTGTTGCCTCGTTCGTGCCGTAACGGCCATTGGGAATGTCAATAGACACGGAAAGTGTGTGAATTATCTGACGGTCGTTATTGGGAATTTAGACGGAAATTTGCTGTTATGGCACAGTGCCGTCATTGGCCCTTGCCACTTCTCACTATATGTAGTGCATTTGCACATTTTGTTGGTGTGAGAGTAGGCACAGTAGCAAGATGTGTACAAGAAAAAAGGCAAACAAAGCAAAGATTCTCTAATTTGATGTTGAACCAAGGCCCTATATTAAAAGGCTAAGATCGAATAGGGGGTCTAGATAAGGGGTTCCCATGTCACCAAAAAAGTCCATGTCCCATTTTAAGAAATATCCATGATACCATGTCCTTGTCACTAGGCTCTATGTCACCTGTTGATTTTAGGAAAAGACCATGGCACATGTGACTAATTCGTGGTAGGATGGTTTTGAATCACTTTGTTCATAAGGTTTTCTATGTAAAAAAGATAGAATAGAAATGCCTTACTTGGTCTCAGTTCAATTGGGCATCCAAAATCACCACTCTAAGCATTTCATATTGCAAAGGACCAGAGTGAACATATATGGGCGGCGATTTATCATAGAAGCCTATAGGGTGAGGAGGCGGTGCTAAGCATGGAAGAAGACCATAGAGTACAATCTGAAGGCAACCCAGACTCAACCCCCCCCTATACCCACCCTACCCCGTATATAGTTTTGGCCGTTATGGCGCGATCTGTCAATGTTTCTGTTCACTACCTCAGCTAATACATAAATCTGCCGCCAGGAGGCAATGCAGTCTGCAGGGGATGCGGGTAAAAAGGTTTAGCCCTTGACCTCCAGCCTTATTTCACAATTAGTTTGGACGTTAGGTGGCCCGCTCCTCGGGGATCTGTCATACATTTCTGTGTGTGAGGAGATATGATGCAAAGGGGTAGGAGGATAGGGTGAAGGAATTGCCCTTCTCCCCACATTGTACCCTATAATAATGGTCCTCCACCCTACCCCTATCTGAGGTGGTTAGATCCTTATGGGTCCCTAACATGCACATTCGAAGATACAACAGTTGGAGATGAGAGAAATAGAAATACCCTTATCTTTGTCAAACCAGCTTTGAATTGAAAATTCCTTTATTTATCCTGGATATGACTTAACCTCGGGCATGTTTTGTTACATATCCAGCTCAATGTTCACAAACATAATGATGACAAACTATACCAGTATAGAATAATATTCTTAAAGACAATTATGTTACATTTAAATAGGAAATCCTGAAAGTTGCTGCCTGGTGGTAATGGCAGATAGAGAGAAAGACAATTTCGAATTTTGAATATTCAAAATAGCCTTTTGGCCTAATTAGGCAGATGTTAAAAGAGAGAATGGAGTGAGATGTTAGTATATGATCATTTGTATACGGTCAGTATAGGTGTGGGAGGGAGGAAGGAAAGGCCAGCCTCACAAAAGTGAGACCCTAGGTATAGCGAAATTAGGCATTAATTTGCAACTTTAGTTTTTCTCTGTGGGCTTCTTTGAGTTTCAGGGTAAACCCTAAAGATGTATCAATTTTGTGAGTAGCAACATCTAAAGCATTCCACAGAGTAGGATGCCTATATTCAAGACTTTTTCTGTAATGAGGATTCCGAGGTGTTTTAACAGTGAGAAGCTTTGCATGATGAGAACGAGTTGGGATTTGTCTATTGTCTACATATTTGTTATCTATTGATAGTTTGAAGGCAGTCTGCAATACATGTAAGGTCCTCCTATCCTCTAGTGTAGAAATGTCAGCTGAATTCACAAGTTTTAAAGCATTTCTAGTCCCAGCATTTAAATAGGTTGTTTTGAGCCCCCTGTCGAGCGCTCCCTGTATTTGATCCAACCAAGTTTTATTACCACTTACATAGAAGATGTCACCATAATCAATAGATGGGAGAATCATGATCCTGATTATGTCCACTGCGGAATTCTTTGTTAATGAATGCCTGATCTTCCTAAATAAGTATAGATTATGTCTAGGGTCATTTATATGTTGTTTATAATGTTGGTCTAAGATAACACCTAAATACCTGTAGGAAATGGTTGTTCCCAGGGGAACATTATTAACTTGAATTACAGGTTTAGGGTTATGTCTAAGGAGAGATTTAGTGCCAAAATGTACCACTTTGGTTTTCTCGATATTAAGTTAAAGTTTATTACTTTGGCACCAGGTAAAAACATTAGCAATATCAAAATGAAAGATGTGGTCAATGTTCAGAGTTTTGCATTGTGAGAAACGTATAAGACTATACCGTCAGCATAATGCTGGAGTGAGTGAGTAATAGATGTTTAATGCCATTTCGACAGCTAAGGTCATATTCATGGCGAGAACGACATTACACAATTTCACAGAGGAATGTGTCAGTGCCCGCGCATATGTGCACCACACACATCCTGAGGGGATAGGAAAGATAAGAAGTAGACCCTTTTAAGTGGGCTAGGGAAGCCCACATAATGCTGGAACTTAAGATATTGCAAAACTTTATTTAGATCATTTATATACAGGAGGAACAACAGGGGGCCCAGGACACTGCCCTAGGGGACTCCACATGTGATTTTCATGGGGTCAGAAGTCATGCCATTTGCCTTTGTGTGTTGTACTCTATTTGTTAGGTAATTTTGGATAAGTTATTTTGAGGAGTTGGAGAAACCTAGTTGTGATAGTTTATAGATAAGTATAATGTGATTTATGGTGTCAAATGCTTTTTTTTAAAATCGGGGAAAACAGCTGTAATAAAACCATAGTGTTGTAGATTTTAATACAATAGTAGAGAATAGTCCTGTGAGACATGGCGCGGCGACTTGTAATCTTGTGTCTAGTTTCAGTTGGTGAGACAGATAGGGCATACTATCATCTGGGCTTTTGGTAGTATATAGCACAAATTCAACCTGAACTACCCACTGCAGCTAAGTACTAATAGTCTGTAGACTGTCCATTCTGCATGCACCTCACTCAGCTGCCACAGGGACCTGTCTTATTCAATGTTCAATGCCATAGTCAACAGGTGTGTCATTATGAGTGTACACTGTCTCAGATTGCCAGGAGCCTGCTCTGCCTCCCCCCCCCCCCCACACACACACACCCAACTGCCAATCACTTGTAATAGTCTGTACCTCGTCATGGGCCAGTGGTCAGCAAACCGGCCAGATCACTCCACCTCTCTGTACAGGGGGAGCACAGTGTAAGTACCCCGGTGTACATACATGTTTTCAGTGTTCCACAAAATCGTTTATATAATGAAAGGAGTAATCAAATTAATCTTCCATCACCAATAGTAGATACATATTCTGAGATAGCATTATTTCAATGTAAACTAAAAATTTTACACAGAAAAGAATGTAGCAGTTCCACAAGGTGGCCTTACACTTCAACCTCCTCCAATTTACAAAAATGCACATATGGCAACACACACTTTAGCACTGATTTCTCCATAGAGATCTTTGACAGTGAATACTTTGTTCAAATACAGAAAATATGATCCAATTGTACCATAACCCACTGAGATAAAACCTGTACTACATATATATAGTAGTTTCAAAACGAACAATTCTAAAACAAAGGCTACAGGGATGCATTTCTGAATCTTAAAATGCTCTAATGCTAATCTGCCATAGGGCTCCAAATGATGAAATGTCTTATCTGCGAATAAAATCAAAAGTATGAGATATATTCTGAAAATTCCTTCACTGATAAGTAAAGTACACACACTGTTGTTATTACATTAGAATAGTGAGCAGGAATAGTCCATAGCAGAGGAGCCACAAACAAAAATAGATTGCATGGCCTCCCTATCCCTTACACCGTGGCGACTGTGAACCATACACTAGTCTACTCATCTCATGAGTAGTACTCACTAGTCGCCGCGCTAATTAATTGTGCATTGTTAATGGAGTTGTGAACTGAATTTGTGAATTAAGATAGACTATTAATGGTGGAGCGGGTTTTGTTTCAGTAATTTCAAGGGAATATGAAACCAAATTTTGCTGAAGATGCTTGATCACATTATCAGACATTATCATGATTTACATCCTATGTACTCATTTCTGTTAAATGGAGTCAATCAAAATCAGTTTCATCTCCATCTTCCTGCTCCTCCACTGTCATGAAGGACTGCTTTGAAAGAACATTCCAGCATTGCCATCCTCCTAGCATGAACAGAATATTGAGCAGGCCATTCCTGAACTGCAGCAGTCATATTTCTGCATCTTGCAAGGTCTATTCCCAGCACAGGAGCATTTAATCAGTTTGAACAGGCCCTCTGGAACCAGTGCAACATGATCTTGAACTGTTGTACATAGGGTTCAACAGCTGTGACCCTTCCTCCTTGTGCTAGCCATGGTGAGTTGGTTCTAAGCTTGGTGGATCGGCATCTAGTGAATGGCGACAGACAGCAATCTGAAAGTGTGCTTGGGCAATAATCTCTTTAAATACTTCAGTGGTTGGAGGTAGCGACTTTGGCTTTGGAGCACCTGCATTAGTTCTGATTATATGTCTGCTCCACATTTTGTGTCGTGCCTCTGTCAGTGGGTAGCATGCCAAGATATATGGGGTGGCTTGGGTCAAGACATCTGGCACATTTGAATTGATTTCCACAAGATGAGTGAGTGGATACTTTCCAGTCCTCAGAACCTTCAGGGCAATAGGCTTTCCAATCCTAAGATAGGTGGCCATAGTATCATTTGCAATGAGTCCTTGTGTTGCTAGACGATCTGGGATTATACCTTCATGCTTACACACAGAAGCATTGATAATTATCAAGAACTGCTCGCAGCTGACCTAGTGAAGTCATCAAAACTCCTGATGATATGCTACCATTATGGCAAAAGGGTAACAGTAAGATGAAGACATCTGTATTATCTGCAACTGCCAAGACAGAATGTGGCTGTACATAAGCTAGTTGCTGCACCAGTATTGTGTATACCTACTCATGACTAGTTTTCAGCTATTTGGCTGTGACAACAGTCTGCTCACTGATGAGGCGTGAGATAAAGACGGGGGGGGGAGGAGCTATTTGGCTTTGACAACAGTCTGCTTACTGAGCGGCGAGGCTAGAGAGTGCGATCAGATTGAGTTATCTTGGTCTTAGTTCACGTATATTGTTAGTACTGTAGTTAGGTGAGGGGAGGGCAATCAGTGGTTGGGACTAGACTGGCATATGTCTTCTCCTAGTCACAGCTTTTGGGATACCCAGTACATAGGATTACAGTGCACACGGACCTTAGCAAGGCCTAAGCAGGCTAAGTCATGCTCTAATGATTTCAGTAGATGAGCTATTGGTCTAAATTTTAGCGCGAGAGTATATATTTAAATGATTTATTTTCATACATGAAAATAAATCAAAAATTGACTATCACCACCTAACACCACTCCTCATTTCCCGACTTTATCTTTTTGTCACCATCACGTTCCATCCGTTGAACTCTTCCCTGAAGTCTTCCCTAACTCACTTAGTCCCTTGTCAAAGCACCATGGTCTCACAAACCACACCCTCCGATTTTTGATCCCCATTTTCCCCTGCAACTGCTAATCTAGTAAGGGCAGTTCTTTGGTTATCACAATGCATTGATCAATACAATTTTGGTACGTAGCTATTCTACAGATCCAATATAAAATATTGATATGCAGACACACTTGGGCTGATACACTGCTGCAGGGTCGGCAAGATGCACCAATGCAGTGCTGGCGAGAAGAACCGCCAGCACTGCATTCGTGCATCATGCCGACAAGTAACCATGGTCCTGAAGGGAGTAAGTGGCCTTAAAAGTGTTCATTTTGAATCACTTATCTCTGCTGCCATGGTGTGAGGGATTTGTTGTGAGCTGCTCCTGCGGTCTGCAATAACTCATTTGTCATGGAAAATGAATTATTACCAACCACAAATTATTAGACCTCAAAATGTGTTGGGTTGTCCTGGACGATTTCCACTACGATCAACAGCGTTGGCCATTTTACCAGCCATTGCTTTCAACAACATGCCTTTAACTGAGGTCGGCAGATACAACCATAAATGTTGTCATTTATTTATTTCCGAGGAAAATATGGTGCCTCAAGTGAGTATTATCTTTGAACTGCATAACACTTAAGTGCAGTCCTGGGTGGCCAAGTCACATTTTCTTGTTGCTTGAGACTACGTAGGAGACTAACGCCTATTTGATGATTCTAATTCTATATGTACAAAGGCAGCAGAACACATAAGAGCATAGAAAGAGAAATTTTCGTCCAAATACATCCGCATGGATGCCCCTTTTTGCCTGCTTGTTCCCACTTTAGCATGACATGTGTTGGATATACTACAGTCTTCACAGAAGAATGCGCTCAGAACCTCTACCTGTGTTTTTCTTTTACAAGTAGCCTTCTCCACGAGCACTCACTGCATCAAGGCTATATCAGAGAGATACAGCTGTTGACGTATTAGACACCTGCTTTGAGATTAAGTAGCCTCGCTCTGACGGAGAAGGAAGTTGTGGAGATGAGCCCCTTCCGGCAGCGTTTGTAGAAGACGCAGCAAAAGCTGTGGGTAGATAATTAAGGCAGGCGCTGAGGATGCTGGGAAAACAGATGCCATCTTTTGATAAGTGAGGCGCTAAATCTAACATTTTACGTCGCCTTTAAAGGCAGTTAAAGACACCGCTCTCTCCTGTCGCTTTTATCCATGCTTTCATCTCATCATTGATGCATCTGGCAGGGAAAGTGCTTATCGAACCGAGATGATATTTCCTCCCAATGGCTTGATTTCCATCTCTATCCAATGAAATATGGCCTTAAGACATTCAGATTGCAGTGAGATATGGCACAGGAATGTAGCCTTTAAGCTAGCAATATCTGAGGACATTCATTACTGCACTTTAGATCTTGCCTAGACAACACCAGACTACCGGTCCAGTGCTGGGAAGATGGCCCCACAATATCCATCTTAAGCTTCATCAAAAACCCTGCCACTTCGAGAGAGGGTCAGCTAGAGAGGAACCAAGAGGAAAAAAGATGGATGCACCGTCTGTGCACCATCATTCCTCAAGAGCTTATTGTTCTAGACTAAACAGCCAGAAAGCCAGCCTAGTCACAAACAACCGCTTGAAAAAACAATTCATTACTTCAAAAAGAACTTAAGGTCTGGTCGTGTTTTTGTAGTACTGTTCACTGACATTTGTTATACCATGGTTATCACTTTTCAGAACGATTTTGGGTGCCCAAACTGGATAATCTGAGTGCTTATATCACAGGATAGAGGCACTGAGAGTTGACACTTGAATATTGACAGTGTTCTTTTTCTATACTGTTCTTAAATGTGACAGCAGCTATGACATAGCTTTGACAGTGGTTCATACTGAAAAAAGCTCAGCATTGCCTGGGATCGATCCTTGGACTTTTTGATACGAGATCATGCATGGCGAGATTTGTATTTAAGAGATTGATCATTGCTATACCAATAATGTGTATTGTGAGTTAATAGTAGACCAAAGTTCTAATAGCCGATTGGTTTATCTTGAAGAACGTCTTTTGATTGTACATATTAATATTTGATATCATGATGAATTGTTTTGTGAGTTAAAACTACAGCAAAGCTGTAATAGCCGATCGGTTCATTGCTGACAAATAGTGAGTAATTACTAATATATATTGACTAATTGCTGACAGATTGTGAGTAAATTCTGACATGTATTGATAATTGCTGATATATAGTGACTAAGTACTGACATATATTTACTAATTGCTGACAAATTGTGAGTAAATATTAACTAATTGCTGACAAATAGTAAGTAATTCCTAACATATATTGACTAATTGCTGACAAATAGTGATTTATTACTGATATATTTTGACTAATTACTGACAAAAGTGAGTAATTACTATTATATATTGACTAATTGCTGACAAAAAGTGAGTAAATACTTTCAGAATCAAACACAAAAAGCCGTTGACACACAAAACACCATATAGTGCAAACAGGGCTTGAGGTACCCCAGTGGTTGCAGGTAGTGATGTGTGAAGCTTATCAACAGTGATAATGCACTGGTAACTAGTATTTGGATCTAAAATGTCTAAGCACCTTATCAAGCAATGGCTGCCTCCATTGAACAACTTGTTTGATGCTATAGGAAGGTAGGGGAGGGGTATTCCATATCTATTGTTCAGATTCCACTTTTAATGAATAATGTGCTATTAATCTATTAATGTCAGTACCTAGTCACTAGGTGTCAGGAGTTTATCCTTGCAAGCATATGAATTCTATAAGGGAGCAAGGGCACATATCTATATATATGTAACATGCATTGGGAATAGGGACCTAAATACACCCTGCACTGCACTAAGGGCCCTTTTTGCAGATCCTGTCACATATATTGAAAAGTACCAGAACACTGCTTAATTATGCTAATTATGCAAATGATATGCATGGATATGGAGTGTTGGGTATAAATCTGGGGTGTTTCATCCCTCTAAAGCACATGCCCCCCAAAAAAATTTGTTTCGAAAAAGAATAAGCGAAATAACATTTTTGACTAGGAGCCTTTTTTCAGCCCCAGCCGGTCCACCTGTGCACTATCCAGGGTGTGGTAGCACCCTATCTCCAGCCAAAACCTATATGTTTTAAGTGTCACCACTGAAAAAAAGGGCAGGTTTGAGGAAGGAATGGATCGAAATATAGGGTTTTTTGGGATGTGGGGGCAGATGCCAGTCTCCCTTAATAATAGGAGTTTCCCATAGTGTGACCTATAGATCAATGGTAGCTTGAGCTGGCGAATGTCATGGCGGTCTTTATTTTCAAATATGCCAAATGGGAACAAAGTTATTGATAATTTTAGTCTATTACACCAACTTAGCGATCTTTTAAGGACAAATATAATTATATGCATTGGAGCATCACGCTGACCTTATGGAATAAAATGACAGGTGATCCAAGGATCTCTCAGCTAATAAAGATGTTTAGGGTCTATTATACCAACTTAGCAATACTGTAGGCGATACTAAGTTGTGTGTGGTTCTATTATGTATATGTAACTACTAGAGCTACATTCATGCATCATGAGGACACATACATCTACTTGGAAGTATAACTATTGATAAAAGACTTGCCAAATTGATCAGAATCAGTCCAATCCATGGATTTTAGTAGCTGATCTATAGTACAGAAAAAAAACAATCTATTTGGTGAAGACGAATATGGAACACATGGGGTAGTGTGGTGGGAGTTGTACAATGTAGCCGAGGAGGCATGAATGCCTCTTGGCTAATGAAGTCCTGCATCTTATCCATTAGGCCACAGGGCTGGAAAATAGTGTTGGGTTAGATGAGTCATATATATATATATATATATATATATATATATATATATATATATATATATATATATATATGTGGGCAGATGAGGGGAAAGGTCCCTTCCTGCGGGATTTTTAGTACTGGATTTGGTCACTAGGGGAGCTAGAAAGACAGAAAGTGTGAAAAATAGACCAAAAATAGCTTTTATGTACTTTTTACACAGAAAAAGGTGGTTTTCTCAAAAACGTTCTATTTCCTGGCACTTCCTGTATATCTGGAATGTAAATGGAACGTTTTGAATACAAAACAAGGCCTAAATAAGGGTTTTCAGAGAAATGTGCTGCCATGGCAACCAAAATTATATTCCAAATAGAAGAAAAATAATGTCAACTGATAGAATGATTTATGGTGATTCATACGCTGAAGATAGCATAGAGATACAATTTCTAGATCCAAAGTTATGCCCAAATGTATGGACAGGGGTGGTCATTTTTTAATTGATTATTTAATTTATTATGCTAATTAGATGCCTGATTTGATTAAAACAATGAATGATGGAGCTTATTTGCTGTTTTGATACAGTCATGTCATGTGTGTATTTGTATGTCAGTGTGTACTTGTATGTCAGTGAATGCAGAATGCATTCTGATGCATTCTAATGCATCCTAAAAGTGCAGACCGTGGTATAAACGCAATGTGTGATGATTATGCTTGCATGCATGCCTTTTAGGTACTTGACAGAGGCACTTGTGCAAGCATAATCATAATATATTACATTCTTATTAAACCTGGTAACGATTTTGCCTTACTGAGAGTATTTTATATACAGTAGACTACCATTTAAGCACCAGGATGCTTATAAATTTCAATACCTCTCTACACCCAGCCCTTATTAGAGATAGGCGCTTATTTGAATACTGTTTTACATGCTTAAGATTGTTTTTGATACCCCATCGCGTATGCAAGAACAATGATTTTTCAGAACATGGTGTTTAAACGGGCCACTACAGTACATACTATTCCACTACGGTACATACTATTCCACTACAGTACATACTATTCCACTACGGTACATACTATTGCACTACGGTACATACTATTGCACTACGGTACATACTATTGCACTACGGTACATACTATTCCACTACGGTACATACTATTCCACTACGGTACATACTATTCCACTACGGTACATACTATTCCACTACGGTACATACTATTCCACTACGGTACATACTATTCCACTACGGTACATACTATTCCACTACGGTACATACTATTCCACTACGTTTCATACTATTCCACTACGGTACATACTATTCCACCTAGATTCTTCTTTGTAGAAAGTATGATTCCTGTATTGGTGACAGAACACGGGAAAAGACATCTCTGACCGTACCTGTGGAGGTCAATTGACTGGGTCTGGGACCCTTGCTAATTTAGGGATATCTGACTGACACCAGTAACAGTTGCTACAATACAGATGGACACATTAAACCAAATCCATTTTAATTGGAACGAGAAGGTCTTGCAGATAATTTTGGTATGTTGCTTATCAGAATTGGACAAGAAGAAGTGGACTAAAATCCCCTGACAAAGTATGAGGATGCAGCATGTATTGCACTTATGGGCCACCTAGTGGCCAAACATGACACTAATACCCGTAATGTTACGTTTTTCCAAGTATTTGTAGGATCATTATTGCTGAATGCATAAATTGTAAAAAGTTGTGAGACAATGGAATTAAAGTAAAATCTTCATGGGAATGATGATCATTCATAAATCAGTGATAACCTTTAGTTTCGAGGGACCTCAATTTGAAGTTGAAAGGCAGTGGTTGTATCTGTTGACTCCGTAATATTCAGTAATAATGGATCCGATTTCTCATTTAGCTAAATGTCAGGAAGGGAAAAAATCAATTAATTGAAAGATCGTCGAATAAATTTCTTCCGCAAACTTCAAAATGCAATCCTTCATTATTTCTACTTCACTGATAGACCACAAGAAGGGCTGAATGCAATCTTCAACTTGAAATAAGATGCTCCTGTAAAACATCACCATGAAATCCCCCTCCATATATAACCCAATTACCGGTTTAGCCATTTAAAGGACCTAAGATGCTTCCAATTTCAAGCTCACATTTCTTCATAGTGAACCCGCGCAGTGCAGCAGCGTTTGTGCATCTACTTAGCAGCATTATGCATACACGTCAATGGTTGGTCACCCAACTAGGGATGAAATGCTGCTTGGATGCAGCATTGGCAAGTTGTTCAACAGGGCTGCATTCATGCATCAGTGCAAATCAAAGTTTTCATAATGCTCTGACACACTTTACAGCACATAAAGCGTTAGTAGTTCCAGCTGCTGCCACTAGGAGGCCATCAATCTGAATCCTGAAAGAACCAATGCAAAAACAAAATGGCAGCTAGAAATGGGTGCCAATGGCCCTACATGTATAAAACTAAATTAGTGAATTTTGCCATTTCAATTTAAACTGCCTTTTCACTACATTTCTTTTTATCTGCTCTGGATTAAACATTTGGTTGCTGTGACATGATTGAATGCGCTCTGCTTAGCTGATTTATGATGGATTCATATTTTTTGTTGTTTATATGTGACAAGTGGTGAAATCAGTCCCCAGCAAATTGTCGTGACTCTTCGTCACCCTGTGTGAAGTGCCTCACACAGGTAACTAGATGGAACACAATGTCGCTATAGCACAGGGTCACCAGGAATAACCATGGTGGTGATCACATGGTTTCACTGCAGATGACAATGTTGGTGACGCTGGTGATCACTCGCCTCACTAGATGAAACGCTACCTTGTGATAGCACAGGTTCACCATGGATGGCAAGGGTCGTGATCACCCACACTCACGAGGGATGGCGACGTGGGTGATCACTCACCCACCTTGTTATAGCACAGGTTCACCATGGATGGCCGGATTGTGATCACTTACCCTGACCAAGGATGGCAACGCGTGTAATCACTCACCTTGCTAGATGAAACGAGCACCTTGTCATAGCGCAGGTTCACCATGGTTGACGAGGATGGTGGTCACTCACAATCACCAGGGATGGCAACGTGGTTGATCACTCACTTCGCTAGATCAAACTTGCACCTTGTCACAGTGCAGGTTCACCATTGATGCCAAGTGTGGTGATGCTGGTGATCACTCATCTCGATAGATGAAAAGCTCATGATCACAGACATCATCGACATTGGTAATCATGCAACCTCACATCTGCCAGGTCAAATTATGTTTTGCCAGAAATGGTATTTTCCTATGTATTTTCCCTCTAACCACAGTAAAGGTGTTAATGTAGATATTTCCCTATGTATTTTTCCTATAACTAGAGAAAAGGTGTTCATGGTTAGTTGTTTTCATTTTAGAGATACCTCTATGTAAATTCAATTGATATATCCTCTCTGTAGTCTTCTTTGGTTCAACTAGTAACAATTACATGGAATTTGATGTGAAACAAGGCACACATTGGATACTTTTTGGGAGTGATATAGGGTCACACCTCTGTAATGGTCCAGACATCTAACAGTGCTGCCACCTGAACACCAAAGGAGGAAAATGAGTGAGGATCCACCATTTGTGTCAAAGTGAGGGTTGTATGGTCACACAGTGAGTGAGAATCATGTTGGCGCTGAGTGAAATGTGACACGCAGTGCTGGACAGTCGAGAGGTGGATGAGAACATTGTTGACGACAGCAGTGATGATTGGCCATGCCATACATGATCACAACAGCGCATTTCATCTAGCGACATGGGTGATCACTCAAAAAGGCCTCACCATAGATCACCAATCATGGCAACAGGTGACGACAATTTGCTGGGTCTTAATGAATGAAATCAAGTCAGTTAGTTCCTACAATTGTTGGTATAATTGATAACCAGATTTCCCAGGGCAGATTCAGGTTTATCTGATTAGCAACACAATAATTCGGCCAGATTCATTGTTATTGATATTTCTAGATCAGGAAAATGTGTGCACCACTTCGAGTAATTCGTCCCTGACTCAACCACGTAGTCTGTTGTGCCGTTGACCACCTACACTTACTATCTGTTAATAGCACAGGGTGAATGTTAAATCTTACCTCATTTAATTATTCTAAGCATTACTTGCATTACCTGTTAAATAATACTCATAACGTGTGAAATGGGCAGTCTGAAATCCACATGAGAGAAGTTATCCTGGAGTGGTGGACTTTAGGTGCCGACTTGCCGAGTGGTTGAGTCAGGGGTGACTTACCCTAATACTGTATCGTTGTGTTTAAGCGCCAGGATTTAAATAAGCACCAGCCTCAAATAAGCGCCAGGCGTAAAGGGGTGCTGAAATATACATTTCGAACTAAAACTCCATTGTGAATGAGCGCCTGTCTTGTGTGGGGGCGCCGGTGAATCACAGGCGCCATTATCAAAGACTGCCGGGGCACTTGAACATGATGATACGGTAAGCTTTGGGGCAATGAATACAGTCAAAACAGCAGCATTAATAGTTAATGGTCATACAAATAGTCATACAAATTTGACATTAATATAAAAACAATTTCCTCCTTAATGAAAAGATATAAACTGCACTTTAGGGCAATAATCTGCCATCAAGGTTGAGCACTGGAATCCAAACTGTTGCAATTATACAAGTGCATACTTTACCTTTCAAAGTGCTTGTTCTTGAAGGGATAAATCTTAAGAGCAAACATTGGCTGCTGTTACTAAGCCCACCTGCTAAATTCTAATATTTGAAGAGTGCTGATTAAGGGTAGGAAAAAAACTACAAAGACAGTGCAACATTTGGGGAACTGTGTCTGGCACACTGAGGTTGATTAAGATGCCTGATGCTGGGACAATACCCGCCATGGCAGGTTACCGACCAGGGGTTATCTGCCTACAGCTGCTCAGCAGGCATTAACGCCCTCCGGGATTAGGGTGAATAGCTGGTAATCCATTCTGGATTAACTGGATTACTGGGTAGGCCGGGATAAGCATGTTAGTACTTCATTAGGCTTAACACCTGTCTGTGTAAAGGGCGCTAACCAATCCTACAACTACATGATAATGTGCTGATGTGCTGATATAGTAATAAATTTGGTGGTGGTATGTGTAGTGCTCATTTGTCTACCTCATCCATGTTGATGATGGAAAGGACATCACAAGGATGCCACTCTTCACAATCTCTCTTTGGTGTAAAGCATTATAACTGTTATTTATAAAATATAATATACTGACATTGAGTAAACTTGGAAACATCAGAACTTTCTCAAGAAAGTCATTGTATTTTCTTTAAAATATTTTGTTGCAATAATGTTGCCGGCACTATTCATAGCTCATACAAGCAAAGACAGGGAAAGCAATGGGCCTTGCCATAGTCCTTTTTGACTGTATTCCCAATGGGTGGAATTTCATAGAGTTTACACTCCAAAGTAGGAAGAAATCGGGTATAAATCTAATAAATTCTGCAAATATGATGGAAAGTAAAGAGAAGGAAAGTCAAAAGAGTAGCTACGTGTGGTGGCATGGTATATGTGGATGCCCTACTTCATTGCTGATTTTTGAGGCCCGACCATGAAGACTATGCCATATTAATTACTTTCCCTTTAGATATGTTAATGCCTTATGGCTTCATGTCCATCTCGTCTCATGATGTACTAAAACAGTGCATATTAACTACCAAGGCAATGTTTGACAGTTACTTGTACCTCTCAAGCCATGCATTGGTAAATCCTAATTACCACACTGAACCATGGGACATTGATGGTGGTATGTGTACTGAACTAATGCGGCAGCCTCCACAGTAAAAAGGGATTATAGTTTATGTATATCTATCTGTCAAAACTGGAACAACAAAGTATCATGAGCTTCTAGCAGATGGAAAAGAAGTGCCGGAGCAATAGCAAGGAAATGCTGACTTGCAGATCTTTATGTCAGCCTCTTTGCAAACTTTACAAAATTGCAACATTATACCATAACTTCAGAAGGAAAAAAGGATTGATACGTAGAAAACACACAACAAATAATATGCTGGGATCTATCCCAACATCACTTCTCCCTATCAAAGATGTCACTGCCATAAAGAGGGATATCCTGTAAAATCAGGAGATTTGCCACCTCTACCTTATTGGATAGGATTGGACACAGGTGAGGAACAAGGGTAGCAGAGGGGACTTGGGAATGATAGGCACCTCTAACCCAAGACCTGTGATCCTACTTGTAGAAGAACACATTTGGGTGGTTTGAGTAGGCCTTATCACATTTCTGTTGACATCTTGAGTAATGTTGACATGGCACATGAGACATTTAAGTGCTAAACATGACACCATCAAAACTTTTCAAGTTAAGTTAACATTTTAAAACTTTTAATGTTGAAGAATTGGTGAAACCACCTATAGAATAACAAACCCTTTAGCCCACCCATTTCTTGTTCCCAAAACAGTCCTGATAAATTTAAACCAAACATGTGATAGGTTGATCGAGTTGGTGGGGATTTTATTGAAAAAGAAGAAAACAAACAAGTAATAATGAATTTTAATTTAAGTATGGCAATGATAGAGGGAGTATCTTGAAGTTGAGAAAAACTTTGCTATAGCCTGGGCACTAAGATTTCTCTATATCACTCAAAACTGATAAAAAAAGAGTCCTGGTCCCGTCATTATCCCTATTCCTTCTTCATTCTCTGTCATGGTTTTAGAATTATGTCCTGCTATTTGCAAATAGACCAGTTGGCTTAATTAACTGACAAGAACCTTAAACTAACCTTTTTAATTTTCTTCTCATCGTCCCATCTGAACAGAATGTAACACACCTCTGGTGTAAGATCAGTGCCAAGATCACATGCTTGGAGGCATGTGATTTTGCACTGATCTTGCTGCTTCAGGGCAGTGATTTTGCTGCCCAAAATAAACAAAACTTGTCAGACACTAATCTACAGTATCTTTAGCCCTTCAATTGTTTCTAGTTCTATTAGAGCTTAGAGTATGATTATTTGGTTCACTATTAATCTCAAAGTGTTATCACTGCACACTGGCGGCTGACTCCCGGCCACCAGCCATCACTGCTGTGATGTCATGACCTTGTGACCCAATTCCACCCAGAACGAGGCTCTTCAAAATCACAGCCCTCAAGCTGAAGATCAGTGCAAAATCACGTGCCTCCAAGCGTGTGATCTTCACTGATCTTGCCAGCTTGAGGCACGTGATTTCTGTTCACAGGGCTGTCTGATCTTACATCTTTATATCACTCATTTACCGATCTCTTTCTCCTTATCCCTTTGAATTGGCCGGGCAGAGCTTTTTTTCTGCATTGAAGCTTGTGTCATTCTTTGATTGGCATCCTGCCGCCAAAAGTGTTTCGCCTCTTAGGAAAATTCAGGCCTCAAACGAGAGAAACTGTCACCACAGCGTGACTACCATATTGGCTTGTACAAGTACCTGGGTGCTCATCCATTTATAATCTAAATTTAATATTGTAAGATACCTTGAATGAGGTTCAAGCTGATTAGACCTGTGGTCTGAACTTCCAAAGAATGATGCCCTAATATCACACACAATAAAGTACCCAGAAATATTAATGCTGCTCAGACACCTTTGGGTCTCCCTAGCTGACTAATTGTCCTCTATGCAGGTTGGTACCTTATGTCGACCTCTCTAGATAACTTCTCCCAGGTAACATAGAACTATTAATTGATTGTACATCTTAAAATACAATAGGTAAACTCTGCACATGTCCCAAGTATTACTAATAAATGATGGATAATTATAACCTGTTGTCGGGTGGTTGACTTTAGATGCATCGACTACCCATATAGTTGCTGAAGCTTTATGATTGATATGGTATCTACAACTATCCTTACAATATTAGGGAGTTTAAGATAGGTCATGTGGGGGTATCCCTATCTAGCAGTATATAACTTCAAGGCTTGAGGTTTTGGACTTTAGACCCCTCTCTATCACTGCTGTCAGTACTTGTAGGGTCAATTGCATTTATCTATTACTTATATATTTCCCTAAAAGAAGTGACTAAAGGTGCATGCTTGTCAGGTATATATGTAGCATTGGGAGGTGTTAATTGGTACCTAGGTTAACTACATGCCACTATAATTACTCAATCAATTCACACTAATGTGCACTGACTGCTCAGCTGCTACTTCAGCAGATACAGGTCCTATACAAAGAAGGATTTCTTAACCACATTTCCTCTTCTTGTACTGCATCTTGTACTTCTATCCCTTGCCGTTCCCGTACAGGTACAAGTTCTCGAATCTTAAATACTCTATTGCTGTAATGAGTGACATTAACATGACATTATCTTGTGCACTATATCTAATCAGGCAGCTGACAGACTTTGAGTTTCAGACATGCTTAACCAAAAGAACCCATTACAAACACGCCAAAATTCCCATGTTCAAATGTTAACAATGGCGGTGCTTTGCTAATTTCCACAGTTTTCAACTTCTATTTAAGAAATCAGACTAATTGGGCCATATTCCAAGCAAGTTTGTTTCCTCTGAAATGTTGGCAACACTCGTGAGAATCATAGTTTGAACCAAAATGGTTGCTTTCAGTTTGTTTCAGGAACTGACAAGGCACAAAGCTCCTCCCTCCTCAGGAAATTAACCATTTTACCAGCAGTGGCCTTGTTCTGGCTTCATTTTGATTCAAGTGATCCAGTCGCTGACTAAGTGACTTTGGTAGAGCTCATCAGCCTCCGAGCAGAGTCTGCGTCATCATATCCAAGTTTATTTCATCTAGCCATGGTTTCCAGGGAAATAGACAGAGGTTCACGAGAATTACTCCAAACTGAGTGTTTTCTCCCGGAGATAGTCTCAAAGCAAGATTCCATGAGGCAGAGCCAATTGGAATCCTGCTTCTAGGCTATTGAGTGAAGACGTGAGGAAATCTTGAGTTTGGAGTATTTCAACTGTATCATTGCATTTATTTCATGTTTACTAGTTATAGCAGCCCTCAAAAATCAACCTTCAATTGGTTCAGGGGGTTGAGGCTCTACTGATGACTCCTGGGAGATCATGTAAAGTTACTTATGTTTCTGCAATCTTAATTGTATATTAGCTTAGGACGACAAACCGACACAGTGGATAACTGCTCATGTTACTTTTGGAATTAGATGGGGACATTATTAATGTCATTAAGGACAGATAAGGACCAACGGACCCTAGTTACTCCCCTGATGTATCCCCACATACAAGAGAAGCAAAATCTATGGTACTCAGTATCACCTTTAATGTTTCCACCTTAATTAGTACGCCTGCATTCCTAATGGCTTTAGCCAAATGTAACTCCAATGTTCGGCCCTGCTTATGACATAGCCATCACATCCTTCATACTGACATCTGTTACACGTCACATACAGCTGACTCCTGCATTGCCTGCTCTCAGTGTACTGCTGAATTAAGGACACACTGCATTTCTTCATACTTGAGGGACAGTTGTCATATAGGACTGCTGTTCACTTAGAAGACCCTCAAAACCCTATATCATGTATGTTCAGTATGGACACCAAGCTAGTGGTTGCTGGCTTGGTGGTAGCATCAATTCCAAGGTTTAGACATTTTAGCATGGCTGATGGTTGTGAATGTAAGAGGTGTTGGGGCTTAAAGGATAAGCGAAAAATGTAAAATAGGTGCAGAATAAACAGCCTTATAATTTACTATAGTAGCTATGCTGGGAAAATTGTAAGGACTCACATTGGACATCAACATGTGGTTTTACAAGGAGGGCAGCGTGAAGAGAATAAGAAGTAGGGGGCAAAGAAAGAAAAGACTGCAAGAGGCTGGGGAATACAATGGTAGGAGAAAGGGATAAGGGTCATGGAAGACGAAAATGGGAATGTTAGTTTGCGAAGGGATTCAGGGGGGCGAGGTGTATGGGTCCAGCAAGGAGATTATAAGGGAAGGTGGAAAGGAGAATGCATGAATAAAGAAATATTAGAGAAAGAGTGGAAGGGGTGGAGAGATGGAAAAAATTTGAGAGAGAGAGGGAGAAAGAGAGAGAGAGACAGACAGAGACAGAGAGAGACAGAGAGAGAGAGACAGAGACAGAGAGAGAGAGAGAGAGAGACAGAGATCGAGTAGTGAGGCGGTAAGGGGAAGTAAACCGGGGACGTGACCAGTCACAACACAACTTTCCGGTGGAGATGAGACTAGATGAGACTCATCAACTCACCAGAGGACACAGTCTGTGCAGGACATGGCATGGGCAGTGCAGAATGCCAGGGTGGGGTTTGATATTGCTACAAACACTCATAGAAAGAATGTGTGATCAGTGAAAGGCAAGGGATGAGTAGGAGGAATGGAAACAGGGAGAAGAGATAAGCCACAAGGGGTTGGGGGTTGTTTGAGGAGGATAAAGCAATAAGACAGGAAAGATGAGGGAGAAGGGGCATGCAGTAGGAAGAGCATAAATTGATTTGTCTCTTGTCATATAAATTCAATACATATACAAGTACTATCAGACCACCAGAAAACTCTAAATAGTTGAAATTAAGACTAGCACATAAACATCTAAATCATGATATTATTCGATTAGACAAAATCTAAATTTCTCTGAAACCCGAACAGAGCAAATAGTGCCATTTGCTTACTCAATTAGTCAATAGGTATTCTGTGCCCCATTTGATCTTGTGCTCTTTATTTGATCCATCAGAGACATCTTTAGATGCTCACAACAAAGTGGAGAGACTGGCAAATAACAAGGTCAATACTACAATAGCTACTATTTCTACAACTCATCCTTCTATCAACCTTGATGTGTCTACAGGAAATGTACTGTTACGCTGTCATTGGATAGCCTAGACACTTAGTCAGCTGCAGTAAGCACAAGTGGTATATAAATGGCTAGCCATGAAGGTACGGAGATTGATGCCTATCGATAATAAATTGACAGAGAGGGAGAGAGAGAGAGAGATAGGAACAAAAGAAAGGACTCAGAGGGAAGGTGTTAAAACAACTCTTTAAACTATATATTATATGCTTGATACTATGTATAGATAACACCATCCACTTTATTGATTTTAAATGCAGAAATCATGCCTGTTACTCACATCCCAAGTCATTCTTCACAATAATGAATTTAATTTTTAGAGGACTGATCATCTCCCCATGTTCTAGGTTTAAACACATCAGCCGTGAATTTTTATAAAACATAGGTGGCCATGGGAATAACTGAAGAGACTCTCCTGCCATCTTAAGGGGAATTCTTGGTGGCTTCAAAATAGGTGTCATATTACCATTGTCCCCATTCCGTACCTTCCCACACCTGTAACCCTATAAACTATGATCTACAAGGTGAGCAAAGGATCATTCCTTATAATGTGAAATATTCATAACACTCCTGTATCTCATTGATATAAAAACTGCCATACATCATATATTATATCCAATATAGACTAAGCATGTAATACATCAGTTTGGAATATAGGTTCCCCCTTGCCTTTAATATAATATGTTGCCAGATTGATTAATCCACACTGCCTTTGCCAATCCTAGCCACATCTCCCTTGTGTTAGATGAGAGAAAGACTGCAGTAATTACATAATTACACAGTGAAAGGGATTTCCTGAGAAAGAAAATGGCATGGCTGAGATAAAGCATGTATTCTCTTTGCAAATATAGCATTCCATTTGGTGTGGAATTAGCAGTGGGTACTTTTGGGTAATGGAATGACAGACAAAGTCACCCACATAGAAATGATAGATTCCTACTAGATGACACAGATACATTACTTGTCATACGACCTTGCTTTATAACTGTAATATAGCATCTTTTCCCAAAGCCATTCTGTTGTAACCACCCATACCATTAAATTATAGCTGATGCACAGGGCTCCCTTGGGTCAGTGTCTTTAGATAGGGATTTATCATATCAGTGGAATGTGCCTGTGCCTGGTGGAGAAGGCTATTTACAGCCTTTGATTCTCGCACAGATCTAGATAGAGATGCAGTCTAAATCAAAAAGCAAGGTTAAACTTACATATACTGGTAATTAGCAGAATGCTTGATATGAAGAAGCCTACCTGCAAGAGAAAAGAAGTATATTATTACACATTAAATTGGAAGCAAATAGAAATCCTTACAGAGAGATGAGGAAACAGTTATCATGTATCAATGGCCCAATTTTCTATCACTAGGAGGCGTGTATTTGATGAATTAAGGAAAGGTTGAGTTACATGAGGTACATGAAAAGGGAGCACTGAGTAGAAACTATTATGAGGTGATTGGGAGGAGGTGGTGGGGGGTACCAATGAAGGTGGTTTGAATTGGTGCATGTTGACTGGACAGTGCAAGCTGTGAGGTGCCTGGTACTTTTACATTCAAGGGCAGAACTAGTTAGGCCACTAAAACGCCTTGCCTGAAATCAATGGGTTCTAGGTGCTGCACCATGTTTTGAGTCTATTTAAGTTACTGCCCATGGACTACAGACATCTAGGATTTCAGTAGATGAGCTAATGGGCAAATTTCAACCCCTGTCTATACATGTACATGATTTATTTTCATACATGAAAATAAATCAATAACACCAACAAAGTAGCCTATTTTTGAAGTATACACTCTACATAATTCATCTTCATAATTACAAATAGTTACTAAATAAGGGTCATGACCCTTATTCAGTAACTATTTCCAATATTCTAGATGACCCTTATTCAGTTAAGAATGCCATTATTCAGTTAAGAATTACCACTGTCACATTCACAACTACGAGAAATAACTATATGCAGTCCTGATGTAGTGTACGTTTATTAGGTGAACAGCTACAAAGAAATAACCATTCCATTTACTCCATTTAGATTTCATCTTCTTCTTTCAGCCACTTATATTTTTAGTTTCAAGTGTTATCATGACCTAAACGATTCTTTAGCGACTTAAAGTAGGACAATGCCGTCTCTATATCACAGGGTTTGTAGTACAAGACACCTGCTTCAGGAATGAGTAGTCCCATTCCAAGGGGGCCTTTAAACTGTTGGAGGTTCATCTGACTGTGTTTATACGAGCTGTGTAAAACCCATGACAAGATTATTAAGGATGTGCTATAGTTAACAGGAAAATGGGGGCCATTTTCTATTATGTGAGAGGCTAAATGAGCCCCTAATAATCCCCATTTAATACATTGAAAGACACACTGTTTTACTGCCTATCTAATCATAGTGGCTTCTGGCAGGGGGAAGATCCGAGGTGGTATTTCTTAATTGTTCTTACCTGTTTAATGATTGTTGCTCAGATAAAAAAAAGTTAACCACAAGACATTGAGAGCAGGAGGGGACATGATAGAGCCATTTAGCCTTTTAACTCTGTTAAATTACGAGGGTCCATTCATCTCACGAGAAACAGGGGTTGGATCATAAATATAAAATCCTTCATACCAAGATGCTTTCAGAATAGTGAGTGATTATGTTTGTCTAATACCATTTTTACAGTTAATTATCTACACAAAACCTTCACAACCTTCAAGGAAGACTTAAAATTCACTAATTTGATCCTCATATTGAAATTAATTGAAATCTTACTCTATGAATAAAACAATTTCTGATTTCATTAGTTCCAGCTGTTGCCACTATGACGCCATTAATCTGAGTTCAGATAAGGGTTGAGCAAAACAATAAAAATAATGGTAATGGGTGATGATGTTGGTGGGTGTATAGAATTAAATTAATGACTTTGTTTTCTAGTTTGATTTCAGCTTCTTGCTATGTGTTTTCTACCTTATCGCATTGACTAAATGAATGAATTTTCTGAAGTCAGACTTCCTCCATGCCCTTGCTATTTCAGCAGGGAATCCACCCTGTGTGCATTCATGATAACCATAGGCCTCAAAGTTGATAAATAATGACCACTCCCTTAGATATTGTGAATACCGCTGATATAACGTCCCAGCAGACAAAAAAAAAACACACGTTAATTCACCTCAAAATAACATATATTGAATCGTTTTCCATGACAACATCAATTTGATTTACTGTAGTAGCTTTTAGTAGCAGACATATAAGGCATGGCTTATGCACAAAACTATGCCCTACTGCACCTTATAGTTATAGCATCCCCAGGTACAACTTATGTGTTATGGCATTACCGTCAACTTAGGGTGTGACTTATTGTTAAGGTTGCCTTAAAGGGCATCTAGCATACCAAGACTTTGCTAAGGATTTGTATTTTACATAAGCCTTGCTGTCTTAATTGAAGAGTAATGCCTCACTTTTCTCATGTATCCCTTAAACTTTCCAAATTTCCCTGACCAGAGAACATTCCCTGACACCAAAATTTCCCTGACATTTTCACAAAATCTGGGATTCCCTGACAAAAATCTTAAATTCCCTGACATTTCCCTGACCTGGAGGGAATATTTGATATCCCTGACATTTCCCTGACAGGTGGCAACCATGCATGCCCCTATTGATGAATAATGACCACTCCCTAAAATCCTTTTGGGCTAAACCCTGTAGAAACGTCTAAAAATTTTACAAACAAAAGCATTTGTAACTAGAATGTGTATAGAAATGTTTTTTATAAGAAACGTTTGCATATAGAAGGTTTTGTAAATGTTTGTTGTTCACTGGGTAGCTTCCATCTCCAGTTACTGTCTGGGCCCTTGGCATTTGAAGCCCAAAACAATATAGGAATTTTACTATTTAGACTTAATTACAAAGGCTACTTGATTCAAACATAGCTCAAAATAGATAGAACCCATAACTAAGCACTGAAAAGCTCCCATTTGTCTCCATTCATTGGTTATACTGAAGTGTATCAGAGCTGGGGTGTCACAAAACTGTTATGATTGTATACACCTTAGAGCTCCTTTAGGGAATCTAGAAACTGTCAGGTGCAATAGGCCTTTCACATTTTGTGGTATGGCGTGAAACTTGCAGTGTGGTATGCCAATTCCTCATTACTAATTTCTACATATTAAACTACACATTATGTAACTTTGGCACATTCCATAGAAACATTTCCTGCTGAAAGAAGACATAGCTTATTGATAAGAAGACAGAGATTCTTCTTCCTGTAGACATAACCTTATCACATAATACTATGAAGAAGAATCTCTGTAAAAATAATATAAGCTGACTTAGTTGGATACATATCATAAAATTATGTTTTGCATCATAATAAAACCATAGTGTTGTAGATTTTAATACAATAGTAGAGAATAGTCCTGTGAGACATGGCGCAGCAACTTCTAATCTTGTGTCTAGTCTCAGTTGGTGAGACTGATAGATAGGGCATACTATCATCTGGGCTTTTGGTAGTACATAGCACAAATTCAACCCAAACTACCCACTGCAGCTAAGTACTAATAGGCTGTAGACTTTCCATTCTGTATGCACCTCACTCAGCTGTCACAGGGACCTGTCTTGTTCAATGCCATAGTCAACATGTGTGTCATTATGAGTGTACACTGTCTCAGATCGCCAGGAGCCTGCTCTGCCTCCATTCCCCCCCCCCACCCAACTGCCAATCACCTTGTAATAGTCTGTACATCTTCACGGGCCAGTGGTCAGCAAACTGGCCAGATCACTCCACCTCTCTGTAGAGGGGGAGCACAGTGTAATTACCTCTGTGTACATACATGTCTTCAGTGTTCCACAAAATCGTTTATATAATGAAAGGAGTAATTAAATTAATGCTTCATCACCAATAGCAGATACATATTCTGAGAAAGCATTATTTCAATGTAAACTAAAAAAGTTTACACAGAAAAGAATGTAGCAGTTCCACAAGGTGTCCTTACACTTCAACCTCCTCTGATTTACAAAAATGCACATATGGCAACACACACTTTAGCACTGATTTATCCATAGAGATCTTTAACAGTAAATACTTTGTTCAAATACAGAAAATATGATCCAGTTGTACCATAACCCACTGAGATGAAACCTGTACTATATATATATATATATATATATATATATATATATATATATATATATATAGTAGTTTCAGAACGAACAATTCTAAAACAAAGGCTACAGAGATGCATTTCTGAATCTTAACATGCTCTAATGCTAATCTGCCATAGGGCTCCAAATGATGAAATGTCTTATCTGCGAATAAAATCAAAAGTATGAGATATATTCTGAAAATTCCTTCACTCATAAGTAAAGTAGACACACTGTTGTTATTACATTAGAATAGTGAGCAGGAATAGTCCATAGCAGAGGAGCCACAAACAAAAATAGATTGCAAGGCCTCCCTATCCCTTACACTGTGGTGACTGTGAACCATTCACTAGTCTACTCATCTCACAAGTAGTACTTACTAGTCGCCATGCTAATTATTGCAACCTTTTCATTTCAATATACAATAATCTATAGCATAAACAAAGTATGGATCAGTTACTGATCTCAACTTTGACCAAAGGCATTAAGCTTTTCTCCAAGCCATTTCTGTGAAATGTTGGTAATGCCCATGAGAATCAAACTTCCTTAGTCTGAATAATGATAGTTGGCTTCAGTTTGATCCAGAAACTGATAAGTTGCAAAGCCCTCCCTCCTCAAGAAATTAACCATTTTGCCAGTAATGGCCATCGGGGGACCCCACCAGCCTCATTCTAGCTTCATTTCGATTCATGTCATTTGGTTGTTGACAAAGTGAGTTTGGCAAACTTATCAGCCTCCAAGCAATGTCTGTGTCATCATATCCGAGTTTATCTCATCATGCCATACATATGCAAGTATAATCAGACCATAATTATGAAGCCATAGGTCTCTAAATACAAGTTTAAAGTTTAGACTAGCACATTGACATGTTATGCCTATCAAATTTGACCAAATCAACATTCCTTTGATACCCAAACCAGATCAAATAGCATTATTTGCCTTTCCCTTTTGTCAATAGATTTTCCATGCTCCATTTGATCTTGTACTCTTTATTTGATCCATCAGAGACATCTTTAGGCGCACATCTCTAGGTGCCCATTACTAAGTGGGGAGACATCTAACAAGGCCAATACTACAAGACCTGCTCCATCTAAGACTCATCTTTTTATCAACCTTGATGTGTCTACAGGTAAGGTACTGCTATGGTGTCATTGGATAGCCAAGACACTTAGTGAGCTGCACTGTGCAGAGGTGGTATATATACATGTATGACTAGCCATCAAGGTATGGAGATTGATGCCTATGAATGATAGAATTAAGAGGGAGGGAGGGAGAGAGAGTGAGAGAGATAGAGAGATAGGAAGGATCAATAAAGAAGGTGTTGAAGCAGTCCTTTAAAACTAAATATATGCTTAATACTATGTAGAAATAATACCATCCACTCATATCCTTTCCTTCTGTAGGGGAGCAGAAATCCTTGTGCCCGGTAGATTGACCCTCAGGGGCCAGATACCTGGTAATCACTGCTCCCCATGTGTGTATCATACCAATCCATGGGTAGTTGGAAGGTGGTAATATCAGGCAAGGGATCGTGGTGTAATGGTTTGCATGCTGGAATGTCATGCCAGAGATCCGGATTCAAGTCCCAGTGATCCTAGATATTTTCACCGTCCTTTACACTGGTAGGATCACCAAGCCGGTCCTCGCGCGACTTAATAGGGGGATCGGGGGAACTCGGTGCCTGAGCCGGTATGATACAGATATGCTTTGACCCTGACAGTACTATGTACTGGTAGGTCAACTGGGGATCATGAGTGCCTCAACACTGCTTGATAAAGCCCAACCTATCTGGTTGGGAGGAATGCTTGATGCTGGTTGGCCATGGTTGAAGCTGGTTGGGAGGAGTGTAGGGGACCAGAAATCCTTGTGCCCGGTAGATTGACCCTCAGGGGCCAGATACCTGGTAATCACTGCTCCCCATGTGTGTATCATACCAATCCAGGTGTAGTTGGAAGGTGGAAATATCAGGCAAGGGATTGTGGTGTAATGGTAAGCATGCTGGAATGTCATGCCAGAGATCCGGGTTCAAGTCCTGGTGATCCTAGATATTTTCACCGTCCTCTACACTTCTTTCAAATACAGAACGCATCTCAAGTTATTCTTCACAATAATGAATTAAATTTTGGGAGGACTGAATATCTTCCAATATTCTGAAATATAGTCAGGCTTAAAGACATTGGCAGTGGAATTTAATAAAACTTAACTCTTCATGGGAGGTGGCCATGAGAATTACCCAAGAGCCTCTTCTCCCACCACAAGAGGAAATCTTGGTGGCTGCAAAATGACAGCTAGATTTCCATTTACCTCACTCCATACCTTCCCACACTAGCTCAAGTAACCTAGCCTATAGACTATGATATACAGGGAAAGCTGAGGATCATTACTTATATGAAATGTGCTGCAAATCATACCACCCCTGTATCTCATTGATTCAAATATTGCAGCGGAAAACTACCATACATCATAGATCTAATATAGGACCAAGCATCAGTTTGGAATATAGGTTCCCCCTGCCCATAATATGATATACTGCCAGACTGATTAATCCCCACTGTCTTTGTCAATCCTAGCAACATCTCCCTTGTGTTAGATGAGAGAAAGCCTACTGCAATAATTACATAGTGAAAATAAAGTATAGATTCCCTTTGTAAAAATAGCATTCCATTTGGTGTGGAATTAGCAGTGGGTACTTTTGGATAATGAATTCACAGACAAAGTCACCCACACAGAAATGATAGATTGTGTTTAGCTGACACAGATACATTATTTGTCATACGACATGGCTTTATAACTGTGATATAGCACTTTTTCCCAGAAAGTGGCTGTTTGTAACCACCCATAACATTTATTTATACCTGTGGAATAGGGGCTCTCTTGGGACACTGTCCTCAGAAAGGAATTTTTCATATTAGTGGAATGTGCCTGTGCCTGGTGGATTGAGGAGGGTGAGGTAGGCTACACCTCTAAAAGATAACAGCAAAATCATTGTCCTATAGTTGCCAGAGATCCATCATTATTTTCAAGAAGATTCCCTGTACTACCATACTGACACCTTGTGAAAAATGTATAAAGTTATGGTGGTTCACTGTTTATTTTTTTACAGGGATCCCTGGTAGATTCAACAATTATTCTTACAGCCTTTGACCAAATGAGGATATAACATGCAATATGATTAAATGGATACAACTGCTTTATACCGGATGTTTCACACTACTTAGCTGTTCTTCCCTCAGCCTGCCTCATGTTATACATAATAAAATTTCTATGGTGATGGAATATTTATCATACAATAAAGAAATGTTCCATGGGATTGGGAATTTGCGTTCTATTTCATGATGAACAATGTAATTTGCTTCTTTTCGGGTGTGTATAGCATATGTGAATGTCACATGAACCGGGCATGGAATACGGGGATGTTGTAAACCATGGCCCCATTTGATATAAAGGTCCTTGGTTAAAATAATGGGACTGTCAGATTCACCATGAAATAGAGCCTAAGGATCATGAAGAAATAGCCAGTTTGAACGCATTAACCCCGGTCTCTGATCACAGGGTTTGTAGAACAACACACCTGCTTCAGGAATAAGTAGCCTCACTCATAGGGGGCCCTTTAAACTGGTGGGTGGTGGTGCTTCTGGTTGTGTTTATACGAGCTGTATAAAACCTAGGACAAGATAATTAGGGATGTGCTTTAGTTGACAAAAAAATGGGAGCCATTTTCTTTTATGCCAGATGCTAAACCATGCACTTAATATTTCCCCACTGAAAAAGACACCTTTTTACTGCCTATCCATTCATAGTGGTGTCTGGCAGGGGATGAGCCGTAGTGATATTTCTTGTTCCCGCCTGCATGATGATTTGTTTAACTCTATGTGTTAGAGTTACTATTAAAGATAACACTTGCAGAGGTTCTTCAGATGGAGGATTTGTTGAATGTTGTACAGGATCTATTGCAGGGTAGAATGCCTCTGTCTCAAGCATGCAGACAGAGAGGTATATTAAGCTAATAGATCATGGATATTGCAGCCCTAGGGCCGTACACGCTGTATATACCCCAGCCGCATAGTGGCGAGGGTATATACAGCGTGTACACTGCAAAAATGGTGTTTAGTTTTTAAACATGTTTAGGTCTAAACATGTTTAAAACCTAAACATATAATCTGATTATGTCAGTTAGGTGTGTCATCGACTACACATTTAGGAAAACAACACTTTTATTCTAAATACATAAACATTTTTGCTAAACATGTTTAGACGTTTAGAGTTTAAACAGTTGAATATTAGGTGTTTAGATTTAAACATCAATATGTTTAGATACTTGGATGTCAAATCCACACCAGGTAGCAGCACTACCTCTGAATGGACTATCTGCACACAGTTATAATCAACTGTTGTGACAAATATCCCCAAACTCCTTGTTTATCATAATGTCATTTCATTAAATGTTATGAAAATAGACACAACAATAGAAAATTAACTAAATTCAACTTACACCACCATCATTACCATAAAATAATCAATGAGCTCCATGACTTACACCTATGTCATGTTATTTTGTAAAGTATAAAGCAATATGTCCTTCCTGCCCACCTGTTGTACTTTCTCAAGTCTCCTATTCTAATACAGTGTGTTCATATATGTGTATATAGCTGTGGCTGACACCTTGGGAGACTTTGCAGTGTAAATACCTGCTGATGTCCTCCAGTAAATGAGAAAACAAACAAAAGATATTCCTCTATTCTTTTTTAATGGATACATGCCTGCAAACCCTTACTTCCCACCAAATTACTTAGACATCTAAACACAAAATTTCAGCAATATCTAAACACAAATTTTGAACCTAAACACCTAGATTTCTAAATGCTTGAGCTAAGCACATTGTTTGGCTAAACATGTTTAGGAAATTAATGTGATTACAAAAACGTTGCAAGAATATGTTTAGAATTGTGTTTAGGATCTAAACACCATTTTCGCAGTGTACGGCCCGTGGGCTGCAATATCCATGACCTAATAGGTTTATACCACCATTTCCTCCATTTTGTATTAATTTCTTACCTGAGATCCAAAGAATATAGCCAGGAGAAGACATTTTGTAAAAGCAAGCGATAGGGCCCGGGTCACCGCTCTGCGCGAAGCCATTGTTTTTGTTCCTTGTCGGGAGAGGTACCGCTGTGTTTACAGTCACTTTCGTATCGAATCCAACCATGACAAGTTTTCAAATTAAAACATACATATCCTTAGACATTCTAGATGAGTACTCCATGCTTGAGATGTCCGATATCTTCAAAATAAATAAGAATCCATTGATTTTCCAAACCTGTCCGAAATTTTCGGCGTCTTCCTTGTACGACGAGCAGTTGACCTATATCTACATCCGGGCCACTGACACACTTTCTCCGGACAAGGAGGCGGGTGGGAATGGCCGGACTGCGACTCGCATACATTGGGAAAATCAATGGATTCTTATTCATATTGAAGAAAATGGAGACAATTAGCACGCATTCCTCGTCTATGGATCGAAAACTTCTTGGGATTTCAATATTATAACATGCCATGGTTGGATTCCATACGAAAAGTGAGTGTGAACATGCGGTACCTCTCCTGTCAAGGTCTTATTTATATTCGCATTTGATTTCATCACCGTTCAGTGTAGCGCAATGGCTAAGACCTTCGCCTACCACCACTGCGGCCGGGGTTCAATTCTCATACGAGTTGGGACGATTTTTCACAATGGAAGATGGCTAGACTGACTTTGTATGTCCGCCACACATTTCCCAAAAAGTCCAACTTGACCCCGAAAAAGTATATACCAAAAATTCTAAAAATGCACAGGTGTGGTATATGCAGAATAATGCAGGGCTAAACTGCATATAAACCCACCGGAAGTCCCGAAATCGTGGTTTAAATGGGTACTCCTTGCTGGGGTATTACCAACAAAGCTATTTTTAGGTGTGGAAGCTCCTCCCATCTGCTATGACACAGATGGGTCAGAGATGCCATTGGCTGTCCATGACATCACTGCTAGTGACATCAGAGAGTACAAACATCATTGGGGATTTCCAATTCTCTGTTCTGAGAATTGTTTGTGAAGGAAAGGGTAAACAGGATATAGTAAGGTGACTAATGATAGTGGGAAGATAGCAGTTATAGATGATAGAAACAGGTATCTAATAGATTGTGACTCAGATAAAAGAAGGATAACATCAAGACTTTGAGAGTGGGAGGAGACATGAAAGAGCCATTTATCCTTTTAGCTCTGTTGGCATAAAGGGGGTCGGTCATTCACCTCATGAGAAACAGTGGTTGCATGATAAGCACAAAATCCTTTATACTGAGATACTTTCAGGCATAGTGAGTGGGTTCCTTTGGTTTAAGGTTGGTCGCTACTTGTTGAAAATGAACCTACTTCGCAGGTCTCCGTGCATGTAGGTCACACTAATCAGAATTGCACAATCATTGGTAGTACATCAGCCTACAATACTCACAAGAAATATCAAGTCATTTTGATCATAATTGAGCATGTTATGACCATTTGAAATTCCTGCATATTCATATTTGCAGCTACATTTAATTTCTTTTATGGCTTATATTATTTTATAACACTCTAATTAATGTTCCAAACAAAGATGTGGAAGTAATGATAATGCTTAGAATATTAATTGGTATAGCTAGAAACCATTTTGTAATATAACTGTTGCCATTTTACCAATAATGCAATGCTCCAAATATAAGATTTTGTTCATTTTTGGAGTATTTCAAGGGTCCGTAACCCTAAATTTATGCATGGGACTATATGTCAAAATTATTTTCATAAGAACGGTATTCATGTAAGGTATTTTCTAAGAAAATTAAAAAAATCTATGTACTGTTTTTAGGAAAAAATGTTCCTACTCATTCCTAAGACATAGCACTTTTACCCAGAATGCCATGCCATATGACAAACAAATTATTTTTGTAATTATTTTGGATAAATCGTCTTTCAGCATGTGAGGTGTTATGTTTCTGTGATTAAAGGTTGATATGAGGAAAAATCAAGAAATATTTCACATCTTTCCCTTATTTTAGAGAAAAAAAACTTTAACTTTTCAAAATTCCATATTTCAAAAAGTAGCATGGGACCCACCATTTTTCTTTTCATTTATCGATTCTATATGGTTTATAAATGGTACTTAAACCCCTTTCACTGAAGGGTAGCAACCAACCTTAATGCCATTAATGACATCATACACATGAAGGGGGAAGACAAATAGTGACTATGTACTTAGACATTCAGAAGACAGAAAAGGAAGATAATTATAGACCCATTCGAAGATGGGCTAGGGGGGCACACTTTAAGGCATAGAACATGGCACTAAATAAATAAATAAGTAGATAAATGAAATTGGGGCTAATTGGGGGTCATAGATCTCTCATTCTGTTAACTATCTACATAATAGCTCTATTAAATAGTGTTCTCATCTATTCCTCTCCAAAATTCAACCCTAAGAAGGGAGGCCCATTCACTAATTTGATCCTCACATTGAAATGAGTTGAAATACTACTTCATGGGTAACCCAATTTCTGGTTTTATTTGTTCCAGCTGTTGCCACTATGAGGCCATCAATCTGAATTCAAGGGTTGCACAAAACAAGAACAGAAGAAAAAGGTAGTTGATGATGGTAGTCTGTGTATAGAAATGAATTAATGATTTTTTTTTCCAGTTCAAAAGGCTTCTTGCTATGTATTTTCTGCTTAGTTTCACTGACTAACTGAATGAAGTTTGTGAAGTCAGAATTCCTCCATGCCCTTGCTATTCTGATCTTGCTATTCTGATCTGGGTTTCGAAAACAGTCAACAACCAGATTTGCCTCACTCTGCGACAGTGATTACACTATCTCGAGTGAAGATAATACCCATCAATACCGGTTACTGCTTACAGCTGCCCTGCAGGTATTAAGGCCCTGTGGGATTAGGGTAAATGGCTGATAATCCATTCTGGATTAACTAGATCACTGGGTACGCTGGGCTAAGCATGTTAGTACTTCTTTAGGCTGGCTGTGTGAAGGGTGCTAACCAATGCTACAACTACATGGTAATGTGCTGATGTAGTCATAAATCTGATTATTGGGCATGTGTCCACACCTAATCCACATTTCATTTCATGACAAAGTACCCAAAACCTGAGAACCAATGTTATTCTGTTCTTGTGAAAGAAAGGAAACTACATTACATATGTAAATCATCTACGACAGTTTCGCTGACATTAACCCTGTATACAATACCGAAGTGGCACGTTCAAGCGCCCAGGTGCTTATTGTTTCCAATACCTGTGTACCCCTAGCCCTTTACTTGAGATAGGTGCTTCTTTGATTACTTTTTCAGTACTTAAAGATTGATTTGGATACCCCTGTACCCCCATTGCTTATTCAAGACTGGCGCTTATTGGAG
Organism: Acholoe squamosa; assembly: GCA_949317995.1. Taxonomy (NCBI): domain Eukaryota; kingdom Metazoa; phylum Annelida; class Polychaeta; order Phyllodocida; family Polynoidae; genus Acholoe; species Acholoe squamosa. Next base: position 13,780,650 of record OX439045.1, on the reverse strand, counting down.
AGCCTGGTGCTTTACCGAGCCTTTATGGTAGTCCTGTGCATGTTGAAATCCTGAATCTACTTCAGTTACCAGAACAATGCAATATGGAATAATAAAAAGTAATTCTGACCTTGGTTGCGGCTCATGATACAGAGTGTAAAATGTAGCACAATCATGGGGAGAGAGGTTAAAGGATCAGGTAACATGTAACATGATAACTGTGTAGGGTTCGGTGAAAAGGGTCTATAGTCTAGCGGGGAATCGAACCCTGGTCGCTGACTTCAAAGTGCAGAATGCTAACCACTACACCACGAGATCAATCCTACCCAGTCCACCTACTAGGTACGTGTCAGCCACTCTGGTGGCTTAGGGATACCGAAACTCGGTTCCCTACAACTGCATTCATTAAATGTGCCCTCTCCTTTGTCGTTGAAATTCTTGTGCCATTATTTCAAGGGAGGTTTCTTGTACCAATTTACTGCCATCTTGGGCGTCATTGTAGAAACCACACAACTTCACTGGAATATGATTGTAAACGGTGGTTCTGTGCTCAGTTTTATGAGGAGACTTAGTAGATTCAACAGTTAGCTTAACACAGTGTTAAATTAGATCTGTTATCACTCACATTAAACATGTCTAACTATTCCATACTGGACCTCTTTTAAGCTGTATTCATTTTTAACCTGATTGCATGGCAACCCTAATGACATGAAATGCATATTCATGAGACTATTTTAAATTTGAAAGGGATCTGTATTTATGTGCTGTAATAGGGTGTACTGGGATTTCCTCACATGTTTAATTTCGAAAGGTTTATGTTGATATTAAGCCTCAAAGCTGTCTTCCTGGGACATTACATTTTTAATGTTCTTGACATTACTTGTGATGGACCCGTGATTATTTGCCATGTGTCCAATTGCATTCAGTTTTACCTGTTTTAGCAAAAAGCACTAAGTAATACTAAGTATGCATTCCAGATGATATGGTCAGGCAAAATCACATGATGTGAAGTTTAGTGTATTATTTTTTCGAAATCAATACTATGACAAAAGTCTACATAAAGTCACTGTGAAAAATAACTGTTGAATCTACTATGCTCCTTATAAAACTGAACAGTGGACCACCGTAATTGTAAAGCATGGAACCAGTGTAGATTTACAAGATGCCCCACCTGGCAGTATGGTGGTACTCAAATGTACAAGGAATCACTGTGGAAATAGTGACGGATCTCTGGGTGCTGAGTGGATAGCAAGATGGAGTCCACAGGGAGGATGTTCTGACAGGAATGTGCCATTATTTCAACAACATTTTTACAGTTTATGGTCTATGTTCAAGAACTGAGGGTGCACGTTATGGTGGGACTTTCTGTAATATTGAACAGAGTCAATTGTCATTGTGTTGGGCTTCATCAGATTTGAAGCAGGGCATAAACACTGCTTGGTCCTTGTCTTTGAGTTTGGGGTTTCATAATCATGTCCTGCCATTTGTAATGGAAAGAAAACGGTTGGATTAATTGACTGAGGAGAGCTCACCGCTAACTCTTCTTCTTTTCTTCCTTCTTTTTAGCCTTCTTTTACTGAGCCCTTTCTCCTTATCCCTTTGAATTGGCTGGGCAGTTTTTCTTCTGAAATGAAGCTTGTGTCATTCTTTGATTGGCATCCTCATGTCAAAAGTGTCTTTCTGTCTCTTGGGGAAAAAGTAATTCCATTTGAAGATGGTTAGGGAAATGGATACAAACTGTCATCCCAGAGTTTCTATTTGCTGAGTTACCCCCAGACCTAATAATATTCCATTGGAAGGGGGGGGGGGGTAAAGCTACTAAGATCTATGATTATGTGGAAAATTCCAACTGCTGAAGACATAAACCAACAATTTATCATCTTTGCACTGTTGTTGTAATTTTCGTAATGAACATAGACCCTAAGGCTTTGACAGTTCATGTGAAGCATATTTACTCAGGCAACTGACAGACCTCTAGTTACAGTGCTTTGTTTTCACAACACAAAAACCATGACAAACCACAAGAAAAACAATCAGTGGGGGAAATCGTTCCAATCAAAACCTTTCTGCCTCTTTCCTACACACTGACAAGCTTTCCCATTATAAAGCATGCCATCATTTCCATGTTCAGGATGACTAACGGGACACACTGTATATGAGCTATTTGATACTTTTCTACCAAAAATTTCATTAATGTTACACTTAAAACAGCTGGTAAAATAACATGACATAACCTTTGCTTCACTATACACTACCACTAGCAATAAAAAAGTAGAAATGCAATCATTTCTTATCTCATTAGCCCCTGCTCATGACAAAATAGAGGCCATGATACTGATGACTGGCTTCGCAGCAGCATGAGCAATGTCCTAGGGTTTATAGGTGAGCCAATGGCCATGGATCTATGAGGTGAGGATCCACGAAGGTTAAGTGCAAATGTAGAAATAGGCTTAGCAAAGTAGGATGAATTCAACTGTGTATGGTGAAGCAAAAGTTATGTCATGTTATTTTACCAGCTGTTTTGAGTGTAACATTAATGAATAAACATGTCTAACTATCCATACTGGACCTCTTTTAAGCTGTATACATTTTTAACCTGATTGCATGGCAACCCTAATGACATGAAATGCATATTCATGAGACTATTCTAAATTTGAAAGGGATCTGTATTTATGTGCTGTAATAGGGTGTACTGGGATTTCCTCACATGTTTAATTTCGAAAGGTTTATGTTGATATTAAGCCTCAAAGCTGTCTTCCTGGGACATTACATTTTTAATGTTCTTGACATTACTTGTGATGGACCCGTGATTATTTGCCATGTGTCCAATTGCATTCAGTTTTACCTGTTTTAGCAAAAAGCACTAAGTAATACTAAGTATGCATTCCAGATGATATGGTCAGGCAAAATCACATGATGTGAAGTTTAGTGTATTATTTTTTCGAAACCAATACTATGACAATAGTCTACATAAAGTCACTGTGAAAAATAACTGTTGAATCTACTATGCTCCTTATAAAACTGAACAGTGGACCACCGTAATTGTAAAGCATGGAACCAGTGTAGATTTACAAGATGCCCCACCTGGCAGTATGGTGGTACTCAAATGTACAAGGAATCACTGTGGAAATAGTGACGGATCTCTGGGTGCTGAGTGGATAGCAAGATGGAGTCCACAGGGAGGATGTTCTGACAGGAATGTGCCATTATTTCAACAACATTTTTACAGTTTATGGTCTATGTTCAAGAACTGAGGGTGCACGTTATGGTGGGACTTTCTGTAATATTGAACAGAGTCAATTGTCATTGTGTTGGGCTTCATCAGATTTGAAGCAGGGCATAAACACTGCTTGGTCCTTGTCTTTGAGTTTGGGGTTTCATAATCATGTCCTGCCATTTGTAATGGAAAGAAAACGGTTGGATTAATTGACTGAGGAGAGCTCACCGCTAACTCTTCTTCTTTTCTTCCTTCTTTTTAGCCTTCTTTTACTGAGCCCTTTCTCCTTATCCCTTTGAATTGGCTGGGCAGTTTTTCTTCTGAAATGAAGCTTGTGTCATTCTTTGATTGGCATCCTCATGTCAAAAGTGTCTTTCTGTCTCTTGGGGAAAAAGTAATTCCATTTGAAGATGGTTAGGGAAATGGATACAAACTGTCATCCCAGAGTTTCTATTTGCTGAGTTACCCCCAGACCTAATAATATTCCATTGGAAGGGGGGGGTAAAGCTACTAAGATCTATGATTATGTGGAAAATTCCAACTGCTGAAGACATAAACCAACAATTTATCATCTTTGCACTGTTGTTGTAATTTTCGTAATGAACATAGACCCTAAGGCTTTGACAGTTCATGTGAAGCATATTTACTCAGGCAACTGACAGACCTCTAGTTACAGTGCTTTGTTTTCACAACACAAAAACCATGACAAACCACAAGAAAAACAATCAGTGGGGGAAATCGTTCCAATCAAAACCTTTCTGCCTCTTTCCTACACACTGACAAGCTTTCCCATTATAAAGCATGCCATCATTTCCATGTTCAGATGTTAACATCAAAAGTTTTATTGCATTTTGGTAATGGATTACCTTTTTTTCCCTCTAAAGTAAACTATACTTAACCCCCTTTGAAGCCTGAATAGGATGAGGATGACTAACGAGACACACTGTATATGAGCTATTTGATACTTTTCTACCAAAAATTTCATTAATGTTACACTCAAAACAGCTGGTAAAATAACATGACATAACTTTTGCTTCACTATACACTACCACTAGCAATAAAAAAGTAGAAATGCAATCATTTCTTATCTCATTAGCCCCTGCTCATGACAAAATAGAGGCCATGATACTGATGACTGGCTTCGCAGCAGCATGAGCAATGTCCTAGGGTTTATAGGTGAGCCAATGGCCATGGATCTATGAGGTGAGGATCCACAAAGGTTAAGTGCAAATGTAGAAATAGGCTTAGCAAAGTAGGATGAATTCAGGGAACCTAATACTTTACTCAGGTAGAAGTGGTGTGGCAAAATATAAGGGCCTGCAGTTTGTCTGACCGTTCAATGCAGGAGTGCACCATGTGGTGCTGAGGAGTCGGCTTGCCGCTACTTCATTGTTGCTTTAACCTGAACCTGTGGGACTGTATCCACCCCCATAGGTTCGGCATGATGCATCAATGTAGCCCTGGCGAGTTACTCGCTGCTGCATCATGATGACCAATTGACATTATGCTTTGATGCATCAGTGGTCATTAAAGGGTTAAACATGGGGTGTGACGAGGTGGGAGATTAAGTGAGAGCAGTGTGCAATATGAAGGTATTGGCAAAGGGTAAGGATGCATTTAAGGGGAGAGGCAGGAAGGGGGAGGGGTGATGTGTGGAGGAGAAGGAGATGAGGACTGGACTGGAAGAAAGGAACCAAAGGAAAGAGAGCACACATTTAAGGAGAATGGAGGAAATAAAAGGACGAAAGGAAGTAATATAGAGAGGAACACTCTGAAGGTTAGAGTGAGAGGATGGTTAACGACGGTTTGGAGAATACAGGGAGGAGACGTGACCAGTCACGACACAGCTTTGATGTGGGTCTCCTGGTGGAGACAAGCATCAATTCTTCATCAGAGTACAGAGTGTGTGCTGGACCTGGTGGTGGTAGTTATCAGTACCAGAGGGGGTTGGTGATGGGTGTGGCTACAAACACCGATGCAAAGAGCATGATGTTGTTTATCCATATTAACAGCACTTGTGCAATGACTTGTAAATAAGGCCTTTATCAAGGTGTCAGCAAAGAAATAAATGACCAGGGAAAGGCAGGGAGGCTGCTGAAAAGGAGGGAAAGAGGAAAGGGGAAAGACAAAAAGAGGGATTTGGAGCCAGAAACAAAATATATGATAATGGCAATAAACGAAAGAAAACACAGAAGAAAGAAACAAAGAATGGGAAAATGAAAAAGTGTCTGATGCTGTACGACGAGTCATTTTTCACTGTGTAAGTTGTAATCAAGTCTGCAAGTGTATTCAGACAAATATTTCAGGATAGATCCAGTGCTAAATTTCTTTTTATCAGTACTCAACCCCAGACCACACCAAATTGAAGACTCAACCAGATCAGTCAGCATTGCTAACATCCCAAAATGAATGTCGCCCAAGCTAACTGCAAATAAAAAAACCATGCCCTATTTGATTCTGTAGTGTCTATTTGATTTACTGGAGACATGTTGAGATCTTAAGATCTTAAGGGCCATCTAGGAAGGCAAATTCCACAACAGCTGCTACCCCTACTATTCACCCTCCTTCCAGCAACCTTGCCGTGTCTACTGATACTGGTATGCCACACCATGGGTCTATTGTGAACCTAGACAAGCAAGCCATACTCTATGGAGGTGATACAGGTATGAGTGGCCTTGTCAGCCTAGGGCTACGAATTAATTAGTAATTGGAGACACAGATTATTAAGTGTACAGATAGGTAAAGGAGAGGACCTTGTTCCTTGATTGTAGAATATTATATGAATCACAATAACATCGACAGACATGCAAAACCATTAAAATCTGTACTGTTTATATAATCTCTGTATTTGAACACACATCACCATCCTCTCAAATCATATTAAAGAAAACAGAGAAGTTGTGATTATGTAAATCAACAGTTCCGCCATCGTATTTCATGTTTTATATTAAAGAAAAAAAGGAGTTTAGCCTTCCTGGAAGGTTCATGACTCCCAGTGCAAACATTTTTCATGTCTCCTTTCATAAGGTCCTTTGAGTGAAAAGTATGTGAATAGGGTGGCTCACTATGGTATGTGGAAGGTAACAAGCATGTCCAATTAAGAACCACCACAATCTAACACAAATTGTTAAATAAACATTCACAGTGAAGGTGACAGGAGATTAAAGCAGTGTAAAATCAAACTGACAGCTACTCATCTACTAATGACCTCACTTGTCAGTATTACTACATGACAATATAATGGGTTGAGGTTGATAATGTCGTAACACTGGTAACCGTTTTGGACACATCATTCCACTAGATCTTCTCTAACACAAACTGTAAGAAATGCTGTTTGAAATAACCTCGTCCCAAAGTTGACAGAGATAAGTTGGTATTTTCACACAGATTCCTCATACCAAAGTACTACCACCTTATTCCCTGCTATATAATTATGGTCGTTCACTGTTCTGTTTTACAAGGCTCTCTGGTAGATTCAACAGTTTTTACAGTGCACACACACCTCCCCCTATTAGGCAGCTGCAGCTTCCCTCTCGTCAGGCCCCAGAATGCACACAGTAGATACTGTCACTTATTGCTCAGATAGAGTCAGTGTGGGAAGATGTACACCAGTGGCAGGTAATATGGTTAGATTCTGTGTCATTCAAAAATTGACTTTTGTTACTTTAAGCATTGATTGAATCTGAAGGCTCATGCACTAGTAGAAACCTCAAGGCCATTTCCATCCATTGTTTCATAGGTTCCATACATAACAATATCCTCTGATAATTCTAAATTCTAAATAAAGAATGGAGCCTCCGGATGAGACCCCAATTCAAACTTGGCAATACATATAATATATATCAGATCTTTGAGCATTTATATATGATATTGAATATCTACCCTGACTCTGGGAGAATTCCGCGGACAGTCTTAGTTACCCCTGCAAAAAGCCTTATTTTGTAGATTGTGTCACATATGTTATGTTTGAGAAATATATGTTCAAATTGGACCTATTTCTAAAATAGGACATTCACTTTTTTATATTTTAGACACATCCTTTCCCTTCCCTTGATGTGAACAGCGGAATCACTCAGATGCCCTGATAGCATCTGGAGAAGAGGTCGCAGTAGCTGGGAGATGGAAGCCGGAGTCCCATTAACCTCACTCCCTACCTACCAACACCCCTGACCTGAGATTGGACTATCTAGAGCATTTATAAAGTACAGGGAGATGTGGAGGGGACCATTCTTCATCCAGCAAATTAAAGGGCTGTTATATCTCATTGATCCAAATGTTGCAGTTATATAAAATGAAATGCCATAAATCTCCACCACAAATCTAATATAGGACCCGCCAGCTGATATATCAATTTAGGGCATAGGTCTCTCTGTCTGTATGATATATGGCAAATTAATTAATCCTCGCTGCATTTGTCAATGCTTGTTACATAGATACATAGAATAAAGAAGCGTGGTATAATCACATAATAAGAGAATTCCTGAGAAATAAATGGCACATTTGGAATATAGAAATTACTGCTTCAGTGCATAAGATTGATTGGGGTACCCCTGTACCCCCAGTGCGTATTCAAGACTGGCACTTATTTGAGTGAGTGAGTAATAGATGTTTAACGCCATTTCGACAGCTAATGTCATATTCATGGCGAGAACTACATTACACAATTTCACAGAGGAATGTGTCAGTGCCCGCGCATATGTGCACCACACACATCCTGAGGGGATAGGAAAGATGAGAAATAGACCCTTTTAAGTGGGCTAGGGAAGCCCGGCTTATTTGAGAGCCAGGTGCTTTACCGAGCCTTTACGGTAACTTGGTACATATGGAAATCATAAATGGACTTGAGTTACCAGAATATGACAAAATAAAAAGTAATTCTGACCTTGGTTGCGGCTCATCACACAGAATGTAAAATGTGGCACAATCAGGAGAAGAAAGGTTAAACCATTAGGTAACATGTAACATGATAACTGCAATCATTAAATGTCGTTGAAATAACTTGTCCATAAGTTGTCAGAAATCTGTCATTATTTTTATGGCTCCAGATTCCTTGTACCAATGTACTGCCATCTTGTGATTCATTATAGAAACTACACTAGTTCACTGCAATACGATTACAGTAATTCACTGTTCACTTTTACAAGGAGACTTGGTAGATTCAACAAATATCTTTCACAGTGTAACTTCAGATCTGTTATCGCACACATTAAATATGTCACACTGTTCCATAATGGACCATTTTCAAGCTGTATTCAATTTCAACTTAATGGCCATGGCAGCCCAAATGAAATGGATATTTATGGGATAATTCTACACTTGAAAAGGATCTGTATTTGTGTGTTCTAATAGTGTGTACTTGAATTGCCTAACATGACAAAATTACTTGATTTGAAATCATCATGTTGATTTTAGATCTCACAGCTGTTTTCCTGGGCCATTACTTTTATTACATTTGATGTACCTAGTGATGGCGGATTGTTTACTATGTTTCACATTGCATTCAGTTTTACTTGTTTCAGCAAACAACAATGAGTGATACTAGATATGCGTTCCAATCGATATGGTCAGGTAAAAGAACATGATGTAAAGTTCAGTGTATTCTTTTTCCTGAGGTCTATAATATGACATAATTAAATGATTACTGTAAATAACTGCACCTTACACTGTGAAAAGAACTTTTGAATCAACCAGGGATCCTCATAAAAATTAAAGAGAGGACCACTGCAATAATAAAGCATAGCCCGGTGTAATTTTTACAAGAAGCCCCAGGTACAGCGGTACACAAATGTACAAGGAATCTCTCTGGAGCTATTGCTGCTGCGTGGATAGCGAGATGAAGGCCACAGGGAGGATGCTCTGGCAGGAATGCGCTGTTATTTCAACAGTACTTTTACAGTTTATGGAACTGAGGGTGCAAACCAGGGGACAGTATATGGGTAAAACACTGACAAATATGCTGTGATATGCTTGAAATTATTCCATCTCCACAGAGAATGTTCCATTTTTGGAATGTTGGTTGCCATGGAAACATAGAAAATGGTAGATTAGGCAATTTCTGGTTGCCATGGAAACCACTCCTCTATTCCAATTGGGAATTTTTGCCACAACCTTTTTTGAAATTGCTTCAAGAACCCAGAACTGAAAACAGAGCTAAAAAATTCCCTCTAGAACCAATTTTATGACAAAAACATCACAATTTTGTATTTTTTGCATTAATAGTGTTCATGATAGAATATAATGCATTTAGAGCTTATTTCCTATTTTCAGTTGTACACACCAACTTTAGTTTGACAAGCAGTTACAGAAAAAACTACCTGGGATATTTTTGCTCAAGATATCCCATTTTAAAGCCCATGACTTAAACCTTTAAAGCCATTCCCCCCCAGGAGGCACGTTTTCCTTCACCTGGCAACATCTCTTCATCAGTCATGCCTTTCAGATGTTCCTCCCTGAGATAATTAGTCTGGGGTTCTTTGAGTTTTGGGTTTCATAATAATGTCATGCCATTAGTAAAGGAAAAAACAGTTGGATTAATAGATTGAAGAGAGCTCAATGCTAATTCTTCTTCTTTTCTTCCTTCTTTGTAACCTTCCTTTACCAAACTCTTTCTCATTATCCCTTTGAATTGGCTGGGCAGGTTTCTTTTTCAGAAATACAGCTTGTGTCATTCTTAGATTGGCATCCTGGTGCTAAAAGTGTCTTTCTGTCCCTTGGGGAAAAAGTAATTCCATTCGAAGGTGGTGAGGGAAATGGATACAAACTGTCATCCCAGAGTTTCTATTGGCTGAGTTACCCCCTAACCTAGTTATTTTCCATTGGAAGGGGGGGGGGTTAAAACTTATTAGATCCATGATTATGTGGAAATTCTTCCAGTTTCCCTAACTGCTGAAGACATAAACCAACAATTTATCATCTTTGCACTGTTCTTGTAATTTTCGTAATGAACATAGTCCCTAAGGCCTAAGACAGTTCATTTGTAGCATATCTAATAAGCCAGCTGACAGACCTCTTGTTACAGTGCTTTGTTTTGACAACACAAAACCCATGACAAACCACAATAAAACAATCAGTGGGGGAAATGATTCCAATCAAAACCTTTCTGCCTTCTTCCTACACACTGTCAATTTTTTTTCCCATTATATTGATGCTATGATTTCCATCTTCAGATGTTAACATCAAAAGTTTTATTGCATTTCATGGTGATGGATTTCCTTTTTTTTCTTTCCTCTAAAGTAAACTATACTTAACCCCCTTTGAAGCCTGAATAGGATGAGGATGACTAACGAGACACAACTTCACACAGCTGGTAGATTAACAGGACGTGACATTTTCTTCACTATATACTATACTATACTATCACTGTACACTACCACTGACAATAAAAGGAAGTAGAAAATGCACTTCTCTCTTCTCTCATTAGCCCCTGCTTATGACACAGTAGAGGCTATAAATTGACCTAACGTTAATGAGACAATATAAAGTAACGATAATAAACAAACACAAACGAGGGTATAACTTGTGCAACTTCTTAATCAACATCTTGGTGTATGTGGGGACACAAAACAAAGTTCCAGTAGCATAACAGAATGGAATCAACAGCTCTCTCTCACCGTATTGTATTGTTTTAGTTTTACTCAGCTTGAGCAACATGCCCCAGTTATGACACGATACATCACCAACATTAATAGCTTGATCGCTGAGTGTGATGTGTGCTTTTCTAAGCAGGCCCCTAAAGGCCATAATAGTACTTCTCCACCAGCATAAGTCTTTTGATTTCCTCAAATCTAGTTTGTCAAACATCCTAACTAAGTCACATAGGTGCAAGGGCTGGGTTTGCTTAGTTTTATCTCCCAGCAGTCTCTTAGCTCCAGCCATGGTGAGAGAAACATCAAAGTCCAGTGTGGATACCGGTACCAATTTGTGCATTTTGTGGAGGTACACTATTGCACTCACATTGAAGGTAACCGCAAAGGCACACCACCATTCTAGATCAGACTTGAATACATTGTCTAGCCTAGCAGTGTCGTCCTGTTCAGTCAAGGAGTTAGTTAAGTTTAAAGAAAAATAAACAAAGAATGGAAGAAGGAAGAACAGATTGATGCAGTATGGTAGGTGGTTTCCCCTGTGTTAATTGTATACCAGTCTGGATGTGCAACCAGACGAATTATTTCTCAATAGATCCAGTGCTAAATTTCCTCTCATCAATACTCAACCCTAGACCAGACCAAATTGAAGACTCCAAATAAAGAAACCATGCCCTATTTGATCCTGTAGTGTCTATCTGATTTACTGGAGACATGTTGAGATCTTTAAATCTCAACGGCCATCTAGGAAGGCCAATTCCACAGCAGCTGCTACCCCTACTATTCACTCTGCTACCAGCAACCTTGCTTTGTCTACTGATACTGGTACACCATACTATGGGTCTCTCATAAGCATAGACATTTAGCCAGCCATACTCTATGGACATGATACAGGTATGACTGGCCTGCCAGCCTATGGCTATTGATTAGTAATTAGAGACACAGAAAGTAAAGTGTATGGGGAGACAAAGGATAGGACCTGTGTCATTGACTGTAGAATTTTATATGAATCGCACTAACAAGGTCAGATATACATAACCATTAAAATCTCTACTGCTGATTTAATCTCTGTTCATCCATGCCACCATTCTCTCTTCTCACATTTAAGAAAGCGGAGAAGTTTTGCAAATCTTTATATACTAGTGCAGTTCTCCAATTATATCATGTTTTGTATTAAAAGTAGAGTTTGTAGTCAGCATCTCTGGAAGGTTCATATTTTGTCATTGGAAACATTTTATGTCTGCTTTGCTTTCTTATATATGGTCCTTTGGGATTAAAGTATACATGCAGAAGGGAGGGACCTGCCATATTATCTTGAAAGCTGTAAGCATTTCCCATTCACAGCCACCACTTGTAATCTAACACAAGTTGTTAAATAAACATTCACAGTAGAAACACAAGCAGATTTAAAACAGTGTAAAATCAAACAGACAGCTACTCTTCCACCAATGGCCTCACTTGTCAGTATCACTACATGACAATAAGATGGGCTGAGGTTGATAATGTCCTTAAACTATTAACCACAACGGACACATTATTCCGCTACACTGTAAAAAAGATGTCTTGAAATAATGGCACATCCCTCATCCAAAAATTGCCAGAGATCTATCACTATTTTCACAGATATTCCTTGTACATTTGTGTACCACCATACTGCCGCCTGGGGCTTCTTTTAAAAACTACACTGGTTCAGTGCTTTTCAATTATGGTGGTCCACTGTTCAGTTTTATGGTAGATTCAACAGTTATCTTTTACAGTGTAGTTCTTTCCCTACACACACACACACACCTCCCTCTATCAGGCAGCCCCAGCTGCCCTCTTGTCAGCCCACAGAATGCATACACAGTAGATACTGTCACTTATTGATCAGATAGTTTGTTTTGTATCAGTGTGGGAAGGAACACACCAGGGACAGACAGTATATGGTCAGATTCTATGTCATTCAAAATGGACACTTTAACTAAATTAAACATTCAGATCTATATATATATATATATATATATATATATATATATATATATATATATATATATATATATATGATTGTGGCCACTGGGCAAAGATGGAAATGATATCAACACATGGATTGATTAATGTTGTGTACTTTTGCTGAGATAGTGCATAACTTATATAATCAATCAAATATACACTAAGATATTTATTTGATAAGTGTATGGCTGCTCATCAATGCTAATGCTATCTTATCACAGGCTATTACTGTATTATTTTCTTTCTTTGTTGAGAATAACTTGTAGGAATCTTCCTCTGTCATATGTTGAAGGCATGATCCTACCCAAAGACTAAACACTTTCAATAGCCATTTTAATCACATAGTATAACAGCAACAAAATATCTATTATCTCCCTTCCTACATCTTCAACTAACTACTTTAAGCATTGCTTGAATCTGAAGGTTCATGCACTGGAGGAAACCCCGAGACCATTTCCATTCATTGTTTCATAAGTTTCACCTTCTCATACCTGTCTTCCCCAGCCTGATTCAGCTAGCTCTCTAAACTTCCCACACAGTCTAAATATCTTGAATATATCTTTCGAGCCGCTCCAGATTTAATCATACAGCTTATTCTAATTAGCCGACCCACTAAGTAGACATGTCTGTGAAATGAGGGAAATCTGTGTGTTGTCAGTGGGAGACGGTGGGATCACAGGTCTGACTGCTGACTTCCTTCCGCCTCAGGTTGATTGTCTTGGTTAAGCTAAACTTTGTCACATATAGAAAGTGTATATGATACAGGCAACCTCTGGACAAAGTTGGAAACACGGACTGCTTGATTTACTTCTTCCAAACAGTGAAAGAGTACTTAATGATTTCAAATAATGCTATGCAGTCCTAATGCTGCAACATTTTGGCAAATCTCCCTAGGCTAATTTCAATATCCTTGATGACAACATAGGCTTAGAAGCATCAATAAACTTACTATGTTCTTCTCATAGTTCCTGCAGACTACTCTCTTGATTCTCATATAGCGCTGGCATTGTGAACAATCTTAGGGTTAATATCTCTATTAAAATAGCCAAACCGTCAGGGAATTTCCAGATTGTTACATTGGAATGAGCCCCAAAGATTGAAAAGAAACCAGTAGGATATTCGAGCTAGGTTTCATCCAAAATAAGAAGTCTAAAAGCAGATACTTAAGTAACAAGGAGCCACATTAAGGGAAGATAAGAACTCCAGACAATAATTTAGAAGTGCCCAGGCACACTATGAATAATGGGCGAGACTCGAGAAGCCTCAGCAGTGCTTTTTGAAAGCTGACATCTTTTTTGGATACGTCTACCGGAAAATGAGAAATCTGACCTGGCTCTGTCAAACCTTTGCTATGAATAGATACTATACAGTTCTTGATAGTCTTTCGTTTTGTGTTTGCCCTAGGCTAGGCAGTCTGATGCTTTTATATCAACAGCAGCATCGAATTAATACACATTGAATATTTGAATGAAACCTATTATAAGTCCAGCGAAGGGGATTTTAGCTGGACATGTACTACCTGTCCCCCGTAACTTGGTGTATGCAGCCCACCCACCCTAAGAAACGGAGAGGCTGAAAATTACATTTTCTTTCCACAAAATTTAAATACATGTAAGTTTCCACAAAATAATCCTGTCTAATGTCATGCTTGTTCCTGAAATCACTGGAGGATTGAGGCAGGGACCAGGGGAGCAGGAACCCTATATAAAAAGTATGGTGCCACCCCCCCCCCTAACCGAGACCCCTGCCCCCATACTAATATGCCTCCTACGCCTCGATCTGCAGGTCTTTAAGTAGATGGCTACAGTGTAAGTAAAGTACCAGTCCCTTTATCACCCATTCCTAAATACTACTATGCTACTAGCTACCCAGCAGCCCACTGTGTCAGTCATACAGGAAAGTGTGGCTTTACAGATGGCATCAATGAGAGGAGTTGCAGTACATAATGATACAGGGGATGGGCCAGTAAATATTTAGGTATAGAGTACCTTAATTACTTAAGACATCTAACTAGCAAAGACTATAATTATGAGAGACTCCGGCACACAATGTACTTCACTCCACACAAACACAACACCATCCTCTGATATTCTCTACAATATTCTAAATAGAGAATTGAGCCTCCTGATGAAACCTCAGTTCATTCTTTGCAATATAGACAATAACATCAGATCTTTGAGCATTTATATGATAATCTACACCGTCTTTGGGAGAATGGAGTCTTTGTAAGCCCTGCAAATGACCCCATTTCCTAGATTGTGACATATATTAGGCTAAGAAGTATATTCATATCGTACCTCAAATCTACATCAATATTGGAGTTATTCACCTTTTATATATCTTAGGCACACCCTTTTACTCCGCTTGGTGTGAGCAGGGGAATCACTCAGATGCTCTGATGGCATCTGGAGAAGAGGTCACAGTAGCTGGGAGATGAGAGCTGGATCCCTATTAACCTCAACCCGTGCTTACGCACACCCCTGACCATGGATGGGACTAGAGCATTTATAAAGTACAGGGAGCTGTGCAGTGGACCATTCTTCATTCAGCAAATTAAAACACTGCTATATCTCATTGATCCAAACATTGCAGTTATATGGGAAAAATTGCCATAAATCTCCCCCACAAATAGGACCTGCCAGCTGATATATCAACTTGGAATGTAGGTTCTCTCTGTCTGTATGATATATGGCAAACCAATGTCCCCCACAAATAGGATAAAGGACCCGCCAGCTGATATATCAACTTGGAATATAGGTTCTGTCTATCTGTATGATATACGGCAATCCACTTAATTCTCACTGCATTTGGCAATGCTAGTCGCGTCAAAGAAAAAAAAGACTTGCGGCGTAATTAAATATTTAGGTACATGGGAATATATACTCTTACAAAAGTAGCAGCCTATTTGAGATTGGATTAGCAGTGGATAATTTTGAGTAATGGAATCACAAACAAGTTCACCTTTATGCATATTATAGATTGCTTCCATCAAATACAAATGTCCTTTGAGATGGCCTTTTCTTTATTAGGATATAACACGTTTTTAAATCTGTAACTGCCAACAGCATAGATTTAATATAATCATAGACCCATACTAGATGCCCCTGTGGGGGCAGTGCCTCTAAATGGAGATTTGTTCAAGTTGCTGGGAAGGTAGATATGAGTGAAGTGCATCGGCATTTGCTACTTGTTGTCCATTCCTTTATCAATTTGCAAATTATCTTTATAATATCATTTTGAATTATTTTTTCCCTTCTCTTCAAAATATACTTGTTATCGCCTAGGTAATCCTTTGACCCATAGAAGCCTTCAGTATTTAATGCTCAATAGCTACAAATATGCTCTCCAAAACAGCACAGTCCCTCACACATCTTACAGCGTTCGGATAGAATGTTTGTTGTGATGAAACATACCTGCAAGAGAGAAAAGGAAACAATGAATACAGAATTGATTGCTAATATGTCAGACTATGTATCAATAGAACACAGCTAAATTATGGAGAAAGACATAACTTGTAGATAAAAACCTGTGCAATTACCACAGCTTTGTAATTTTAGGATGACATGCTCATTTATAATCATGTAGACCCAAAGGGCCTGCTACACTCCTCAGGACACACTGAAAACCTGGAAGATCCGAAACTAGTCAGCGGTGACCACTTTAGGTCCTCAAGTTGACGATACCTAAAACTACAGCTTTAGGTAGTCAAAATGATGACTTTAGGTCATCATCCTGACGACCTAAGTCATCAGTATGATGATTCTGTACTGTCAGTATTGTCATACTGACAACTCAGGTGACTTAGGTCATCAGGATGATGACCTAAAGTCGTCATTTTGACTACCTAACACTGTAGTTTTAGGTATCGTCAACTTGAGGACCTAAAGTGGTCACCGCTGACTAGTTTCGGATCTTCCAGGTTTTCAGTCCACTAGTATGATGTATCAATGCAGTGCTGTGCTGTATGGGGGGAGCACCAAAGTAGCACAGGTGCAGTATAAAGAGAAAGCTATAAAGGCCCAATGACTGCAGTCCTATCAGACAAAATGTCTGGTGAAGTAAGAGGCACCTGTGAGACAACACCTGCCTCAAGATTAAGGAGCATCATTAAGCAGCAGCAAGCACAGGGAATAGCTGAGGTGATATCACCGATTGCACACCTGCTTAATCCTCATTGATATCTTAAATAAGACCAGGCACAAGACTTGAAAGTGGGATGAGGCATGGTACGTTCACAAAACGGAATAAAGGAGTAAGGTGTGATGGAAGTTCTCTATTAAAATTTGACTCAGGTTTTTGGTCAGTTTGCAGAGTGCTACATAATACCTATAATGGCGATTTTAGCCTGTAAAGGACTGGATGACCCATGATTCTCTATCAGTTACAGCAGCACTTGTGCAGCAAGTCTGCCCTGCAGGGGCATGTGATCTCATGGACGGCAGGGTTCTGCTGATGTTTAATATTGCCTGAAGTATTGCATTGCTGGAAATTGGTAAATTGACTCATTCAGAGGTGTCCCAAAGCAATTTTGCTATATCAATTTCCTTTCCCTCAACTTGAATCCTTTCCAAGTTGGTTGAGAGGAAAGACCATCCTTTACTTTGATTAAGATGAGTGTGTCTTGTCATTTTCTCATTGCATTTTGATTAGCCATGTCACTTCATGTGATACTTTAAAGCATGAATAAAACACACTCCAAAATCCCTAGAATGTGAGTCCATTTTTATTTCAATTTGAAAGGGATTCTCAGTAAAAGTTTTATTAGCCATCAAATGACACCTTTTTGAATGATTACAAATACATGATACAGTTGTTCTTATTTCACTGAGGGGGTCAGAGGCAGCATCGATATAACATCCATTTATTTTAGCATGAATTATGTCTTAATGAAAAGCAACTGCACTCAATAATAAAGGATTTCTTAAAACTAATACCTGCAAATTTGGGAAAGCAGCATGTGTTGAAACTGCCCTGATCATAACAATGCTGACCAAGAACATAACAAATGCAGTAAATGTTCCATGGAGATACCTGAGAGACTTAAAACAAACATTAATATTTCAAGATAAACATTTCAGGAAGCAGCAGTTCCATCCATTACGGCACACAAAACCTGCCAAACTATGATTTTAATAATCATGTGAAAGTATCTATTTCATGCCATTAGGGTTGCCATGGTAATCTCGGTGAAAAGTAGTACAACTTTGATGACGTCACACATGCAACGGTGAGACATGTTTAATGTGTCTGTTATCAGATCGGATGCTGACCTAAGTGGAGGGCACATTTAATGATTTCAATGTGTTGGCAATGTCGTCTATGGTGGTTTAACTTTTCAGATCATGATTGTTGCACATCTAGTACACATCAATACTCAGCTAAATCACTGTATGTACTTTTGTGACCTGTGTATAATATTAATAAAGCAGGGAGGGATACTCTAACCAAATGTCAATTGCTGGTGATTGTTAGTAGGATAACGTGGCATCACTGGTGGAGGAGGACCACTAAAAGGATAAATCAGGCAGGTTTTGCAGAAGAGCACCTAGGATAACTTGACGGTCGAGGCCAATGTCTCATCTGGACCAATTAGAATGGCCAATGCTGTTACCCCATGCCTTGTGTGATTCTCAGGTTGCTGAGGATGCAGCTCTTAGATAAACTAAACATCAGCATTATTTCAATGTAACAGAATATTTCTTAGGATGCAAGTAACAACAGAATTCGCCATATACCTAGATAACCCGTATTGAACCTCAGTATTTCAGTACCCTCTTCGGGTCTTCCAGACTGCTTTTCATGAGTTTTTCAAGGCTGGGGTTTCATAATCATGTCCTGCCATTTGGCCGAAAACAATCGGACTAATTAACTAGTTTTGGTGGATTCCTATTTTTCGCAGGAATCCACTTTTGCCGTCAACTTTCTTTCCCTTTGAATTGGCTGGGCTGATTTCCATTTGGGAAATGTCTTGCGTTCTTTAAATGGCATCAAGTGTGGGAGGTGCCTTTCCTCCCCCTGTGGAATAGGTTCTTTCATTTGCAGGCTGCTTGAGACCTTGATTAGGGGAGAGGGGATGATAGATCATTAGCATGAGGACACTGTCATCCATACATACCCAAGCCACATTTTTGTAGAAAGGCACAGGCTCCCATTTCTTCTAACCTATTACCATATTGGGCAGAGCTGAGATGTAAGGTTTGGAGATCTTATCTATTTTATTATAGGGTCTTGGTAGATACTAGGGGATCTGAAATAATTATCCAGGGCCGATCCTTCTCAAAATGTGGAGGGGCCCCTTTTCTACTCACCAGCACCAACTAAGTGCATCAACCCTTTCTGAATGTGTTGTCCGGTATGTTCTATGTAAGGCATGCATGAAGCACTGGCAAGGTATTCAACAGGTAGTACCAGGTCGCGGAACCTAGGCATAGTGCATAAACTGGAAACATTATGTAGCCTTCGAAGATTTGCATTACCATTTTCCACTGGCCTCTCCATGTGTGACATAATATTAAATAAGGCAGCTGCCAGGCCTTTGGTTTCAATTTTCCTGATTACAACTAACAAGGACTAATGAGAAAAGAAAATCAATGATTCAAAATGATTCCAATCAAAACCTTTCTATTTCTGACCCAGGGACTAGCATTTTTTTCCATCACACAACACACCCTACTTTCTCTTTCTCAAAAGCTAACATTAAAGGATTTGTCATTTCTTTTTCTTCAATTCCCAAAATCATTTGAACACATAATTCTATCACTTCTATCTGCCAAATGCATAGAAAAAGCCATTGATTTGGACACAATGTAAATCACCTGCATCATGATTTCCAGAGCAACTATCAATCTTACATCCAAAATGGCATCCCTCCACACACCTACTCCACTTGAACTATGTTGAGCTGTGGTCGGCTTCAATTTGTTTGGTGACTGATAAGGTGCAGGGCTCCCCACTACCCAGGAAATTAACCATTTCAACTGTAATGGCCACCAAGGGAAACCACCAGCCTCGTTCTGGTAGTCCCTGGTATTGTTTCGGGTCATGTAATTTATTTGTTGATGTTCAAAGTGAAACAGGTAGAGATTATTGTTTTCTCAGTAGAGCATTTAACTCAGAGTTTTCCTTGAAATCCTAAGGTCCTTTGAGAGGTAATCACTGAAGATACAGTAGAACAATTATTTATCAATCGAGCACATCCAACATCACTCCATATAGTGTGCAGAGGCATGCACTCACAAAATAGAATTCTCTGCACTGGTGTCAAAGAAGAGGGATAAGTGCATGATATGAGGGTGCCCTTAGACATGTCAAGACATTGAAAGCTTTAGTAATATTTATGAGCATCACCCTCACTTTTCGTGCATTGACCAAGGAGCGTGGCACCTTGTGTTACTACGTGAACCATAAATAGTTGGTATCACCAATGGGTCTCTGACATGTAAGTAATTTTAGTGTACTGTTTTAAAAATAAAATAGGATGCTAGGTTTAGGCTATTCATGGCTGAATGATACATCAAAGCCCATGTGTTCTCATCGCCATGATACACTAATGCAGGATTTGTAAAGAGCACTGGGGCATGTGGACTCTTTATGGACATATGGAACTGGTAATATTGGCAGGGTGCTGTTTGAATTTGCTCATTTCAAAAATTGCCAACAGTATTGTTATACTTAAAATGGGGAAAACGATTCATTCTCAACTTGATTCCTTTCCAGATTGAGTGAGTGGAACAATTGTCCATAATTTGGCTTGTGTGAAAAGGCCTTATTATATTTGTGCTGCATTCCAAGACGATGCGACACTACTTTTAAGTGTCAATAAAGTACCCTACAGGCACCCTAAGAGATAGGTCATTTTTTTCTTATTTCTGGACAGGATCCTCAGTAACAGTGCCCGGTAGTCATGTTAACCTTTAAAAATTCATTTATCGACTTCAACTAAAACAGAAACATTAGAACTGCAGGCCAAAGAAAAGCTTTGTTGAACCTACCCTTTCTCTGTAAACCAGGCTGCTGTGTTTTTTTAGGGAATGGGGAGGATAAGATTGATGCAATATCTATTTATTTGGAGCATTAGTCATCTCATGGTGAAAAGAACCTGTGCTTAATAATAAAAGATTTCTTAAAAATAATGCTGCCTTAATTGTAAAAGTGCAGAAAAAGCAGCACCTGTTGAACCTGGCATGATCATCAGCATGATTGCCAAGAGCATAACGAATGCAGTAAAAGCTCAACGGAGCCACCTGTGAGAAAACAAACATTAATATTTCAAGATGAACATTTTCCGGAAATCCCAGTTCCATCCACTATGGCACACAAAAACTATAGAACTATGATTTTATTATTCATGGAAAAGTATCTATTTCATGCCACTACTCGTAGGAAACACCTGTAGGAATTACAGCCAGAAATTCAGAATTCCTAAACAGTTTCGAAAAGTGGCATCTCTGAACTATCTGAAATTCAGTACTTTGATGCCAAACACTGAGATAGTAAGGTTATCATTGATGGTTATCTTAGACTTACTATCCCATAGAGTGTTTTAACAATATTCAGATATCCCAAATCATTCAAAGCCTAACTTTGCACTTAATGCCATATATACATTCATGATGTGTTGAGATATGTCATGTAGAAACTACCATGAATGAGACACATTACTGAAGAAAGTAGGTGTACAGCACTTTGGCAATGACCATATTTTCTCAGGATTCTTATCAGCAAATTGTGGCTTAATAGTAGCATGAGCAATGTCCAAAGGTTGAACGTAGAGTCCATTCTGGTCTCTGTAAGAGGTGGGGACCACAGAGGTTAAGTGTAAATGTAGAAATAGGCAATGTGAGGGAGGGGGAGAGGCAGGCATGGGTCAGGACACTACTTTACTAGGGTAGAAGCGGCACAGTAATTGTAAAAGGTCGTGGTGGAGCTGAAAGTGTGGTCTGACAAGGTGAGAGGCAATTTCTTGGTAGAGGGAAGAGGGTGAAGTGAGAACAGGAGGGAAGGCATAGGGAGTGAGAGTATTAGGGATGTGCAATTGTCAGTTGGGCTGGCAGGAGAGGGAGAGAGAGAGTGGGGGAAAAGTATGGGAGGGAGAGAGAGGACAAAGCACCTGAATATAAGGGAGCGATACAAGGTATAGGAGGAGGTAAAAAGTAAAAGAGTAACAAAGGGAGGAGGTTATGAGTATTGGCTGGCGACCTGCCTCTATGTTGGGGACATCATAGAGGCAGGCCATGTCTAAGAAGTTACCAGTCAATCATCCCCTGTTTTAACCCTTACTCACAAGAGGACACCCTAACACCCTAATGGTCAACCTGTCTCACCTAAACAGATGTTTGGATATAGTCTATGATTGGAGAATAGAAATACTCCTATCTAGTGGAGTTCAAGAGTACTTCTCCCCATGATTTGGGGAGAATGCCATCAGACATGGACAGCGGATATCATGCCCTCAAATACCTGTGGGCACCAGCGTATAATGAGTAAATGCTTACAACACTGTCCTCGTACAATAACCCCTACAATATGCCTAATTCCAATTGCCGATATTCCCTTATAGTGGAACCTTATACATCTAAGGAGGAAGGTAAAATGTGATTCTGCGCAGAGATTATCAGTAGGGTAAAAAGTGAGGGAAATGTGACGTGTGACATTTTTGCAGTGTGACTACTATAGGTAACAACATTTTACAGGAGATAGACAGAGGGATGAATAGACAGCTACTAAGTCAGCTGACATGCCGGCTATTAGGATGGTTGAATGGCCAGTGAAAGGCAGAGATAGAAATACAAAGAGAGAGAAGCTCATGTAATGGTGGCATCAGAAAGTAATATAAAATGGGGTGAAAAACAAGTAAATAGAGAAAGAGGAATAGAATAATATTTCACAAATAATATTGTTTGTCTAGAGCACTTCAAACTCAATACAGATATCTAATAAATGTCATCGAAACAAAAGGAATTTATAATCTATTGTACTTGTTTGGTGACTTTGGCCCTGATATCTACACATGATGTATTGTGTGCATAATCTAAATCGGATAGGAGTGCAAAATGCTGAGTAAACATATTATCAGCATCTAATAATATAGATAGAATATAAATGCAACCCCCCAACATCTGTCTAGCTCCCTGCAGAAAGTCATCTACTGGATACTAAGGCATACAGACAATCTCTCTTATGAGTTTCCTAATATTATCCTCTATATTTGATAAATTCTCATCTGACATTTCCTGTGTTTGTATATGGAGTGAAAAGTACATTGTACATTGTATGTACACCAAATGAATGAAGAATTCGCTGTACCTAGTAGCAGACTCGAACATTTAACTTCATGTTGAGTTCTGAATATTTAACATGAGTATTTGCATCGGTAATATAAAAGGAAAAGAACTTAGATGGCACATTATTAAAAAGAAACTGACTATACAGAATCCAGTGCCTATCAAATATCTCAATTGCAATTGGGTGGCACCATGATAGACAAGTGTAGATAATATCCTAACATTGCTAACTGTGTCAAACAAAACTACAAACACCCATATCTCCCCAGCCCCAGCTGCCCTCTCATCAGGCCGCAGAATGTATACACAGTAGATACTGTCACTTATTGATCAGATAGAGTTTGTTATGTGTCAGTGTGGGAAGGTACACACTAGGCAAGGCAGTATGTGGCATGGGGCAGTGGGGGAGAGGGGCTGCAAGTAATGTAATCAGATCGTATGTCATTCAGACATTTTGTCAGCCTAGACTATACATCTCAAGACCAATCGACAGGATTAATAAGAGAGATCTGTTATTCCACTCTTTGAAAATTTCACATCTCTGACTAATATATCCACAAGTACAATGTGTGCAGGAACTGACCCAAGTGTACTTGACTCTGCTGGTGCTGAAATAAGAGATCCACTTCTTTGCTGTCTGCTACTTTCTGTGGTCATCTCCCAGCAGAGAAACTATGCTTGAAGAGTGAGTTTCATTTCTCAGATCTTTCCTGCTGACTGAATGAGATTTATGGTTGGAGATTTATGGCAAGCCCACACTGGTAATGACCAACATGCATTTTGTGTCTTATTATGGTCCAACTTGTGGCAGCTCTTAGGGTACCAGAGAATTGCAATCCCACACAGAGAGTGAATCCTCATGGATTTGGCTAAAATTGGTCCTATTGGCTGAATTGGCCGCAAGGTGAGAATTGCTATGTTCTTGGAGTAAGGCATAGATCATAATCTTTTGGCAAAAAATGGAACAAAAACTATTTGAATTTTATTTCCCAATTAGAGGTTAATGTCTAATGATGAAATGATGATCAGTGGCAAATTTAATGTTGGCCTTTTTCCCATAAATATAGTAGGATTGCTTCTTAAAGCTGAAATCTAGTTTAAAATGGGTCTAAATGAGGAGCACACCCTTCCTTTTCAGATTCCTGGATCTGCCGATAAAATAATATTCCCCAGTAGTACATTAATTTTACCAATGTTTGTGAGGATTGACCTAGATCCAAGTCCAGGGTTATAGCATAGGACGTGGAGCAAATAAATCCAAGAGTGGCACCCCACGAGTGTCACAAGATCTCAGAGCTTTACGTGATCCTCCTCCCACAGTAAGAATAGAGCCCAGTACCCTGGGTGGGTCACATGAGTGTGTGTAGGGTGCTTATTGGTTGCCAGTTCTGGGTGGGGTTATTTATAGTAACACAATGTCTGGTGTAGTAGGGGTCAAGTGATGACCAGTATACTACACCCTCCTGCACTGCTATTCCGCCCTCCCCCAACTCAACCTATGGTGGATGCAATTTAAAGAAATCATTTTCAGTCTGTCCCGCACCAAGCTTCAGTTTTCTTTAACGGCTCTTCCCTTTTCTTTTTTCATTGATTTTGTAGTTCTCATTCCTGTCTCTTTCCTGTAAGTAGTATAGTACATGGGGCATTGCTACGTGTTCAGGTAAAAGCCGTAAGGACATTTACTACAGACACAAGATACAGGAGAGGATTGGATCATTGAGCATCATCTAAATTAATTGAAACTTGAAGCCTTGATTGTTATGCAGTTAATATGAACTCTGATAATATCAGCTCCTTCCTTAATATTATAAGAGGCTTGGTTGATTCATTAAATTCACACAGAGAGAAGAACAATGATCGCTTTGACGCATACTGCACAGGTCAAAATGTTAAATGCAGGTTAAATGCAAATTTAAGAATGAAATAGAATTCACTGCTATTCATTGATAGTATTCAAAGACCTTAGTGATCTATTCTTCATGAAAACAAAATGACACAGATAAATCAAATGTCTCAAGTGTTAGTAGTACCTCTTGGTAGTGATTAATCCTGGTACCAAAATGGTTATTTGCCCCATCTAGTGGAATATTCTAGAACAATTTTGTATGTCAAACCATCACATGTCAAGTGCCTTTGACATGGCCGTGACCCTAGTCAACTCACAGATGACGTGGCATTTTTAGCCATGTCAAATCATATGCCTAAAATCAGTTGTCATGGTGACATATGTGCACATGTCCCAATGACGTGTGCTCTCTGTGTCAAATCAAGTTGACATGGGTATACATGTCACTTTGTCAGGAAGACTTTTTTCAGTGCACCTGTTGGTTTTTTTCTCAGTCTGCAGAGATATTTTAAAGCTGCTTGTCCGAGACAGCTAGTTATAGAAGGCAAACAGTTATAAAAGACTAGAAAAAGATGTATGAAGAAAAAAACAAACAAAAAACAGCCACCACACTGTGACTTTGTATTCATTGCAATAGCATATTCTACTTTCCCACCCTTCAATCCCCGCCTAGCCCATCCATCATTCCCCATCTATCATATATACACCTTGGGCTGGACCTCTTCATTTCTCCATTCATCTCCTTGGTCCATACTATCACACTCCTATGCTAGGTTGATACTGATCAAGTATGCTTTCTCAGTGGCAGATTTTGATAGAGATGTGGGGGCTGGGTCCCCTCCTTTTGGTCTGTAGTTAAGAGTGTGGGGCTATTTACCTCTACCATTATTTCTGAACAGCTAAACTTTGATATAGTCTGAACTTCCTATTGTAGGCCTCCGGACAGAAAACTAAATATAATACCTAAACAAAGCTTCTTTTTGGCATCACAGGAAAGGCTGACATGATGCATTTATGCAGCACTGATACGCTATTTGCAAGTTATCATGAAGGCAAATATGAGTTGACTGTTGTAACTTCTAACTACTGTAAGTGGGACCAGGGCCTAAGACATCTTCTGACCCTTTCCCCATGCTTACCCACGCCCCTGACTTGGGATGAACCGTTGGGGGTCTGTAATACAAACTAGAGAGAGTACAGGGGATCATTATTTATCCGGGAATATCCAGAAAATTTAAACACCCAAGTATCTTATTGATTACTACAGTGATATGTGGAAACCGTTTTGTAGATATTGGCCTTAAATCTAAGATCCAAGACGAGATCTTAAAACTTTAGATGTTATGGAAGTCCTCATCGGCAATTTGATTGCCCAAATGTATTTAAGGTAAGAATAGTGTTCTTGGTTTAATTTCACAATTCATGAACGTTTTTGTGCACTGGTGGAATTGACCTACAGGATACACAGTGTATAAAGTGTAAGTGTAAAATAGCTTTCCATTTGGAATTGACTTAGCAGTGGGTACCTTTGAGTAATTGCATCACAGGCAAAGACACCCACATAGATATGATGCATGGCTTTTAGCTGACACAGATGATAAGATGGCTTTATAATGATAAATGTGTATGTAACTATTTAATTCATAGCAGCATACTAAGGATTTATATGGGAATAATCTATAGATGGGAATTAGTTATCATTGCCTGTCTGATTTGATTTGTATTTGCCCCATTATATCTATTCTTGGATTAACGGTTTCATATTCTATAATTCACGTTAAGAAGATGTAGGGAGATGTTGGCATCATATGGTATGGGAACACATTTTAAGAAGAAGACTTTTTTCTTCTTAAATTATTATAAGTAGTTGGGTCTTTTGGCAAACAGATTAGATTCAATAAAAAACACTACAATTTATTGATTTTGGGTTAAGGTAAATGTGTCTTACATCTTTGCAGATGGTTATAGGAGGAGTTGGTATGTTGATGCTTACCTGGAACAGATGAAATGAAATACATTAGAAATTATGCAGACAATTCAAGAACGTTTAGTATTTCAATAGCATTAGATATGGATCGAGATAACACTAAAAGCATGCTTGGTAAAGATGAGACAGCTGTATTGAGTTGGTCTTGGTGAGGGATGGTTGAGCCATGTGACATTTGATTATATCTTACTTTGGATGTGTTTGAATTCAGCCACACTCTGTTTACCATCAACTCTCACACCCCATCCCCAATCCACAAGTCCCACTAGGCTAAATAAATTATGACCTAGCAATGCATTTTATCCCTATAGATGCAATCAGGATACACACTATACTTCACAGCAACATGTGGCCTATATACCTAAGAGATCCTTGGGGTTGAGTGGATGATAGAGTGTGCAGGTGAGTGTGTAGGATTGAGTACGCGATGGCTAATGACATCCACACATAGGTTTTCATTTTCACTCTAGGCCAAAGAACGACCTGTTCGATGGACAATTTCATATTCAAATGTAGATAGATACCAAGCCATGCCTACCTTTAATTTAGTAAAATAAGGACTAGATCAAACAAATTTCATCTTACTTGATTAAGACTAGTGTTTCATTAAGATTCATGACTACTGTATGTAGTCTAAGACCCGTACCCCAGCTTTACACACAAAGCATCCACTCAGTGTGCCATGTTAGAAGATGACAAGTACACCAAAACCACACAATTCCCTGCATTCTTTTAAAAGTGGCACCAAACGGCAGCAGAAATTCACACCATAATGTGTCTGTGAGTACAACCTTCTCGTGTTGCCTCTGGCTGATGGCATTATCTGCACGCCATGAATGCATATATCACCAGAGCTACAGAAAGTGACAGTATTTATCACTGCATCAAATGCTATATCAATTGCATCAAATACCATATAGCTGTATATGTTACCGAGAAGTAGAAAGTGTACATAAAAAACATGTTAATGTCCGGCACAACAGATATATAATATAACAAGTCATTTCCTCCATATGTAACAGAATCTCCTCTTGACATATATATATATATATATATATATATATATATATATATATATATATATATATATATATTAGATTCCCTTGGGACTTCCTGATGCCTTTTATCTGTGTAATGCACCAGTTGTATGTCTAGTAACGAGACCTGTCCCTCTGATGTTATGTTATAGTGGCTAACTTTCCTTCCTATCCACCATCTTTGCCTTTGTCCCTCACGACACTCAGGTTGCCCCCTGTGCTGCCCTTTTAAAATTCTCCACCCTTGCATTTCAAAATCCCCAAATTCCTACCCCACTACATCCATACTTCGGTCTATTCCACCCATCCCCTTGCCCAAAAGTACCCTTCATATCACTCCTATCATCCTCACACCTACCTCATTCTCTGTTTACCTTTCACTCATTTCCCTGATTTTGTTTCATCTGTTATGACCAGGTGCCCACTTATTACCACTATAACCTCTTTGCTTACTAGAGACCTGTGCCTTTTCGAGATACAGTTTATAATGCATGAGATACTGCTATCCCTCCAGTGCTTATACAAGACTCATCTTCACTCCCTCACTCCCCCACCACCCCCCGCCCCCTTCATGTCCCCTATCTATTTAAACAGCTCTAGTTCTGCACACTCCGCCAGGTGGCGCATGATGTCTCCATGACGACAAGTCACGTGACTGTTGCCCTTCTGCTGTGACTTCTGGGACTGTGCCTTGTGCGTGTGCATGACGTCGGGGAGGTTTCAGTGTGTGTGAGTAGTTTGGGTTACAAGAGTTTCTTCTCTTTTACATGAGCTATTTGACCTTTAGACCAAGAAAGAGACGGGAGGGGTGGGAGTATGATTGGTTTGGGAGTTGGTGTAGTACAGAAGAATTTCTCTTTTGCCTGAACCAGGCCCAATAATATTAACTAGTAAAAGCAAATGAGGTACATTCTTAGCAATATCCTGAAGCTGAGTCACCATAAATCAAATTTAAGAGCATTTTTTTTTATATCTATATAGATAAGTCTTGGCTTTGATGTAATCTTGAGCGTTTAAACTGAGCTCAGCTGGAGGTGCCTCATCCTGCCATTAGAAGACCTGACTTCACTAATTGCCATTAATTCCACCCATTAGATCTGATTGCACATCCTGGACACTATGTGTTGCCTTCAGGCTCAGGGGGCACTCCTTGTGCATTTCTGCAAAGCTAATGCTATGTTTTCTATTGGGGTTGGCTAAAATTTATCTACATGACAGATAACAATGAACAATAAAAAACTACCTGTTTTGAATACTAGGTAAGACCATTTCAGAGTATGAGAGACATTCCTTGGCTGTGTTCACCACGTCTCCTGAGTCTTATTCTTTCATGACAAGACCTGACCTCCATAAATTGTCATTTTATTCCAATCTTCAGTGATCATTAAATGGCATTGGACCTATCTGTGTACAGTAGGGGAGGAGATGGAGAAGGGGATCTTATAAGTATCCATGTAGTGCCAATGCTTATCTATGTGGTACTGGCCTATCAGGGTGGAATGGGACTCATTGACCTTTGCTGTGTAGACTAGAGAATACCTGGGAGGGCAGAGATAGCAGGCTTAAAGTGCAAAAAGGGGAGTGGGAGGGAGAGATTTATGGACGATTTGAAGCAGGTTTGCATTATACCTAAATTAATTTTGAGCAAAAGCGAACCATTTCGGTGTACAGTCTGGTGCTATTGATGAGACAGTTGACAGTAGTGGGTGGTTGGTTGAAAAGATTTTTACCACTATCCCACTTCAGGGAGCTGTCACCATTAAATCTGACATAAGGCCGTGTCCTAAACCAGTTTGTCTATATGACTATTTGATATCTTTATATTCATTAATTTATTTTCCAAAAAAAGTGATGCATATAATACTGTCTGTTCAATAATGGTATCACTATATAGTACATGTACATACATATTATTAGAAAAGCCTTCTCAAAGCATATACCTTCTCCTAATCATCAAATTTAAACCTCTTTATCTATACCATAGCCACCCACTAGTGGACAGTAATGTTGACAGTAATTGACAGCAGCAATCACATAACTAATTGGATTAGCATCAAGCATATTCATAAAACACTTGTTCATGTATAGAATTAATTTATCACAAATAAAATCAGGTTTATGTTCCTTGGTTGTCATGATGCACCAATACCATGCTGATAGGATATACTTGCATCATTAATACAACTTGCTGACTCATCAAAAATACCTATATCAACCCCATAGTGTCATAATGAATCAGAAGTGCAAGGAGAGTCCAGGCCTACATCCATATATCATAGCAAGCCATGGGAATAATACAATAAAACAATATGCAGCACATAAAGGGTTAGATTTAATATTAAATTCAAGATCTATAAATTGATAGTTTATGCCTATGGAGGGTGTAATCTCTAAAGACCCCTAACCCAAATGCCCCTGCCTGAGGGTCCCATATAGGAAGGCTTGCCCCTGACCATTACGTCACTGGTCAGAATATATAAATGACCACATTCTAGATGTGATACTTTTATCGGGCCGGCCGTGGTGAAACCCTGCATTCCTAATACATGTTAGCAGAGACACTGTATGAGGTAGTAATGGAAAACCACCAGGGTGGAAACATGACGGTCACCATGGGAACCTACAGCCTACAGCTGACAGAAGCACATGTCGTAAAGCCTCTGTGATAACGACCACATGTGGACTGACAGCAGGGGCGCACATTCATATCTTGCAGCCAGTAACGTGTGCACAGAGGCCTGCCTGCCCGCAAATTAAAATAAAGTTTTGTTACACTATGCTGTGCTGTATGGTTAACCATTCAAAGTTCTCAGCTTGGAGTTTCATCACCATGTCCTACCATTTGCCATGACCTAAAACAGTTTAACTAATCAACTTAAGAGACTTGAGCATCAGTGTTCTTCTCATCCTTTTGAATTCACTGGACAGATTTCCTTTGGTTATCTCAAACGGGTTGGAACAGAACTGAATAATATTGTATAGACCAACCTCGCCTCTGCTCTCCACAGGTGACACAGTATATAACCAGGCAATGATTTGTTAATCATGAATCAAAACAAATCATGAATAATACATTCGATGATGAAAAGGAGTCCAATGAAAATCCTTTTTCTATTTCTGGCCTGCCGACTGGCCATTTTTCCCAATACGCAACACACCATGAATTCCGTTTTTAGAAGGTAACATTCAATATTCTGTCACTTCTATTGTCCTTAAATTGAAAATGTATTTGGGCACATTTTTCATCATTGTAAATAACCTGCTTAATGATTTTCTGAACTGTTTTATCAATGTTACATCTAAAGTGGCATCCCTCCCTACACCTACTCCACTTGCACCATGTTGAGCTGTGGCTGGATTCAATTTGATTGTTGACTGATAAGGTGCAGGGCTCCCCAATCCTCAGGAAAATAACCATTTCAACTGTAATGGCCACCACGGGACACCATCAGTTCCATTCTGGTAGTAGACAGAGACAGAGAGACAGAGACAGACAGAGACAGTGCATGAGAGAGTATTGAGTAAAGTTCTTAGCCAGAAACTAGCCACAATTCAATACTTTGATGCCAACTAATGTGATGGTAGGGTTATCTTTGACCTTTGTCTTAGACCTACCAACCCATAGAGTACATCCATGGTGTGATGAAGTATATCATTAATGAACTACCAAGAATCAGAGAAACATTACTACAAAAAGTAGGTGTACAGCACTTTGGCAATAACCATATTTAGGATTCTTGTCAGCAAAAGGTGGCTGAGTACTAGCATGAACAATCTCCAAAGGTTAAAAGTGGAGCCCATTGTGGTCATTGCAAAAATTGGGGACCACAGGGGTTAAGTGTAAATGTAGAAATAGGCAGGGGGAGGGAAGGGGAGAGGTGGACGTGGGTCAGCACAATACTTTACTCAGCTAGAAGTGGCATGGTAATTGTAGAAGGTGGTGGTGGAGCTGAAAGGGTGTTCTGAAAAGGCTAGGGGCCGAGGCAATTTGTTGGCAGAGGGAGTGAAGCAGGAAGAGGGTAAAGTGAGAACATGAGAGTATTAGGAATGTGCCATTGTCAGCTGGGGACAGCCGGAAGAGTATGGGAAGGGGAGAGAGGATGAAGCACCTGGATATAAGGGAGAAAATGCAGAGGGAGAAATATAAGACCTGGGAGGAGGTAAAGAGTAAACGAGTAACAGAGGGACAACTTCAAGAGCAAAAGAGTGAGGTTAAGATGTGCAGAGGTTTGTATAGGTGGCAGGGAAGATGGGCAGAGTATATTTTCCTACACCGGACCCCCTGTTCTGATGTCAGTGAGCAGATAAAAAGTGGTGGGGAAATAGTGAGAAAGGAGAGAATTGGATGTGATAGAAATGCAGTTTTTAACTAAGTTGTAGGCAGAGAGGAAGATGTGAAGGAGTCAAACAGATGGACAGGAGACGTGACCAGTGACGGCACAGCTTTGATGTGGGTCCCCTGCCGTGGACGAGCCTCATCAATTCTTCATCAGAGGACACAGTGAGTGGTGGTCAGGTCTGGTGTGGTGTACAGGGCTAGGGGTTGTTAGTGTCATTGAATATTAGTGGACACTACACTGAAACCGTTGTAGAAATCTCTGTTAATGTCAATAGTGCCTCTTGAATATTTACTTACAGTGGGACCTTATAAAGGTTAGGTAGGAGGAAGGTGAACTGTGAGGCTGGGTAGGGAGTTTAAGTGATGAGGGTAAAGGAGGGAGGGAAATATATAGAAACATGAGAAAGTGAGGCAGAGAGATATGATGGAGGAAAAGAGGGAGGAAACAGAATGGGCGAGATATATAAAACCGAGACATGGATACACAGTGCCATGCAAATAGACAGAGAATAACAACTATATATGATAGCACTACAGTGGGATGTCCTCAACAGCAAGCCCTTTCCATCAACCCTAAATCAACCACACTCCATTGAAATGATTGTCTTAGATCTCAACAAGATCTACTAACATCTCGAAGACGCTGAAATGTAATCACATCCCTGGTGAGCAACTACCAAATCGATCTTCTATTTGATCTTGTGGTCTCTATTTGTTTTACCTGAGACAGAGTGCAGCTCTAGGTGGCCTGCTGCAAAGTGGTGAGAATGCTATCTAACCAGGCTAATTCTATTGCCTCCACCCTTCCAAGCTGCCACTCAACTCGTCCTACCATCCACCTAATTCCATCTACAGTTACTGTGCCTGATTGTGATGTGTCACAATATTGCAGTTTAATGACTAAGGTACTGGCACATTACCGGGTAATTGAGAAATAGAAAAACAGCCTATTTTTTACTGTGATTCACAGTTTCTTAAGTATGATATAGTAGGGTTATTCAAGGTAACCTCTCATAATAATATATCATATAGGTGCGTCACTCCATAGTATAGATCTGATCCATGAATTAAGTGAGATATTTGATATTACTGTGCAGATAAAGCAGAAGCGACATAGTGCTCTTACTTATTCTCCCATATGTTAGAGTGTCTAGGAGTAGAAACTTAGAAAAGAAGTCCGAACATCTGTCTAGCTCCCTGCAGAAAGTCATCGCTGGATACTAAGGCATGTAGACAAAGGCTGATTATACAAAATTTGATGCTTATCAAATATCTCAATTACAATTGCATGACACTATGATAGACAAGTGTAGATAATATCCTATCATCGCTAACTGTGTCAAACAACACTACCACCACCCATATCTCCCCAACCCCAGCTCCCCTTTTGTCAGGCCGCAGAATGTATACACAGTAGATGCTGTCACTTATTGATCAGATATAGTTTGTTTTATGTCAGTGTGGGAAGATAGACATCAGGCTATGCAGCTGGGGATGCAGGGCAGTTGGGATGGGGTGCAATTAATGTGGTCAGAGCTTGTGTCATTCAGACAGATTCTCAAACCAGCCTAAACATTTCAAAACCAATCAAATGGATTTACAGAAGAGAACTGTTATTATCCTCTTTGAAGATCTTGCATCCCACCCTGGGATTTAACCAACATGCACTTGGTGTCTTATCATGGTGCACCTTGTGGCAACTCTTCCAGTTTGTTATTCTTTGAATGTTATACACACATAATAGTAAATCCTCATAGCTGGGCTAAAATTAGTATTATTGGCTGAATTGGCCAAAAGTGAAATTTCTTATGTCCTTGGTGTAAGGCATAGACCTTTGGACAAGGTGTGGAACAATAATTATATTTGTATTTCCAAATCAGAGGGCAATATCAAATGAAATAATGATCAATCACAAATTTAGTGGCATTTCCGCAGTAGTTTATACTTAGATTTCTTCATAGAGCTGAAATATACTTTAAAAGGGGGCTAAATGAGGGGTACTTCCTTCCTATTCAAATTCCTAGATGTGCTGCTGAAATAAAATTCCACAGTGGTACATTAATTTCACCAAAACTTGTGAGGATTGAGCTACACCTTAGTCCAAGGTTATAGTGTAGGAGGTGGAGAAAATTAATCCAAGTGTGTCATGAGATCTCAGAGGTTTACGAGATCTTCCTCCCACAGTGAGAATAGGGCCCAGTGCCCTAGGTGGGTCATGTGAGTGTGTGTAGTGTTCTGATTGGTTAGCCAGGTCAGGGTGAGGTTATTTATAGTTACACGGTGTCTGGTGTAGTAGGCGGTCCGTGATGACCAGTATACTACACCAATAAATGCTCTTCCTCCCTCCCACAACTCTGACGATGGTGGTTAAAATTAAAAAAAAAAATCAAATCAATCATGCATAATCATATTCAGCCTGTCCCTTGCCAAGCAGTCACTTTCTTTTATTGATTTTCTAGTTGTCCTTCTCATTTTTCCTGTAAGTAGTATACTACATGGGCATTGCTACTTGTTCAGGTAAAAAACGGGAATTTACTAAAGACAGTAGATAAGGTAATGAATGAGATCATTTAGCTTCATCCAAATTAATTCTAACCTAGATTGTGTTGCAGTTGATTTGATCTTTGATAGTTTCAGCTCCTTCCTTAGTGTTATAGGCGGCTTGGTTTATTGGCTGATTCATTAGATTCACTTCTCAGTATTTCACAAGATTTACTCATGTGTGATTGGACCTTCAGTCTGCACATCTATCCTGTCCAAAATATGTTATTATAGGAGACAAACACTGAGAAAAGACTGAAAAAAGATATAAAGAAAACAAAAAGAAAGACAGCACCATATATACTGTGACCTCCTCAATTGCTATAGCATATGCAACTTTCCCACCTTTTAATCCCCACCTGGCCCATCTGTCATTCTCCATCTATCATATATACACCATTGGCTGACCCTCTTCATTTCTCTATTCATCCCTCCAGTCAAAACTATCAAATGCTGATAGTGGGTTCATACTGAGGAAGTATGCTCTCTCAGTGGTGGATTTAAATGGGGTAGGGGGTGCATACCCCCTTGTCCCGTACTTAAGAGTGTAGGGCTCTTTGCTTCAACCACTGATTATGAACAGCAAAACTCTGATATTATGTAAACCCCATGTATAAGCTGCAGCAACGTATAGACAACATCCTGATTTTGGGACTAGTATGAGGAGACAGTTCCCTGGATATTGGCCATTAATCTAACAGAAAACCCAAATGCAATATGTGAGCTTAAATTTGAAGATGGGATAAAAGTCCCATCTGCAATATAATGTACCACACTAAATGTATTGAAGATAAGGAAAGTGCTCTCAGTTCAATTACACAGTTATATTATGAAAGTAGTGTGCACACGGAGAATTGGCATAGAGGACATACATTGCAGATATTCTTTGTAAAAGAGCATTCTATTTGGAATCAAATTCGCCATGGATACTTAAAGGTAATTGCACCACAGGCAAAGTCAACCACATAGATATGATGGATGGATTTCAACTGACACAGTTACATTCTTTGCCGTATGAGACGGCTTTGCAATTATGATATATTACTTTCCGATCATAAATGTGTAGGTACCATTTAATCTATAGCGGCGTACAAAGGAGCCCTATGGGACAGCATCATCTATAGATCATGGAAGTTACATTTAGTGATACTTAATCTTAGTGTGCCTTGCATTCTCAAGCTAGATCCTGGGTGCACCCTACATGAGGGGATATGTACCATATCGAAAAGTACTAAAACAAGACACGAACCTACTATACTATAGGTTTCTCTCATATTGGAGCCTAGTTATCCTTGCCTCTCTTATCCACGTCATGTTTGTTGCTGGATTTTTTTTGAGATTTCACTTCCTGAATATAATTATGATGGAGTTCCCTCACGAAAAATGCCCATCTGCTATATCTCTCATTGTTGTAATCATAATCCATATCTACTGTTTACAACCATAATGATGGAAAAGAGAAATTCCCACCCATTTTTATACTTTTGATCATAATTTTGGATTTGGAAATAATATTCCTTTTTTGTTTCCACCACATACATGGTATGGGAACACATTTAAGGAAGATTATTTCTTGTTTCCGCTTAAATTATAAGTAACTGTTGTTGTGACCTTTGGCAAAGGGGTTTGGCTGAATAGAGCCCACTACAATCTATTTCTGGTTAGGTAAATCAACCTTACTGTTTGATGATGATTTCAGGACGGGTTGGTACGTTGATGCTTACCTGGAACAGATGCAATGAAATACATTAGAAATTATGTAAACATTTAAAAGCACATTTCGGTAACTGAACAGCATTAGATATAGATTGGGATAACAGCAAAAACATGGTCAGTAAAGGTGTGACAGCTGCAATAAGCTGGTCTTGGTCAGGGTTAGTTGCATCACATGGTATTTGATTGGATCTGACTTTGGATGTGTTTGAATTCAGCCACACTCTTGTTTACCAACAACTCTCACACACCATCTCCAATACACACGTCCTGCTAGGCTATATGACCTAGCAATGCCTGCTAATGTAGATGTAATCATAATACACAATACACTACATAGCAACATATGGATGGCTAATACCCTAAAGTTCATTGGGACTTTGAGGTGAGTGACCATATGAGTGAGTATGTGTGCATGTGAGTTTGTGATCTTCATTTTCACACTAGGCCAGAGAATAACCTGTGTGATGGACAATTTTCTCCTACTTCAAGTCGTCAATAAATCCTCTAAGTCATGAAAAGACCTGAGAAAAAGGTGAAATTAAGATTAGAAGGGAAAAAACAGAATCCTAATGGAGAAGAGAGAATGGCATTACTGAAAGAGGGTCAGTTTTACTGTTGTGAATAGTAACTGAATAAGGGTCATTTTTGACCCTTATTCAGTAACTAAGTAATCGCCACATGACTTAATACAGTCAAAATTACCCTTATTCAGTGAATAATATAGGACAGAAAACAATCTTTCTCCACAGGATCCATTAGCCACCTATATAGTTAGAGATTTAAAGTGGGAGTTATATATATAGGGAAAACTACTTATGGAATAGAATAGAAGCTTGCCCCACAGGGAGTGAGTGAGTAATAGACTTTTAACGCCATTTCGACAGCTAAGGTCACATTCATGGCGAGAATAATATTACTACATTTTCACAGAGGAATGTGCCAGTGCACCACACACATCCTGAGGGGATAGCAAAGAGAAGATATAGACCCTTTTAAGTGAGCTAGGGAAGCCCATTGCCCCACAGGGCTACTAACAGGGAATAGAATAGAATTTTGTCCTGCAGGGCTACACATTTGGAATAGAAAATAAGCTATTCATCTAGAGTCAATAGCCCTGTGGGGCAAGCTTCTTTTCTATTTTATATTAGTAACCCTGTGGGGCAAATTTCTATGCTATTCCATATTAGTAGCCCGGCAGGGCAAAATTCTATTCTTTTCCATATTTAGCTTTTCCTTATATATAACTCCCACCTTAAGTCTCTAACTATATAGGTCGCTGATGGGCTATGGAAACATAGTTGTAAGTCTCTATGTTTTGACAAACCATACAATTGAGGTCGCTATATTGACTGTACTTTCACATAGGATCCATTACTTTTTCCACTTACAGGAAACAAGTTTCTGTTTTTAATTGTACCCTCCAAGCGACCTAAAGTGGGAGAAGGCATTTGGGGGCCGTGAACCAAACATGGCGGAGGTAGGAGAAGGAATGAACAAAGAACAACATGGACGCCCCCCCCCATGTTGTTCTTTGTTCATTCCTTCTCCTACCTCCGCCATGTTTGGTTCACTGTTCAAAATGCTGTGTGCAAAGTGCCAAACTAAATCTCATGGCAAACAGAAAAATTTCCCAAATTGTAAAAATCCTACTCCTGCAAACAAGACTGACATTGAAGAGGAACAGGAGGAATTTCAAGACGTTGAGGAGTTGTCAGGGGAGGAGGAAACTCAGGAGCCAAGCACAACGGCCACTGCCATTGTTACAACTTCTCCACCCGTGACTGCATCGGGATCTGAATCTCCTACCACCTCTACAGTTGTGAGTAATCCTGTTCCAACGACAATGGATCAAATTGTGAACACTTTAGGTGAGGCAGTCTACAATTTGGATGTTTTGGTGGAATTGTGTTCTAATAATGCTGACTCTTTGGCTGAAAAGGCTTTTAAAAAAAGGCGCAAAAATAAAAAAGGACTCCTAAGCCTCCAGTATCAGGGCAATCAGCTCCTGTTCCTAGCACATCTCCTTCTGCTACAGTAAATGCTACGCCACCACTCGTATTGGAGGCAACCGGGGTATGTTCTTAAACTGAACAATGAACCATCTTGAAGCATTTCTACAATGAAGCAGTACAGTGGAATGGGGATTTCTTAACAGTGCAGATAGATACTAAGCCATGCCCACCTTTAACTTTGCAAACTTTGGATTGTAGTCTACAACCCTTTCCACAGGTCCATAAACAAAGCGTCCTGTCAGCGTATCATGTTAATAGCAGACAGCAAATCCACAAAAAAAATCACAGTTTCCAACACATTTTTTTAAGTAGGACCAAACGGCAGTGGAAATTCACACCATAATGTCTCCAGGAATTGTTCATCCAACCTTCCCATGTTGCCTCTGGCTGATGGCATCATCTGAGCCTATTAATTCATATCACGATGGCTACATAAAGTGTTCTCCAATTGCTTCAAATGCTATACCTGTACTCTATGTAACTGAGAGGTAGAAAGTGTGCTCAAAACATGTCAATGTCTGGCATAACAGGTACATGATATAACACTTCCCTTATTATATGTAACGAAGGACCTCCTCTTAACAGATCAGATTCCCTTAGGACTTCCTCATGCATTTTTTTTCTATATAATGTATCATTTATTGTCTCTACATGTCAAGGGACCTCTCTCTCTCTCTCTCTCTCTCTCTCTCTCTCTCTCTCTCTCTCTCTGATGTTATGTTCTAGTAGCTAACTTTCCATCCCATTCATCATCTTTGCCTTCCTCCTCTCCCTCATTGCACTGCTGCTTCACTGCCCGTTTGCTGCCCTTCTAAAATTCTACATCCTTCAAAGTCCCTGAATTCTTGTCATACTACACATATAATTCATTTGTACCAACTCTCAGACTAGTTCACCTACTCTCTCACCCAAAGAACTCTTCCTATCTCTTCTATCCTCATCATTCCCCTACCTCATTCTGTGTTTATCTCTCACTTATTTCTCTCATTTTGTTTGATCTGTTATACCAGTACTGTTACTTACATCATAGAGAGGTTAAGATTTGCCTCCTTGTTATTTGTACAGCAACATATAGTCTACCATTTTTTACCATATTTTGCTGTCGACGTCATGATCTTAACCTCTTCAATTTACGTGCCCTTCTGTAACAGTTAATTGTAGACTTATCGTCACTCCTTTCCACCCATCCCCCTATCCACACCCCCTGCCCCTACCCACTATTTGTCCCTTATCTATTTATACAGCTCTAGTTATGCACACTCCACCATGCAGCGCATGACGTCTCCATATCGACAAGTAACACGACTGTCGCCCTGCCACAGTGACTTCTGGGACTGTTACTTGTGTGCGTGCGTGATGCAGAAGAGGTCGTGATGTGTGTGAGTGCTTTTAGGTTACAGGAGTTTCTTCTCTTTTACATGAGCCGTTGGACTTTTAAACCAAGAAGGGGAAGGGAGGGATGGGAGTATGATGGTTTTGGGAGTGTGTGTGGCTATTTCTGTTTTATGTTGCTGAAAAAGCTAGCATATTGATCAGGACCATCCCGTGCCCTAACTTTGAAGAACTGTCCAACAGCATTGACTAGTAAAAGCAAATGAGGTAAATTCCTGGCAATATCCTAAAGTAAAGATTTAAGTAAAGAGCATTGTTTATGGTTACGTAGATCTATATATAGGCTGTCCTGGATTTGATGTAATCTGGACCTTTAAAACTGAGCACACCTTCTCCGCTGGGCCTCACCCTGCCGTGACAAGACCTGACCTCACTAATTGTCATTAATTCCACTTATTAAATTAGATTGCTCCCTGGACGCTATGTGTAGCTTAAAGCGGAAACTCCTCAGGTCATCAGTTCATTTTCTGTAGTGC
Source organism: Acholoe squamosa (assembly GCA_949317995.1). Taxonomy (NCBI): domain Eukaryota; kingdom Metazoa; phylum Annelida; class Polychaeta; order Phyllodocida; family Polynoidae; genus Acholoe; species Acholoe squamosa. Next base: position 13,740,253 of record OX439045.1, on the reverse strand, counting down.
TAATGCTTAATTTTTATGAGGTAGGTCAAATTTATCTACATCTGAACATCTAGAGCTTTGAAGCAATCTTGCTTTGAGTTAACAGCCAAAAATAGATTCCTTTTTCCCCTAAGGAAATAAGACAAGAAATAAGATAAAATAGTCAATATGTTGGCCAGGTATAAAGGTGAGACCAAAAAGGATTATAAGAAGTTTATTCTTGAGTGTGTTAACCTCGTCCCCTGGCTGCTCTGGCGCTATGCTCTTGTGACAAGATCTGACCTCCGTAAATTGTCATTAATTCCAATCTTCAGTCATTAAATGGCATTGGACTTATCTGTGTACCGTAGGGGAGTAGATTGGGATGGAAGGGGGGTCTTGGAGGTATCTATCCAGCGCTAAAGTATATGTGGTGGTAGCTTTAATGTCTACCCTATCAGGTTAAAATTGGACTCATTGACCTTTCCCATGTAGACTAGAGATTGCCAAGGAGGGCAGAGATAGTGGGCTTAAAGAGCAAGAGGGGGAGTGAGAGGGAGAGATTTATGTTTAAAGGGGAGCAGTAACGCAGAAAAGAAAAACATATGATTCTAGATTATACCTTAATACCTAGTTTTCAGTGAACGGTTTGACACTGGTGCTGTTGATGAGACAGTGAATGACTGAAGAAGCTGAGTGATTGAGTGAGTGATAGAGTTGGCTAGAGTTATGCATATAAGTATATACTCTCTGCTTGGTAAAAATATCACTTTAAGTACATCTACCAGGATCATGGCAAATGCATATAGCTTCTCCCAACTATCATTTGCGTTTACACATTAGCAAAACTTATGAGAATCAAAGGATAACTTCAGGAGTTAATCAATGTGATTTATAAGGTTTTCCATGGGGTTAACGCCAACTAGACCAGGTATCTGCGCCAAGGCCACCCAATGGTTGACAGCAATTTTGACAGTACTTGACAGCCATTATCTAACTAATAGGATTAGTGTCAAGCATAATCATAGAACACATGTCCATGTGAACAATTACGTTATCACAAAACAAATATTATTTATGTACCTTTAAGGGCCTCATGATGGCTCAAGGTTAAGATTCTTTAGACGTTGTAATGAACCAATACAGTGCTGGTGAGACTATCCGCTAAGTCTGCATTCATGCAACATGCCCTATGTTGAGATTTTATCGGTCTACACCAATAAGTCTGAATTCTGCAAAACTCATGAAGAAACCTAATTCTGGGAGTGATATCTAATATGTGACAGGCCATGGTGAAACCCTTCATTCCCAACAGACGTCATCATGTCAGCTAGGACGCCGTATGAGGTAGTAATGGAAAACCACCAGGGTGAAAACTTGACGATCACCACGGGAACCTAGACCCCACAGCCGACAGGTCCACATGTCGTAAAGCCTACGTGATAACGACAATGTGCCGACTGACAGCAGGGTCACATAGTCCTATTTCACAGCCACCAAAGTGTTCACAGTGGTCCGAGTTGAGGTCTGTTACAATTGCAGTGTCACTGATTGGACTATGAACCCTCTAGTAGGGAGACATCTTTCAAGTCAGTGGAGTCAGGTTTGATAAGCACAAATCTTGAATACATAAGCACTAGGAGTAATGGGAATTCATAATTTGAAATGCACAAGTCTCGAATATCCAAAAGTTTTTTGGAGTTGCAAGCCGCATTAGCGGCCGGGAGCATAATGTTTTCGGTTTTCTCCCTGTCACCAATGACGTCATTGGTGACGTCATGCTGCCTCAGTCACGTCACCCACAGTGGCTAGTGATGTTGCCATGATCTATGAGCGCAACTTCTATCCGTGGTCCTTGCGCAGCGACCGTAGCAACTTCATTATGGTTTCGGTTTGTCAGTGATGTCATGGTCACCTTGTGACGCAATTTGTGACGTCATACGTCGGCCGTAACGTCACACATCAGCGCAGAGTGGCAACTCCTATCCGTGGTCCTTGCCATATTTTTCTTGTTAATTTGCAACATAATGTAGAGCCCTGATGCCTATACTGCAAATATATACAGAGATCATTTTGTACCTTCATCATCCCTCCCTCCTCTATTTCTCTGTGTACAGAGAAACCCCAACTGACAATGTCTAGATATCTGATCAAGCTGCACAGTCACCTTTCTACGTTAGGCTAGAGGCTATGGTCAGAAGTCATATCTAATATGGCAGCCAGGTGATGTTTGTGACAGGGGAGGGGCTGGAGCCACACTCTCATTAGGTGGCCCACAGGAGCGTCAGTCTGCAATGAAAATCGCAGCACTTTTACAAAAGACTAGCTTGTCTTTCCAAGGCTCAGTAGGCCAAACTACTAAAGATACAGAAATGGCAGACCCCATTTCCGAAAGGTCTGCACCCCCTCTTCCTACCTAGTAATATGAATGCATGGTATTGTGGAATTATGAGGCCATAAATGGGTGGTGTTTATATGGTCATTTTCTTCTTAAATTTTTCCTCTGTTGTTCTCAATATCATTTTAAGGGTTTTGCTATGGAGTGCTCTTGCAAAATCACCATGGTAGGTATATAGACAGTGTCAAAACTTTACGATCTGCGAAAAGGGGGCTTATTGCAAGGGGTTCTAAGACCCCTTTTCCCAGTACTTGTCACATTTGATTAGTTTATATTTCAAGCTACATTTTGATATGCGGGACTAGCCAAGATATCAAAATCTTCCTATTTTTGCTGCAATTACTTTAATTGACAAACTTTAAAAACACAATATCCTTGAAAATAAAAGAAAGTCCTGCACCCTACTAAGAACTTGAAGGGTCTAGAATTCATACATCAAAACACCTAAGCATTCCATTTGATGGTTAAAATGTGACAGTCCACCAGAGTAGGGGTGTCACGGTCACATTTCAGATAGTATGGCAGTATTTGGCTCTGGTTAAAGGACATACAATATAAAAAAGGAAAAGTCCAGCAGCCTTAAAAATATACAATCCACATGTGAAAACACCTATCAATTTCATTGAATGGTTAAAATGTAAGAGCCAATGTACGTAGATGTATCACATTCCCTATGTTTGTAGACACAGAGCTAGGGTACCAGTCTATGGCTTTATTGGAGAATATTCACATGATAAAAAAGGTCCCACCCCTCACAATAGGGCATGGATGTCTAGAAACCTCGTGTCAAAATTACTAAGCATTCACATGGTTGGTGAAACTGGGAGAGCACAACCATGTTTGAATGAGAGAGTGGTGTGGTCAGGTTGCCTTAATCAAAGGTCTGTATAGGCATATACAGATAGGAATTGAATAAAATATAGATGTAATGATTAGATGAAATTGTGTAATCTAATCATTTTAATCCAGGTAGAATGGGTAGTTATGGCAAACGACCAGTTTTCATTAGTTTTATAATTTGCCACCAGGGGGCTTCTAAGTCTATGTTGTGACATTTCTTTAAAAATTGGCTGAAGACAGCATTGTGCCAGGAATCTACATTCCAAATTTCAAGGCAATCAGACATGCAGTTCGAATTCTACAGGCTCTTGTATGGCAAGAGCTAACGGGGTTCTAGGACAAGCCCATCATTTAATTTTGTTAATTTGAAACATCTCCAATTCAACAAATACTGCACAGAATTTGCACCAAGAAGGTCAGACTATCCTATGTATATAGAAGTTGTCAGGTATAAAATATTTTACCCTTGAGATAATTATTCATCTGGTTGTATGGGCCTGAGAATGCAAGAATGACAATTTGCATGAGTTGTTACTTTGGAATTATTAAATGATCTAGGATATTTAGAACTATCTTTTTCCACTTTGCAAGTGCATAAACACAGTAAAATTCATTTTCCTGTAGTATGCATATCAAAGAGTATGAGTTAAGTGTTTCATGTCATGTGGCTATAATATTTTAGCTGTATGAACATCCTGAAAATGCTCCAGTGGCTATGAGCAAAAGGTGTCTATTTCAGGGCAAACCTTTACTCTTAAAAACTGTCATCCTGTAGCAAGTTCCTAATGGATTTTAACGGGCCTTACCATTGAATTTCAAACGTAACAGGCTTTCTAATAAATAGTGTTTCAATTACCTGCATTAGGTTTCTAAAACATAGCTGGGATACCTACTCTCAGCCTACCTAGCCTTACTCCTACCCTCAGTCTTTAAAGGCCGTATGATAATTCAATTCCTTCTGCCACCTCTCTTCATGGTACATGCATCCAACTCTGGAGAGTCTACCTACAAGCACTGCACAAATGTATAACTCGGCAGGGACAGTTACATGCAATATGGTATATAGCATTTTATTGGATTATGCCGCACTGTATTGTTAACTGCATAAAAGCTGATTCTGCAATAATGCATCCTGAAACATGTGGACACTATGCAGTTGATACGCTCCCAGTTGGCATGATGCCATAATGAAGTGCTGATGATCAGACTCAAAGTAGTTCATTGTTGCATCATGAAGACCAATGGGCATAATGGACTCCTGGACCAATACAGGGTCCAAGGTCAGCTAGCAGCTGATCCTCACCTGAAACCATCCCTTAGTAATAAAGGCCCACGGCTGACAGTTCTGCAGGAATTGACCTGTTGTAATGCATAAATGCAGACATAGTCTACTCACCAGGGTAGTATTCATGCATCAAGAAGGCCCTACAGGTCTGGTACACTCTCAAAGTGCATGGGCAATACTGATACTTATTTGATGTGGGATCGAGAGTTCCATAAGTAAAAGCACTAGGATCCCAATCTGCACAATGCTGTGCAATGACTTGTCTCTCTCCGCATTCCTTGTTCAGGGGATGAAATAAGCTGTTATTCATTATTTCTTGAAGTGAATACAGAGGTAAATGGCTATGGAATATATTAGTGAGTTTACAATTTGCCTACTTGTAACATGTACGGCATTGTCTAGCCTACCATTTCCTATCATTCTAGATGTACACGTTGCCGTACACGTCATAATGTTAACCTCTTAATTGTTAGCGATCCATTCCAAAGGGCCCCTGGGGGTGGATAGATGATAATGTATTCCATGGTCGTTCCCCTATGTTTACATGTTCTGTAGCTGTAGGTTGTATTGGTGTGACATGCCGTCAAAGGAACATGGCCCTGCAGGTACAATAGTTTAAGGGGATAACTACCTTATTATAAGAAATTGCCTTGGATTAAGATAGACCCCCCCCCATTACAATTCTAGTACCCATTATCCCTAACGACCGCTAATACACATTCTCCGATTCCCTTTTCTTATATGAATTCAATCTAATTCTGTCAGTAACATTTAATTTTGCTCCATTGCTTTTTTTTCAACTTTCAGTCGGAGCCAGGCATCCCTGTTTCCCAGCTGACTACAGAAGGTGGTACACTTACATCCATAATGCAAAGTGCATTTTGTTATGTTTTCCTTGGGCATTATCAATCTTCATGAGGTTCAACACTTCAAAGGGTGTTATTGCAGGAGTGTTTCATGCCCATTGGTCGTCGTGATGCAACAATGAAATGCGGGTGAATTCCCCGGCACTCTCATAGGTTTCTTTTGGCAAAGAAACCCGCCCTCTGACGCAGCACAAGCCTATTAGGAACTTACTCTATTTAGTTTTATCTCACATAGGACCCTAGGCAGTATTAAGGGCCCACTTATAACGTGTCCCACATTTGCCACTGCTTAGACTGTCAACTCCAGTAGAAACATAAACATTCCAGAGACATGTCAGTGAATCTGACAACTCAGGACAGTCTTTAAGTGTGCAGTTCATTCTCACGAGTTCGGTACATAAATTTTCATTCCATGGTGAGCGTGATGGTCCCATAGATTTAACCAAACACCTCAAAGACATCCCGATGGAATACAGTATGGTCGTATCAGATGCTGCCGTAATAGGACCAGGCGAAACACAAGTCAGGAGTGTCAGTATTGGACCAATACACGACCCATGTATACACACTTCGAAAGAGGTAAATATCAACCTGTGGAGAGGTAAATATTATCCTATATGAAGTCATATATCAATCCATAATTTTGTGGGATAGGGCTCATTGACCAACTTAGAAGATACGATGCAGACGACTCCAATTGTTATAGGCCTTTTCCTACGGTACAGATAACAAGAACGTAGTGTTCCCAATCTTAGCCAAGCTCGTTAGGATCTTCTTATTATGCTCTATCATGTCTGATTGCATCTTTCTAATTCGTCCACCATTTTTTTTTGTCCCAGCATGCAGCGGGCTGGAAAATGGAAATCATGCCCTGGCAGAACCCGGAGTCAGACAGCGGAAATTGAGATATCCCAACAGGCCACGCGGCATGGCAGCTACTGCCACCTGGTGGATGATATAAGAACTACGCCACATGTCACGTGACATCACGTCATGTGACAAATGGTGCTGGCAGCCTGGTGACATACTTGTTGTGGTTAAGATGGCTAGGTCCTATACACAGCAGAATGAAGAGTGGTAACAATAGAGAACGGCGTAGAATTTAAGCAGGGAAACATGGAAATCTTTCTTTTCTGGTCTCTGACCATTCTTGACACCTCATCCTAGGAGTCAGAAATAAGTTGTGGCACCTTTGTTTTATCATTTACATAGTAACATACGCGTTTATAGGGTGAAGCTCTTATGAAATCTGAAATGGAGGCAATTTTTCTTCTCCATCTCCCTTTCACCGGGTTGTAAGATTTACGGTCGCTAACTAATTCTTGTTACAAGCAGAAAATGTCATAGCTAATAGAGCTAACCCTTTTCCGAATCCCTGCGTCAATCCTCGAAGTTTCGGAACTTTTGAAGAAATCAGTGTGTACTAGTTCGGTGTCTATTTCAAAGTCCCATTCCGTTGGACTACTCACACAGTGAGTGTTCCTGTAGTGTTAGTAGTATAGGGAAATGGAGTCGATGAACAGGCTATGATATACGTAGTAGATAGACAATGGGTTTTGCAGGTTACGTGACTATATACCCGGCATATAATGCCGGGTATAATCTTGCATGGCTCACTTTGAAGACAAGAAGGATAGGTAAGGAATGGCCATGGCCATTTTCGAAGAGCGGTGTACATGAACTTGGTGAGTAGACTCGCCAGGTTTGGATTTCATACATTGTGGTGACTAAAGTCACACATCATGCCAACATTACAAGGCTTCTACACCATAAAACTGCCAGCATAATGCTGCAATGTGGTGCTAATGCAATACACTAGTGGTGCGTAACTTTGCCACCACGGTAAAAAAGAAAACAGTGAGTTAGCAATGGTTGTTAAACGCCATTTCAACAGCTAAGGTTAAATATTCATGCTATCGATTAGTGTGTAAGTGCCTGTGAATGCGAGTACCAGACACACGAGGGCCGGGGGGGGGGGGTGAGAATAAGTTGGGCTAGAGGAAAGGGGACATCCAGCAGCCAGCCTTTAAAGGTTAAGAGAGTGTCATTCTCTACACAAAACCTACAATTCATCCACCCAAGTCACACAGTCACAACTAAATGAATAAGTCGGCCAATCTCCAAATTCATCCAGTCGTAATGATTGATAATTATGGCTTGGAATGGTACTTGCCTAATGGTACCTGCCTGAAAAAGGCACACATATCAGGGACCCATTATCGGTGTCTTAATGGCTGATTGAACCCCACTACCAAACCACAATTAGATCATAATCACCCCTAGGCGGAATAATTAACACGTCATTAGAAAACAACCATTAATTATGGGGCGCAGTCAGGTCTCGTCTAGCTGGTTGTGGTGGTATGGTAATGGGAAAATGGGCAGTAATTGAAAAGGGATGGAGGGAAAGCTGATGGAGGGAGTCTGTAGGACTGGGGAAAGCTATGTAGGTACAACTTGGTTTGGAGGATAGGCTAAAATAGGCGTTTGGTAGTAAACAAGCTGAGAATGAGTCTTGGGCAATGGATGGAGGGGGAGAGAGTGCAATGCAATGTCTCTAAGATAATAGTAGGAGTATAAGTGAAAGGAGAGACAAAGAGGATGGAATAGAGAGGATGGCATGGAAAACACTATTAATGCGATAGTAAGAGCCTTGTGTAAGGGATACAGAGAAATAGGAATAGAGAAGGAAAGGATTCTCCTGGGAAACGGAACGACACAAAAAACTGCCGACAAAGGCAGCCCACTTGTCCGTGACTTCTTGATAAAGAACTGGTTGCTTTAAGTAATGGAAAGAAAATTAATATGGAGAAGGGAGAGAGAAAGAGAGAGAGAAAGAGAGAGAGAGAGAGAGAGAGAGAGAGAGAGAGAGAGAGAGAGAGAGAGAGAGAAAGAGATATGAGCGAGAGAGAGAGAGTGGAGGGAGGGGGAGGGAGAGAGAGAAAGAGGGGGAGAAAGGGTTGGGTAGGCTGCATTATGTGATGTATAGAGAGAGGAGGAATGGAAGGGGTTGTGTTGGCAAACTAACCAGACAAAAACTGCAGACAAAGACAGCCCACTTGTCCCTGACTTGGTAAAGCCACCACAGAAGCCACAAATCAATTAGCACTAGGCACTGTGCATGCCGGCAGTGGCTAGAGGCCCGGATGTGGGTATTGGAGGGCCAATTGTCTCCTTCCGCCTGAGAGGAAAACAGGAGCAACTCTCGGTTTTCTATCGACTAACCATTTTAAGGTCCCCAAAGATGCCTTCTGGTTCCCAGCATAGTTTATGGGCCTTTATCACCAAGATGTACCCATGCAGACCTGCAATTTCACTTATGAGTTATCTGCAATGTATTGGTGCATCATGCCAAACCTTTCTGAGCGTATTAAACTGATTAGCCCTGGCGAGTTACTCACCAGGACTACAGTCTTATACACTGATAGCAAACTGTGCATAGTGTATTGACGCATGCTGTAGCACTAAAAGATCCAGGGGATGCTTGATTTCACTTGCCGCCTTGTGGGGGAGGCTGGGCAGGGCTACAGACTGCATACAAACTCAATGAGGCATGGTGAGGTATAGAGAGGGGGAAACAAGTGGAGCAATCCCGAAGTCATTGTTCGGATTAGCTCAATTGATACTTTTTATCTCCCCCTTAAGGGTGCTCAGGAAACATTTTCTGCACCACTCGGCCCACTCGCAGTATTATTGCCTTAGTGGACAGGAAAACAGTACTAAACAATGGTGTTCTATGAATGATTACTGCTCACCCTGTGCATGACTACTGGTTGTTTCAACACCTTTGAGATGATTGCTATGGGATAGAACTAGATTAGACATCTGTTTGAGAGATGAATAGGATAATTTCTTTGCCTTAGTGCAAGAAGGGTGTAACTGCATTTTTCAAGTTTTGCAGGAGCAGCAAAAGAAGCGCTCCAATCATCATAGCACCGAGTTGATACAACAATGTTGCACTGAGGCCTGTAGGCACAAATATCACGCTTCAGTGCTTTTGCACTTAGGTAGATAAAGGTCAATAGATCTATGTAAAAAAATAAGAAGAAAACTCAATTTTGGTATAATGTCACTTACAACCTCAATGCACTCAGGCAAAAATGTGTATGTCTGTGCAAATAGGCACCAACTATATGAAGGAGTGAAAAGGAAAGAAAGGACATATGGGGATAGAAACGAAGACATAAAGCCTCTTTGAAATAGGCCATGAAAGTCTACAATATCCATGTATGATAAAATTACCCAAATGCTTAATCAATTGGATACTTGTGTCGCAGCTCAATGCCGAGCCAACATGAAATGTAATCATGACCAAACGTGGTGATAGTAATAATTTTTCCTTAAAGCACCAGAGGGAGCTATGAGCTACTGAAGATGGATTTAAAGCTCCCCATTTCTCATTAGGATGGGTAGGACTTATTCGCTCTTCCTCAAGGAACATACAGAGAGTCTTAGTGTCAGGACTGTCTGCTACCATCAGGTTGCCTGTCACAGAGGTTAGCTGGTGAGGCACTCTGTGGCATTGGTGGCTAGACTCACAGCATATCAAGCCGTATGGGTGGGCATTGCTGTGGGCTGTATAGGGAGAATGTGGAGTGCTCTTCTCTTGTCGCCTTAGTGGAAGAAGGTTCTAACTGACTTTTTGGCAAAATTGAGTTTTCTTCTGTTGACATAGCTCTTTATTTACTACCTACTATGCAGATTCATTAAGCCCTAGCTGTCTATATATGTGCCTACAGGCCATAAGGCAGTGTGGTTGTGTACAATTGGTAGAGTCATTGTAACTTTTCTTTTGCTTCTCATGCGAAACTCAAAAAATAAAGTTACAGCCTTCTTGCACTAGGACAATGGTCTACTCCTTTATTGACATATAGACAGACGTTCACAAAAACTGCTCCAAGCAGAGCATTTCTTCACAGAATAGCTTCAAGCTGTATTTCAATCAGTTCCACCTAATCAAATCATATACATCCTGATACATAGTGAGTGAGTAATGGATGTTTAACGCCATTTTAATGTCATATTCATGGCAAGAACTACATTACACAATTTACTGAGGAATGTGTCAGTGCCCAAGTATATATGTACACCAGCTATCGAATGAAGAAACTTTCAAGTAAGAGCATTAAGAGTGTACTTAAATGTACCAGGATATAGAGTTTGTGCCTATTTTGTACACTCTAAGAAAAAAAAAGTTGAATCTACCAGGGATCCTTGTAAAACTGAAGAGTGAACCACTGTAATTACATTACAATAAAGCAGTACAGCACACACTGTAGTACAAGGAATCTCCATGAAAACAAACCTCTGGTAACTTTGGGACAAGGAATTCACCATATTTCAACGATATCTCTTTTATGTACATGGCCCTCCCTATGTTTTATGTTATATGTTCTTATGTTCTTAACACAAAATGCTATCATGGCGTCTTGGGTAACCTACACTGTAGAAGAATTTTCAAAATGATAGAATTGTCAAACTCCTTATCTACATATTGCCAGATATTCATTTTCACGGAAATCCCTTGTGCCACTGCGCCCAACTGTACTGCTACCTGGGACTTTATTGTAGAAACTACACGGTTTTTTTTTTCTGAAATAATAATGTTATGTTGTTTCGGTTTTCAGTGCAATGAGGATGCCTGGTATCTTCAACATTAATGTGACACGATCTGCGAAAAGGGCCCTAAGTGCAGGGGAATTAGGACCCCTTTCCCAGTACATGTCATTTTATTCATTACAGTGTACATAAAAAGCTCCCTGCATGCAGTGTATAATACATGTTCTCCCTCAGCGTAACCTCAATATTTCAATCACATTTCTCATTAAGGCCTACCCTTTTTACTCCACCCCAGGCAGCTCAGCATGAAGGCAGAAGAAAACACAGACCCCTACTCTGTCTCCACAGCCTTGCACTTTGATTGAATACTAATACAGACATTCTAATTAAGGATCTCATGTTCTTTGGCTTTCTCCATGCCTTGTAGAATTATTTTTCTTACATGGCATCCAGCTAGGGGCTCTCAGCAAGTGAGAACATAAAGTAAAGTAAAAAAAGGGCAATGATTAAAAGGAAATACAATGGAGAATGAATGTATTTTATTAGAGATAATAACTGCCCTGGCGTTTATATAAATTTGGAGGGCTGACCAAGCCTAGAATAGGCACATATAATATATACATTCAAGTACCTTTCGTACATGGCATCCAGCAGGTGAGAACATGAGGTAAAGTTAAAAGGGCAATAATATATATTTCAATGCTCTGAAATCATATCATGATCAATCCTACCCAAATTGCTAATATTGGACTGATATATATTCAATGCCCGGTGTTAAAATGTGACAATACGGCATATACACATGTAGCTACTTTACTGATAGTACTGCTGATTACCTTCGTTACTCTACCACAGCTGGCAATGTTCACATCGCCTCTTGATGGTGAAAGATAAAATTTCTAAATACCTTACCACTCTACCTTCACATTCATATAAATACAAAGGAGACCAGAAATTACTGTGAGCACCTTACCCTCAATGTTGGCCCCATAATTCACTTAGTCAGCAACTTGACTGTTGTGAACTGGGGTTGTATGAAGTGTATACATGCTAAGAAATAACTGTTGAATCTACCAAGGATCCTTGTAAAACTGAACAATGAACCACTGTAATTGCATTGCAGTGAAGCAGTGAAGTTTCTACAATGAAGCAGTACAGTACACACTGTGGTTCAAGAAATCTCAGTAAAATAATGATGGATGTCTGGTAACTTTGGGGCAAGGATTTCAGCTGTATTCTGACGACATTTCTGTTACAGTGTGTACTGTGCTAAGAGGGTAAGACTGTTGACAGAGTAGTAACAACAGTTAGTGCCGGTCCCAGGCCCTCTCTAAAGGTAACACTTAAGGATTGAAAGAAACCTAACCCTTCTTTTTCTTGTTTAGATGCGGCAATAAATTCATACTGTTTGTGGCAACCCTTTAAGTATGATTCTCTTCATATACTTACAACCTTTTACTGCTTATACATTCTTCTTCCCCATTCTGACTCCATGGCTAAATCTAAGTAAGAATTAAATTAAATGTCTTTTTGAAGATGTGGTTTATTCTTACTTCTAGAGTGTAGAGACTATTATGTCTAAAACCTTGAGCACAATATACACAGCCTACCTACCCACCCTTTCACACCCTTCCTCACTTCTACCCTCATCTTCTCACCTCAGCCCAGCAGTCTCACTGGCTGCTTGACCCTGGGTGTTGACCGGGCGGGCCGGGGTTCATTGGTATTCTACATGGTATGTTTGTATGTGTTAGTATGGGGCTGGGGGACACAGAGTGGAATACGATAGGTCGTCTTCACTGCCTGGCTTAGCCATGCTTTATGCTGACAAACCTAGATGGAAGTCCCCCTTGGTTACTACTACTACTCCTATCACAGAGGATGAGGGGTTAGAACTGGACAGGTTAACCCTTTAAGAGCCACATAGTGTATTAATTGATATACCTTCTCCATTGGCCATCATGATGCATGAATGCAGGCATGGCAAGTAACTTGCGAGTGCGATATTCGTGCATCATGACTCAACCTGGCTGAGTCGTCTAGCCGAAACTTCCTTCATGCACCATGCCGGCTCTACATCTCAGCATCATTTGCCAATACTGTACAGTCAAGCATGCAGAGTTGCCAGTGCTGCATTAGTGCATCATGTTGAGAAAGGACATCTACTTGGATGCATCAGGTGGCACATGAAATGTTTATTCCCTTACTTTTGACATTAGTTTTCAATTACCTTTTTCTTGTCTCTTTCCAAGGAAAATATCCTTCATCATGTCTCTTTCCAGAGAGAGAGAAAAAAAGGCGCAGGCTCATCCTAATTAATCTTAATTTCAAAATCAATAAGTATATAGTATTTGTATGGACAAAAACTGAAATTGTAATTAACCAACCTTGAGCATGATGAAGTTAATCACTTGAAATCCATTACTCGTGCCTGTATGATGCATCATTAAGTTATTCCAATAGTGTTAAGCTTTTAACCCCAAGTAACCACGACAATAGCTACTGCTGCATAAGTCTTGGCATGATCATCGCATCTGCTTACTGACTCATTTGGTAGTCTGTATTTCCCTATATTTTCTTACTCTCTCTCCCCCCATGTATTTCTCTGTCTTTTTGTCTCTGTAAGTCAATTTCTCTTTAGAAACTGATGTTTTGAACGTACCTATGAGAGAGCTTGATTTGGCGGCATCTATAATTTTAAGCATTATCAAGTTTCTAAGTTGGATAGAGACTTTGATGGTGTTCCTACATGATAAAGACACACTCCTTCGCCGGAAGTCTAAATCATGTAGTTTCTATCCCATAAGACGTCTGTTTTGCATGTATGTATGTATACATACATACATCATTCTGGACGCCCTGGTCTGGTATCATTACCTGTTCCTCTTCCCCATTGCAATATACTACTAGTCCAACACTAAATGTGAGTAGTATTGGGATATGTGGCTTTATGGATGGTGGAGTGAGTGAGTAATAGATGTTTAATGCCATTTCGACAGCTAAGGTCATATTCATGGCGAGAACTACATTGCACAGTTTCGCAGAGGAATGTGTCAGTGCCCTATCATATGTGCACCACACACATCCAAGGGGATAGGAAAGAGGAGAAACAGACCCTTTTAAATGGGCTAGGGAAGCCCTATGGATGATGGAAGCAGGGCGTAAACATCAAAACATCGTCGGGATTTGGTTAAAGGATAAGCACTACTCTCTATGAGTTTGCATGCAGCATTGCTAATTCAGGGACTTGGAAGACAACAAGGGTTCCCACCATTTATGGTCATGGTTTTAACTGACATTTATTGGCTTTTACCTGACCAAATATTGGATAATTTATGGGGCTCACGAAAAAAATTCTCCATTCCCGAGCAAGGATGTTACAGACATTTTTCATATTCACATGAAATCTTGATAATCACCACCTTAAATTAGTCAAAATACCATTTTTTACTGATTTTTAACTGACCTTTTCCCAAAATATCTTCTTTTAAAAAGATAAGGACTTTTAACTGACCTTTAAAGAAAAATGGGTTTAACTGACTGTTAACTGACCAGTGGGAACCCTGGAATATCGTCTTGCTACATGAAAGGGATTCTAGATTTAGCTTCAGCTTCAGGTATATGATTCTCTCTCATCTCCTTTTTCTCTCTCTAAGATATGGATATTGACAGCTGTAGATCACGAGCCAAGGACACACCAGCAAGGAAGTGCCAAGACAATGGATCATTATGATACAATTGACAGAATAATAGCCATGAAAATCACATTTAACGGTCATTACCATTCAGGGAGACCAACCAGACCTAGCTAGCATACCCTTTTCACCCTCTACCTCCCCTCTACCCACTACCTACCACACTACTCCCAGCCCAAGACCACATTGAAATGAAGCTACTTTTCTGCAGTAGATCCCTCTCTGGGCGCTCCTCCATCCTCAAGCCCCCTTAAGGTAGCATGGTGTTTAACAGTTCTATGTCCCTTTGGTCGTAATGATACATAGATGTAGCCCTACCAGAACTATAATCTAATATCATGTTAGTGCCACTGTCTTGATACACTAATGAAGGTTTGGCATGATGCAGTAATGCAATGCAGGCGAGTGTCTCGCTTACACATCATCGGCACCACACATCATGGCGAACAGGAACAGGGTATGTGAACCTTGAGGCATTATGTGGACCTAGGGATAAATGCTACAGGACACAGCCATCCATGAAATGCTAGATAAGAATAACTTAGATGTAGATTTTTTTCTGGGATGTAAAGGTCTTTGGAACTGGAAAACCACTAGAATCAGAGAAATCATTGAAGACTTCCAACCCTCTGTGGCTTATAAAGGGGTTAAGCAGAGCCCCAGAATAATACACAGGAGTCTGATGTAGGACCAGGAGGGGCAGTCAGAGCACTCCTCATTTGTTACTGGTATAGAATATATATTAAACCACCCCCGCCGCATGGAAACGATCCGCCAACCGCCCGTAAGGGGCATATAACAGGACACCGCAAGACCGTGACCTGAACATGAAATGGCTGAATATTTTACAGTGAAAGTGTCAGAGCATGCAGTAAAATCAGGTTAATTTGAGACTTGGGAAGCACTCGTCTGGCTGGGATGGGACTTGGTATTGGAAGTAATGCCAGTGTCGGCATCTTTAACCCTTGGGCCAAGTGAATGGTTTGGCGCTAGGAATAGATGCTGTCTTGCTTTAAATCATATAGGCAATTTCCTGTGAATAAATGCCTATTTCTTTTTTGGTTTTCAACTATATTTTACTGATATTCAACAGCAACCCTTTCGTTTGCATTTCAGTTTATTCAGTAGACAAAAAGGAATGTTAAAAGAGAAGCAGACAGTGACGGTTTTTGCACATATTGCTCTAGGAGGGTTAAATTTTAAGGGGATTGACATGATTCTCTAGTTTTGCTGACAAGATACAATGTAAAGCAAATTAAAGTGTTGTGTTGTATATTGAAAAAAAAAGAATCGTGTTCTGCATCCCAAGTGACCTTAACAGAATTCCCCTTGGTGTTATAGCCTCAGGGCATTGCAGAATTTTATCCAGAAACGCCAGTTTTTACTTGACTGACCAGATCCCTTGGAGTATACCCCACCCATGGAGGTTTAATAAAGTAGCCATATCCCCTTATTGGAATAGATTGAGTGGATTGATAGGTCTTGGCTGCATGGGGAATTGGACCAGGGATTGGCATATCTATTATATGTCATACTCGGAGGAATGCTAATGTCCCTTGGGAGGCTCGTATATGATCGGACCAGCCGGCTGGGCAGTGAGGCATAGGGGCCCAGGGTACGTCCCTCTGTTTGTACTTCATGAGTCTATCTAACTGGGAAAATATCTCCATCTAACGAGATATGGCTAGAATAGAGCCTGTGTGGGTTTGGCCAGGAGTAAATACTGTATATTTTGAGGCATGGTAGAATTGACAGGGGTATAAATAGGAGATGTGTATGTCTGGTGTGAGTTTATCATCTCTGAGCATTTTTCTTTTACTTTTCCAGGTTTAGTCTTTATGACCCTTCTATTTTTAGCTATTAGCTATTAGGATTGATCTATCAAGCAAGAAAGTTCAATGGAAAGGGTATTTCCCAGCCCTGTCACATTGGATAGATGTCCATGTAACTCAGTTTGCTTATTCACGAATGGGCAGCCTACTCATAGACACTGTAGGGAAGCAGACCTGTTATAAATGACTGCCCTGATTGCAATAGACAGATTTGTTGATGGATTGGTTATGATCACTAGGTTGGCCTGGAAGAGGGCGGGGGTGAGTGGGTATTAGGGTTCTGAACCCATGGACAGCTGATGGACTGGTTAACCCTTTCAGGACCAAGTAACCCTTTACTATGCAGTCGTTCCCTTAGTTATCACAATTTATGGAGACAACACACGTAGGTAAGGTAGGCATTATCTTTAGGATTGAAGGGATTGTAGGCTCAGCATGAAGCACCAAAGTAGTTCTACACTGAAAGAAATTCTTACTTAGTTGAGTTTGGATCGAGACTCCTGGGCTGATACTCTGGCTCTGCCTGAGTATCATCCCGGTATCAGGCTGAGTCTTAAATCATACGTTTGGCGACATTGCCTATCATACACAGTTTGGCGACATTGCCTGAGTCTGGATCCAGACTCAAGTGAGTAAGAATTCTTTTTTCAGTGTAGTGAGTAGGTACCCAGTACCACATTGGTATTCATAGACCTAAACCACAACCTGCTCTTAAATGCAAGATAAGGAAGATTGGTAGGCTGAAATTAGGGTATGACATGGGCATCAACTGGGCTTTTACTTAGGGTACAAAGTGAGTGCTACAGCAATAACTGGATCTGACACTCCAAAATCCCTTTTAATGGGGAGCTTAGCCAGTTGGTGCCCATGATACAGACTGTGAGTTGGTTAGGGGAGGCTAGGTGCTTATTGACATGGCTGTAGGTAGAGAGTGTGGGGCCCTCACTGGGGACAAGGTGAGAGGTGTGAGCATAGGTCCTTTCCAGGTCCCTTGTTCATGCTTACCATATGACTGGCTCGTATTTCCGTCAGAATTCATAAGGGCTGGGACAATGCCCAAATACGTCTTGAATGAGAGCTCACGTTGCACGGGCCCATTCCCATGTTTGAAAATAATAAATGATTTAGTGCTATTACAAGCCATTCCCCTTTAAGGCTTTTGTTTACAGGCTGTATTTATATACTTATTTGGGATTTGTTTGATCCAAATGGCAGAACAATGCCAGAGGCGTTATAGAAAACAAGATTCGACAAAAATGGATTGTAGATAAATCCAAAATACAATTACCTCTCAACACAGCCATTACCTTTTCCTAAATGGAGAACTTACATGGCGTTTAGCAATAGAAGCAGAGTTATAAATGCCAGAATGGGATATGGACGGACTACTAGGAGGAAGGGGCAGTAGGCAGATAAGGCAAAGTGGATAGGGTCAAAGCTGATTCCTTGGAAAATTACTCTCCCTTTTAAGGCAGCGATAAAATATCTGAATCAAAGGTGGAGCAGCGTAGACGTCACAGTTTTCCACATGGCTTTGGCTGTAATATTACTTAAAGGACCCGAATTGAAAACATTAGAAGGAGATGTCCATGCTCAGGTTGATGTGAGCAGCTTTGGATAAACTACAATGATCTTTTCTTAATAAGTTTTCTCTCAACAGTCCTGATTACCTCCAGACATTGAGCACCATAGTGCATCTCTCAAATTTAATTAGTATTTACTAAAGCAACTAATATATACTGCCCTATGATCAGCTTTCTACAGGGCGGTAAGGAGTAAACATGGGAGCTCTCACTTAGGTTCAAGATGGATGGTCTGAGCATGCGCATAGCTAGCAGCCATAGGTCAGTGATCGCTGTAGTGGAAGGTGTTGGGAGGTGAAGGAGTGAGTGAAGGATGAGGGGCAAAGTATCATATATACCAACCCTCTTAGGAATACATACTGCTTTAATAGATAATACCTATTTTCTCTATGATGCATTGGTGTAGCTTTGTAGATTCACTCATTAGAGCTACAAGAAAAGTATAGGGCCAATCCTACAGGGTTCATACATTAACAGCTTTGAACTAAAGCAAGAATGTAACCATGTTAAAAAGATTCGCCACAGATACATCGTTGCACTAACGACTGGTTTTATATAGTCGCCTTAGTGCAAGAATGTTGTAACCACAATGTGGTCAACAGGGCAAAAGGTAGCTCTGTGTGGGGGCTCGCTAAGGTACCTATTACCTTGTTGATCCTGATGCAGTTTAGATATTCTTTCACCAAGACCGCATTGTATCAAAAGCAGCGAGTGACCCTCAAAGGGTTATGACTCTGAGTGGAGGCTGGGAAATGCCCTGCGCCTTAGGTCTTATTACAGCGATCTACACCAGGGATGGAGTCCTGATAGATTCAACCCTTCACATAGCTCCTGGAGGCATAGACCCAAAGGATAATGTGGTATCATATTCTGACAGGTCTTATATAAACTTGTTACGATAATGGTATTTGTAAGGTACTGTTTGTAGTGAGTTACTAGGTTGCTGTTGTTTTCACACCTATTAAGATGCTGTGTAAGTATATGGAACAGGCTGCTCATTGCTTTGTATTAACACCCCCTCATAGTCACACACACACACACACACACCCACACACACACACACACACACACTGTTTTCCTATCAAGGAAAAGGGCTTCCCTAGCCCACTTAAAAGGGTCTACTTCTCATCTTTCCTATCCCCTCAGGATGTGTGTGGTGCACATATGCGTGGGCACTGACACATTCCTCTGTGAAACTTATGTAATTCTCACCATGAATATGACCTTATCTGTCGAAATGGCGTTAAACCTCTATTACTTACTCACTCACTCCTATCAAGAAAAGAAAAATTGTACAAGGCCAGCACACTATAAAAACCTGGATAAATTTTCACTGAGGACGTAAATTCGCGGACTTTTGATTTCCGCGAAAAACGCGAATATATGTACAGGGCGAAATAAAGCACGACCACAGTAACTACCTAAATGTGATCAATACTTAAGAATCCATCTTCTCCTACCTTCGCTTCCATCCCATTTGTCCTCCCATCTTAAAGGTTATGGATATTTCACTGCCTGAATGGGCTTAAGCAGTATTGAGTTTAGGTTCTATCCATACAGTGTCTGTAGGACTTTATATTAAAGAGAAAAAGGAAGGGGAAAACACAAACACTAACATGTCTCTTAAATGGCTGTCGTGACAATTCCTGACACTACATCTATAGCTTTAATAATGTCCTGAGACCTTAAATCTTTGGCAATAATAACAGTATTTTCCCAAGGACATTTGCTAGAAGTTACTCTCAATATTCAAAGTGCATTTTCAAAACTGCAATTTGAATGGATTCAGTGCTACGCCACTGATAGCCCACCATAGACTTCTCAGTGCATGTTCTGCCTTCCACTGCTTTACCTTGCAATCAGAGCACATCTGAAGAATCACATTTAGACCCCTCTATTCACTTCCAATTAGGCACTCTACATGCCCGCCTCCATGTCTCTACCACAACATCAACCCCCTTATTCAGACTGCCCACAGATTTACATGCCTTAGTGCGCCTGTGTTCCTCAAATACACAGGACCAGTCACACACACTACCCAAGTACCTTAACCATTTAATGGCCACTCTTAAATGCATAATGTCCATTTATGTGATGCACCAATCGACTAGACATTGCTATGTTTGTCACCCAGCGGGATGGTCAAACCATAAGGTTCAGTGCATTTTTACTTTAGAGTAGCATAATGCTAGGATGGAGCATCTGTGAGTAACTCGCCAGTGCTACAACCAGGCATCACATGTGCAAACCAGGGACTTAAGTGTCTCAATATTATCATGATTGTGTTGCATCGGCACATCGCGGCAACAAAACCATAAAACTATGAAATACTGCAATAATGCATTATGACCATTTGTTTTCATGAAGCATGGATACACCCTCAATAAAGATGCCTTTGGGCATCATGTAGATCTAAAACGGTTAAAGCCTACAACCCTATTGCACCCCATACCTACCTTACTGCCAATTACCTGACTGTAGCATACAACACAGATCCCCCACCACACTGTAAAAAAGTGTCACCAAAATAATAGCGGAGTCCTTTTCCTAAACTTGACAGAGATCTTTTGTTATTTCACAGAGATTCGTTGTACCAGCGCTGTGCCACCTGAGGCTTCTTGTAAAAAAACTACACTTGTTCACTGCAATACAGTTATGGTGGATCACATTGAAGTTAACGACGATCACTGATAGATTCAATAGTTATTTTTTTATAGTGCAGGTCTCCTGCAGTAGTGACCTCTATGCACCTTCTACCTTTCTACCTTTGTGATGGCATAAACTACAACTTTATCATTAACTGCCTTCATGTCGTGGAAGTCCTTTGATTAAACCAGTAATAGGAGTTGGGAAGTTAAAGTGTCATCTAATCTTCTTTTTGTCAAGAACAGAACCTGGCATGACTTACAGTAATGGGCTTGTTTTGTCAAATTTAAACTTTTTCCTGTTAAAAAGTTTAAATTAATCTCAGTTCTACTCCTGATCAGACATTGCTACCTTGACTTTAAACATGAAACCCTAGGCCTGAAACATTATATTTGACCTATTGATCTTGTGATGCATGGGCTGCATTTTTGCATCCCGAAGGCCTTTGATGCACGCCTGAAGAGTCTGCACGATGCAACAATCCGCAACTATGACTAAGCATAAACCTGGAGACATCACATGACCCTCGCACAACTAAACATATTTTCTGATTAAATACAAGGAAATATGATGTCAGGGTCCTTTGCTAAAATATCATATAAATTATACTAGGATTCAGAGTTACTCACAAGTTGTCTGCTTAGGCCATCATAAGATTATGGAGGTTCTTACCTGAAATAAAAAAAAAAAGTAAATTATGTAAACAGGTCAAATGCTATCTGACAAAATTAGTGTTGTCTTCCAAAGTTATACCAATTTGAACTGCTCTGAGACCTCATGGGCTTCTTCTTGCCTAATTTGTCAGCATTTTATCAAACTGTGTTAGTCTTGGAGCCACAAGGCCCCCAGTACCACCATCTCATGATGAAAGAAGCACAAGTTGTATTGGCATCAGATATCACTTTAGGATTGAACAACTATAGAAGTGAGCTCATTGGCAGTCCTCTTCTTTACCTTAGCACTCTGCAGACCGTCAATTACAACAATGGATACTTCTCATTGATCTCAATGCTGCATGAATGCTGCCTTGCCACTGAGTCTACACCCCAGGGCTGCATTCCCGCATCATGCTAAAAGATTGATACATTCCCACACAGTCAACGTAAGAACAAATGCAGCACTGGCGAAAAGATGCATTGGCACCACATCGATGACAAGCTGTGGACATAAGTGTAGTCCTTCAAGAGCCACTGATGCAGGAGTGCATCATGCCTAATGGACATCATAATGCATGAATGCAGTTGTGGTGAGTAACTCACCAGGGCTATATTCAAGCATCATGCCGACCCTAAGGGGTTGATACACACCGGGAGGTTCGGTATGATGCTCCAATGAAGTCCTGGCGAGCGGTCTCGCCAGCACTTCATTAAATTTTGTGCATCATGACGATGAATGACATAATGCACTCCTGCATTAGTGGTCCTTAAAGGGTTGAAGATTTATTTAGAGTTGCTGCTTGAGCGTTGTATCCAATCAGCCTCCAATGAAGTCAATCCCACTCCAGGGAATCCCATCAATCCTTTCAGCTTGGTATCCAAGGCAACACATTGACTAAGAAACCAATCTTCCCCCTCTAAAGGAGTAGTTTCTACACCTCTGACATGGAAATTTGTTTAACCCTTTAAGAGCTTGATGATAGTTCACACCTAGGTCTCTTTATTTACATGATGCACAAATTCATTGGTGCATCATTCCAAACCTTTTGGAGTGTATCAAACTACAGGGTTGGCATGATGCATGGATACAGCCATGGTGACTAAAATCACAAGGCTACAAATATGCATCACAACAACTAAAGCAGTAGCATTATATCGAAGTACACCATGCTACTTAAGGATCGACCCTTAAGGACCGCTGTTGCATCATGCCCAATCGTCTGCATAATGCATGCATGCAGCCCTAGTGAGTAACGCGCCAGAGCTACATTCATACAATATGCCGACCCTCAAGAGTTGATACACTCCTGGGGAGTCGGCATGATGCTCCAATGGAATTTGTCAGCACTTCATTGGTGCATCATACTGAGCATGATACACTCCTGCATCAGCAGCTCTTAAAGGGCTAAGAAGCAATTTCAGAGTGAAGTTAAGTCCAATCCTATTTATTGCATCTCTATAACACTTTTTCTCCCATAGATTTCAGTGTACAATCAGATTTACAAGTTATTACAGCAGCAAACTGGATTATGAACCCTGGCCGTGATTGCCTACTGTTGACAGATCACTGCAGGTTATCCTCTATGCTAGGAATCACTTTATTATGGTGTTAATTAGGGCACTAGTGTCTTATCAGAAGTGCTTTTAAATTGACTTACAGCTAGCTCCTCTATCTAGTCTTACAATATTAGTCTTGAGACTAAAGGCATATAATTTTAGGGCTAGGTGAGCTATTTCAGACTACCTAGAAGAAGGGAATAGCTCAATCCTTTTACGGTTTTCCTAAAGCTGCTTCTATAAAACATGTAGTGTCAAGGCAATAGTTGTCCTTGCATGAGAGTTAGTTCAGTGTAAATACATTGTTGCTATTTGCAGATTTATGGAACCCTGTGTTCAGTCAGAAATAGTCCCACATTAATTAAGCCAATGCCTAGAGCTACTACCTCTTACTAAGTCCTATTTCAAAGGAAAAACTCTTAGTGGCCCCTGCTAAATTTAGCATATTAATGGGAAAGCAGAGGTCTTTATTTGACTCATATTCCTTTTTGTGCCTGTACTTCACACTGCAACTTGTAGAAATGTGAAGTGTATTTGACTTGAGTACAACTGTAGTGAATTCACTATTGTGACTAATGCAAAATTGGTACTGCTGCAAATAATTTTATTACATTTCGCTTAACATTATATTTAGTGCACAATTCCTCCATTGCTATTTATACAACATGGGCTAACCAACTACCTTAGCGAGTCATCAGCCTAAATCCTGAATAACATCAGCAAAATGATACATATATATCCAAAACATTAAGCCAAGCACGTGTGCAGAATATTCCTGTAGCAAAATTGTGATTAGCAAAATGATGTCACTGTGTAAGCTTCTCCTGACTGTCAGGACAGCGATGGGAGACAGTAAGGAGGGGATTTTGTAGTTGGCGATTTGATCCATGTGCGCTCCTCTCAGAAATAGGCAAAGGTCCTGTAATCATTGCCACGCAGATCTGTTGGCATTACGTCAGTGAAACATCATGTTGACCGTCCGGGACTGCAACATGCCCCTGGGGATATCAGGAAGTTTGGATCACTGGTGAGCATTCTGCTAAGCATTATGACCTTTTCAGTTGTTATGCCTGATTTGATCTCTGGCAAGGCCTAAGGTCTTATTTATGAGGGGAAAGCTTGAATAGAGATTACACTGCTTTTAGCAGAGAAAATATAATGAAAAGAAAAACGAATATATACACTGGATTGGCTGCAATATTACAATACTGGTAATATTCCAGGCCCGTAATCGCTGAAGCTGTGAAACAGCTGAGACTACCGTGTGTGGAGCGGTCGGGCCAGGGGATCACTGCCCTGAGGCCCGCAGGGCCAAGGGTGGTGATCCCCAGCCCAACCCCGACACACAGGGAGTGATCAGTGTTCTACCATAGCCCTCCAAAATTTCTCAAAAGGAAAGCTAATGCCAGTCCTGTAAAACCATACAAAATCACAAGGGTCAGGTAGTATGTCAAACTAGTGACCCAACACTGAGTCAAGTCTAAGGCTGGCGTGGTATGGTGTTGTTTCCCTGCACTCCTGGATGTAGTAGGACTACTACTAGTAGTACTATACTAGGGCTAGGCTTTTATGTTGCATTCCCTGTTCATAGGAAGGAATGGGTAGCACCCCCTCATTAGTATGATATAACTTGATCATTCTATACAGTGGACCCTTCTTTTAGAATTAGCTATAAGATAAGTTTCATTTATACACTAAACAGGGAGGCTAGACTTTAGGAGTAGGCCTAGAGCTGGGGGTGATCCAGCAGATCACCTGCCCAGTGCCTCATTCGGGTTAACATAGGGTTCAATGGGATCACCCTGCCCAGCTCC
Source organism: Acholoe squamosa (assembly GCA_949317995.1). NCBI lineage: Eukaryota > Metazoa > Annelida > Polychaeta > Phyllodocida > Polynoidae > Acholoe > Acholoe squamosa. The sequence goes on along the minus strand of OX439045.1, from coordinate 13,715,564 downwards.
ACACAGCTATGGTAGAACTGATGATCACTGGTGGTTCTTGATTGGCATATTGGCCATAGATTGCCTCTAGAAAAGGAGCTGATGACTCATTAGTGCATCACTGATCACGAAGATACACCAATGGTGACACTACACTTTATTGGTGCCTCATGCTGAAATCTATCACCACCATGTGTAGGCATAATCTATGAATGTAGAGCTAGCAAAACAAAACCTCAGAATTTTTTTTTTTTTTCAAATACAAGTCATCATGGTGACCAATGCATTGGGCATGATGCTCTGATACACTGTTGGTCTTCAAAGGGTCAAATCAAGTTCATACAGGAGCTCCAGTATGATGGCAATACTGCATTTTAACATCAATAATAGGTAATTTATAAGTTCAGAAATGAAACAACTGTGAGATTCACAATGTGTCAATAATGAGACAATGCCTCAATTAGGCACATTCTCTGACACACAGGCAAACACTACAGTATTGTAGCCTATGTGGAGAGCAGAGCCAAGATAATTAGAACAATATTGCCAGGGCAGGCACCTAGAGACAGCTGTAAATACAAAAAGAGCAGCTTTCAATATTTATTGCATGCTAGGTTCTTGACAGCTTTGTTTTGGGAGGCCACAGTCTACTTTATGAGAACAGGGAATTGTTATTATCTGAATGACTTGACTAAACTAGGGTAGATCCCCCTACAAGTTAAACACATATACTCTTAGGGTGTGGTCATTTCTTATCAAGGGAGAAGGGTAGAAAGATTTCTACCTCCTTATGGCAGCATGAAATGATTTTAACCCTTCTTGGATGGGGCGTTAAAAATGTTTGCACGTCTATGCAATTCAGTTCAATTCAAGTTTATTCACAGCTCCTTCAGGGACAAAGGGAATTCTCCAAAATTCCACTGCTGAGGAAAAGTGGATAGGTCCTTAATGAGGCATTTTGATTTTTTCAGTTATCCACTTATGAATTCCAGATGAAGAAAATCAGTTGTTTTCCCAGCTAACAAAGAACAAGAAGGTATATAGCTCTGGGAAGTTCCAAATTCAAGTGTCCGACTCATGTTAGGTTTACCCTATAACATAAGAACGTAATTGAGTGGCAGAAAGCAGGCGTTAATGGTTTAACTCCCTATCACACAGAGACCACTTTCCCCATGATGCATGAATGGGAAACTGGCGAGTAACTCACAGTGCTGCAGGAAAACTAATGGATCAAAAGACCCCAGAAGAGTTGGCATATGTGGCCCATCATTGCAGAGTACCCAGCTCTATAGGTTACAGACGAGCGGATATGTGGATCAACACGGTAAAAGGTACGCCTGCGAGGGGATGCACGGGTGTACCTTTTACCGTGTTGATTCACATATGGCACCAAATGGGCATAAGGTTTGGATAACTACCAAGGTCTGTAATATAAATTTGGACGTACTTAACACATTCAGGTCTATATTGTTTTACACTAAATTTTGGGCCTTAGGGGGTGTCATTACCTTTCAAAATCTGTTTGAATCATGTTGATATTCCTACTAGAAGTGAAATGGTGGTGGTCTAAGCTAAACACATGGGTATAAAATCCTGGAATCCTGATTGTCCGTATCTATCATGATAAGGGAGATACAGCTTTGATAACATAGCATTCATATTCTCAAAAATAATGATTTGATCAAACTTTAAACATGCATATTTCAGGAACCCCTTTATCAATTGAGATGAAATAAAGTGCATATTGTAGCAATTCTTTTTAATTTTCAAATTCTAAAAATAGAATGATCTGCATCGCCACATGGTACCATTTCTATTTGGTTACCATGGCAACCAAATTCACTATTTTAAGAACTTTGGTTGCCATGGCAACAAGTATATTTGTTGAAAATGGACCAAATACACAGAAAATTCTTCTGCCCTATTTTTTTGTATGGAAAAATCTCAAAAGTAGGTTTTCACTTAAAAAAATTAATTATTTTACATTTTTTGTGATTTTTTTGATTAAATATTGTTTAAATTGGGAGGATATTTCTTGTATTTTCCATCATGTTTGGAAGCTCACCATATCTAAGAAATTAAAGATAGACTCCAATAATTCAGTTTCCCCAAGAGACCACCTCCCATATGTCAGACTTAGAAAAAATGGTAAAGTTTGACTTATTCTTAAAGAAATGCGAGGATTCCGAAAATAGGCCAAAAATAGGCCTTCATGTCAACTTTTAGGTTCATTAGGCCTGAATAGGTTAAACCACCTATGACCATATCAACATGTCAAATCATTACACTGTAAACAATTTCAAAACAACAAAGGTTCCACAGCAACTTTGCGACAGAGCTTTCACCGTTATGCTCATGGAGACTCCTTATAGAAGTCCTTTGCTGTATTGGTTGATGTGGCCTCATTCTGGGAGTTACATTTCATCACTAATAACTGATTCACTGTGCTAATCATAGCGAAGTATAGGGGTAAATTCAACAGTCATTTTAGAGTGTACACACATATAATACTTTTATATTTTTACATATATTTGTGGACACAAAACACTTGCCACACCTGCCTAGTTTTCCAGTCAATTTCATTCAAGAGGAACAAATAAGATTCCCTGTCACTTCCCCTTGCTCCCATTTAGCAGCCAGTTTAATGATCTCAGAAGGCTTTATCCGAGCTTGTAAGGAAATAACATCACGTGACAACAAAATGGATTGCTCCTACCTCAAAGGATGGGGTGCTTTTCTCTCCTCCTTTATTTTCGTCTGTTAACAGGAAAACGAGCGTGAGAAATCACCTTAGTGGGCTCCTCTCAGTCTTGAAACACTTAATCGAGTGTAAGTTTGTATTGTAGGGAGTCACATGATGAGTAGCTGGCAGATTATGGGGGTTGTAGAACTGCCAGTAGTTCCAGCTAACTGTGGAAATGGATTTTAATGCCTTGGTTTTCATGTTTCAATTGAAATGGCTATAACATTAATTGCCTCATTAGAGGTCTGGTTTCAGAAACAATTCAAAGGCGCTCTTATGCTATAAGCAATACTAAACAAGACTTGGGAAGAGTGTGTAGGGTTCGGAATGTGACAGCACAAGATGCCTTTAAAGAAACTGAATGTAGTTACATAAAGTACATCCCCTATGCCACCCAACTACGGTCTTACAAGCTGTCAGTATATTGCATGGTTGAAAGCGATAAGTTCATTGTGACTAGCCACTTCAGGGAACAATTTGCACGTAAAAAACCTGATATTCACTTACTGTTAAATCGACATTTTATGGACCAAAACAGCTGAAAAATGTATTAAACAATAAGCTATGCTGCTTTTATCGCCATTAGTATGAGTGAACCTTGACATCATCTCACACATTTTGAACCCTACAGGATCAATGCACAATGATGTTGCATGATGCACTGATATAGCACTGCAGGAGTGCATCATGCCGACCGATGACTCTAATGAGTGATATTTATATAACCGTAAAAAAGGGTTACTTTCAGCAATGGAGTACCCCTGTGAAGAGTTACCTGGGCTGATATTTGTACACACCCTTGACCTAAATCGCAGTCACTTACTGAGTTAGTATAATAGGTTTGTTAAAGCTAAGGAATATGCAATAATCCTACCTGGATCTTTTCCCTGGACTAGACATGGGTCCTCATTGTACAACTACCTATTTTACAGATTCCATATAAGTGAGGACGAGAGAAGACAGAAGACACATATTTATATTATTTCAATGTTCTGATAATTGATATGATATTTTTAGTATAACACTGAAATTACAACTATAGCCTGTGGGATTTATATACCAGAAACCTGGTACATCTGGTAGATTACATGAGTAACCTAACAGGTGATTATCATATCCAAGAGCCTCTGCTCTCTTTACTGGTGCATTTTGGGTTTCAAGTACAGAGAAGTCAGGGGAACATTTTGAAAAAGGTTCAAACTGGAGTTATTTGATGCTCGTTACACTATACAAACTGAGAGCATGCATTTTAGGTGTTTGTAAGAAAAGGTAAGCCCCACCTTTCTGGGAAGACTTGAGCTGCAATAGATAGTCCTACATGAATTACTTTGGACAGATCTTACTGAGGATATTAATTATTATTCTGCAAATGCCTCTGCCAGATTCACTGTTTTACAATGGTTAAGATTGTTATATCATTTAAGAGTTGCAACAGCTCCTAGAATATACCCTCAGGTACAGTAACAGTCCTTAAGTTGAAATGTTATTCCATATAATGTTCATTAATAGAGGGGAAGGGGCAGGAGTGTGATTGTTTGAATGATTGGCTTGCCTTGAGTATTTGTTTTTGGACATTCAGTCTTGTCCTGATTCAGTCTGGTCATTTTTTTTTAAAAGCTGCTTGTCTAAAACAGCTAGAAACATAGTTATATGCTGCTTGCTCATCACAGCGGTGACCACATCTATGGATGACCGAATCTTATGTGATGAAAAATCAATGGATCTCTGGATAAAGCACGGGTCCCACAGGAGTAAATCAGTCAGATTAGCACTAAAACCCCAAGCTTGGCGGTTCAGAGCAGGGGTGTGGACACCCCAGTGAGGATAAGTTTCAGTTTCCCCAAACTCCTGTAAGGAATAGAGCTTCCCACACAAATCTACAGTAAGGCTCATTCATAACATGAGATAAAAGGCATTAATGCGCCCTGTAGCACCTAAAGGGTTCACAGGTTGTCAGGGGAAATAGGAGCTGCTCTTTGATATCGGAGTAGCTCTTAGGACACACTGAGCCACTCACTCACACCACCTTAAAAGGCTCGGCACATTCCCTGTTAAGACGAGCAGGTCCAAGTAAATAGCTTTGCAAAGAAACGCTGATTGTTGGGAATGAATAACATATTGCTTGCATTTCCAGGTAAGACTCTCATCTCACTTGTATTTCAGATAAGCTCTGCTCTGGCTTTACCTTTATACTTTGAGCTATTCTAGATGAGACTGAGAGCCAATCTGTATGTGTGTCTCTCACATGTTCAAGTCTATTAAAACCAGCAATGCACAAGAAGGGGTTTAGTTCACCTTGAGTGAAAAAGAAAACTATTAACTATAGTTGGCCATATGATCACAGAAATAATGAGGCATATACCTGTCTATACAAAGTCATATCAAATATACAGACTGATTCAAATTACCTACTGATAATGATCAAAGCTCTCCCATCTTCACAAGCATATTAAATTCCCCACACTCAATATACTAATCAGCCATGAATACGCATTCCACAAAGGACCTTTCTGCATGGAATGCACAAGGGAAAAGATTTTATTCAGTTGGGGCTGAATGCACGCGCGCAGTTATAGCTATATAATGTAGTAGTTTTGAATCATGGGCACAGTTGTGGCAAAATGAGTATGATTTGATACTCAGGCCTATCCTGGGGTGACACTTTAGCACAAGGAGTTTCAAACCAGACTGTCACCTCAGGATGAGCATGAGTATCAAAACACCCACTTTGGCGACATATGCCTGAGTCTAGAATCAGCCTTAAGTGAGTAAGAAGGCTTTTCTCTCAGTGTATGGGGTGAATGTACTCTGTCTTTAAAGAACAACGAGTTCTTCAAAGGAAAAAAAAGAAACTTTCCAGTCACACCCTAACTGTTGAAACAGAGCTCAATAAGGCAGATACATGACACTTGGCTGTTTGCCATAAGACACACTTTTATCCAGGCAGACAAGCAGACCAATTCAAACCTGAGCAAAAACAGACATGCTGCAGATGTTGAAAAAAGGATTACAATCCAAATCTTATAAAAACCTTTACCAGCCAGACATTTAAAAACCATGCAGTTCAACCAGGAGACATGCAGCAGACACAGCTCAATACCAAGATGTCTTAAACAATGAAAGTATCGTGGAAAGAAAGGAATCGCCTGTAAACTACTGTGATATAGAATAACAGTGAAGCTAGATGCTTTTATCATATGGCGCGTGTACAGAATATTCATGATACAAGAAGATGATAACTCTCTTACAAAATACTTCTTCTAGAACCTTCTTACACTGTCTGGAGGCTGTGCCATTAATTTAGAATATAATCACCCTTTTGTAAGCTGCAAGAAAGCCAAAGTAAAAAATAACTCTGGCTTTTCTTTTATAAAAAAATAGAGCCTCCATATCATAAACCTGCATACTGCAAACATCGCAGGATATTGTGACTCGTTTTATGTGCATGCGCTTGCTAGTTCTGAAAAGTATTATATATTCAAGAAGAGATTGGTATGCCTTATATGTGACCCATCCTGACGAAGTGGTACTGAAGTCGCACATTTAGAATCCTAGATATAGTCTTCTCAAGTGGTATAGTGTCAAAAATATCAGATTTTTTAAAATTGATATTTTAGCATTTTTCTGACCTATGGGTAGATATCTTTCAGAATTCTTGCCTACTAAACTGAATTTAAGCCCAAAATGCCTAGAAGAAATAGCTATAGTTTTCTTGGTTATATAGAATTACATGGGAATTATATAGGATTAATAAATTATTATATGTTTAAAATGTCAATTATCTCAGTTAAATCAATGTTTAATTAATCGGACTAAATTTACCGACGGAAGATCCTTAGAGGACCACCTGGTTCAAATAGGCAAGTGTTATATACCAAATGAAAGCTCTTGATGAGCTGTAAATGAATATGCCAATAACTTAATATATTGTTTGTGCGACTTCCGTACCATTTTGTAAGGATGGGTCACATATATGGTTTTGCTGAATATAAAAAAGTATGATCTTTTAACAGGAAATATTAATTAGAGTGACTAGGCTCTGGTCATATCAGGACCAGGATCTGTACAAGGATCAGCTGAGGATAGTATCATAACATTTCAATATTTATCCTGACATTGGAGATGTATTCAGGGTATCGAAATTGTTGATCATTAATCAGAACTGACTGATTGATGAACTTGTAGATCATTTTATCAACCAGAACATGATTATACCTGATGCGCCTGTTATCATTTAAAAAATGTGGTTTTGTACGACATTATAAGATATTTAGTATTGAAAAGAAAATATTTTGGTTGGCCGAAATTAACCCTAACTGCCCCTTATAGCATTCCCTAGGATGTGCCTTAAATGTGAGGTACTTTGGTAGCCAGCTTTATTTGGGTACAAGGTGGATATATTCCAACAGAGTAGAGAAGGAAAATATTGATCATCCTTCCGAGTACTTGCCCTGATTCCTGATTCTTCCTTGATGCAATCTAGAAGGAAATCCATGGAAGAGCTACTCTGAATTACCTTCAATTATAGAGCTGATATGATAGTCTCAAATGGAACCTGGGCTTAAGGCATTGATTTTGCCATAAATGATGAAAAATATGGAACACCCACTATCCCAGTCCGACATGCTGCGACATATTTCCAGTTGGGCCAGAGCCAATTTGTCGGGTACCGCCACCAGCTACAACGTTAATATTAGCTTTTAAAGGCTGGAAATCGAACTTCATTACAGCAATTTTAAGAGCAGTATGAAAAATGCCCCTATGTAATGGAATGTGACTATGGGTCCTATATTGGAGAGGCTATACACTTTAAGGACTGTTGTTGGTCTTTATGAACCAATGCAGTGCACATGCTTATTTCAGTACGTGATGTTAAACCAGTGAGATTCTCTTCATTGAATGCAGAAATCTTAGGGTGCGATTGGTACCCATAACCTTATCTGTATCAGTCCTTATATAATATGATGACGAGTACCATTTTCATTAATGGGTGCACCCACTGGACAATGCAGGAGAGGCACATAGTTTCAGAATGACACCACTACAAATGTACCAATGGATCTATACATTAGGGCACTATGTGGCAACTAAAGGCTTAACACTATAGTATGGGCCTAGACCATAATGGTGCTGCAGCTCCAATTACTGCATGATTCCCATGTCAAGTTCCTAATGACTATGGGGGATTCTGTAAATACCAACAACATAGCTATGGTTCTGTCTAGCTACTTGTGTGCCCGGTTCTATTCACTGCTCTCCATTGCAGAGACACTAACAAATCTAAAGGCAGGGAAAAGGGAAGGAGCAGAGAGGGAGGGATACGTGGGAGAGACATGGGAGGGTGCAGAACGGAAGGGAACACAACGAGAAGAAAGGAAAGGAGAGGGGTTGAAATGAAGGTGAATTGCTGAGGGGAGGGCTGTTATCGCTCGAAAAGCTCGTAACCCTCACATAAAAACCTGTTTGGGGGTTGAGAGCAACCATGAAATTTTATCCTTCAAATATGACACTAAAGCCCAAATGCTCTTATCCCTCAAACACCCTATAGCCAATGCTATAAGGGCCGCATCCACTGTCCATGGATCGACCATCTATGGACTTCATCCCTTTTATTTATTTATTTCCGTTTCTATTGGGGGCGATGCAGACAATGGAAACGGGAATCGACATACCATTATGAAGCAAGCTCCTGACCCATTTCTATCAATTTGGCCATGCAGTAGACTATTTCTAAAGGATCTCATTCACTCCCCAACAACCACCATCCCCCTACATAAAGCATAATGCCCAGATGTAGCCTATAATAGTATTATCTGATGATGGCATATCGTGAGTAGAGCCCATATAAGGTACAGCAACATGCATATGATGACATAGCTATGATATCTGAGATGGTGTTTCTGGCACAGTGCTGATCATCAATATGGCCGTATGTTCGGTGGGGTAACAGTTGGAGACATGATATACCTACAGAGGGGGAAAGGTAGCCACAAATATGGCATCGTGTTGGAGTGATGATGTGCAGGTGAATGTGGACCTAGACCCTTTGATTTAGCCATGGGTGCAATTGCCATAAAACCCTGGGTATAAGCCGCACCTTATAGACCATTTCAGAACCCTGCTGTAGCGTATAGGTCCATCCTGAACTTAGGGTACACTGAAAAGCTGGAAGATCCGAAACTATAGTCAGTAGTGACGGCTTTATGTCCTCAGTTTGACAATAACTAAAAGTACAACTTTAGGTTGTCAAAATGACGACTTTAGGCCATCATACTGACGACTTAAGTCGTCAATATGACAATACTGACAACACATTCGTCACGTTGCACCGACACAGTGCTGATGAGAAATACTTACCAATACCTCATTGGTGCATGATGCCTATTTATATATAGCAGCCCCATAGGTTCGCCATGATGATTGGATGGTATAACCTTGCACTGCTACACAGTCCTTAGAAACACTGAACTAAAACAAATGATAGTATGGTACCCGGACATGTTCATTTCTCATTTTGGGATTGTTTAACGATTCAGAGCAGATACGTAATTGACATAATCACTAAAGGTGCATCGCGTCAAATGTTTGTCGGCATATGTCCTAGATAGTGTGATCAGCAGGATGCATACCATAGTGATTTAGGGGTTTTACCTGTAATGCTGACTACCGCGAAAACGGCGCCCATAGACCCCTGTGCAGCCAGATGTGGGGCTACCTTGGTAGTAGGGGAGTGAGGGGCATGATCTTTGATTGTAAATCCCTACCTTGTGGCACTTTTATGAGTAGATGTCCTAAGGGCACAGGTGACACATTGGGCTACATTTTGGATATATCCTCCACTTTTCTCTTTTTCATTAGAAGTGTTACTGCTCACACCCTGGATGACTGAGCAGCTCAAACTGACATGAAAAATTAAGATGCTAGTAATGGAGGTAGGCACATCTTAAAGTTTAATTTATTGCCTGAAAAAAGTTTTTATATGTTAGATTGTATTCCCAGTCGTTATGAACGGATTTTAGGTTATGTAGAGGTAAATCCATTCCTAAATCACCCCATAATATCTCAATAACTATAAGAGATATCAACATGGTTTTTGCTCCATTGTTCATCAGACATATTACCCTTTCTATAGAGGGCCTTTACTTTTTTGTGCGACAATTATAATTATTTCTATTAGGGGGTAATCACCCTATATAATAATGATTGATTAATTGATTTGTGTTTTACAGCACTTTAGCGGCACTAAGTGGCTATCCCGTGCTTCACAGGTTGATAATTTAACAGAGGAATGTGTCAGTGCCCGCGCATATGTGCACCACACACATCATGAGGGGATAGGAAAGAGGAGATATAGACCCTTTTAAGTGGGCTAGGGAAGCCCGCCTATATAAAAATGGGTTGTTTTAATTACTAGGGTCTCAAATAAGCACTGGTCTGTAATAAGATGTGGGGGGTTCAGGGGTGCTGAAATAAATATCAAGCACTAAAACAATATTGAAATAAACGCCTCTCTCGAATAAGGGCCCAGGGTAAATTAAAATGGCATTGAAATTGATAAGCGCCTGGGTGCTTAAACAGACAACTACGGTGGATATGGCATGGCAGTAGGAAAGCCATTACTGCCTCACAGTTCAAATGGGTCAAGGCAAAGTGTTTAAAACAAGATGGATTTGTTTACAAAACATCTTATTGTTCTGCAAGCATCACCTTGCCAACCCTTATCACGCCATCAAGTCAATAATGTCTCACTTAATACAAGAAATAAACGAGTGTCAACACGTCAACAACATAACGTCTTCAAAAGTCAACCCAAAGATATTTATGTGTCGCATAAGTCCTACCCATTTGACATGATGATGCCCTGGAAAGTATCTTTCCTAGCATACATTCACGCACTATGACTACTTTATAACATCGATTTATTTAACCTCTGGGCCTCTGATGCAGGAGTGCATCATGACGACCAATGGGCCTGATGTACTCAAAGAAGTTCTTGCCAACACTTCATTGGGGCATCATGCTGTATTCAAGCATCCTGGCAACCAACGGGCGTGATGCATCCATCAGTGGCCCTTTAAGGGATGCGGCAATACACACGTCTGATATAGACTAAAATCCTATAAATGCACTGCTTTATTCCCTACTGCACTGTTTTAACCCCTTATACCGTGCTTAAAGGGTTAAACTGTATCTGTGAGCATTAAGAAATATTTAAACAGGAACAAGAGAGATGCACCTTATCCATTGTCTTTCTCGGAACAATTGGCCCAGTGATTGTCAATTTCAGTGATTTTTGTGCCATTGAATTGATTCAAATTGACCCCATTTTGTTTGTTTGCAGGCTTGAGTTTCAGAATTATTTGTTATCACCGTTTGACACTGCTCACCACTGCCCATTTTCAATGGAACATCCACAATGAAAATTCTCTGTCATTTTCTGACAAATTTTCTATTTATTCTCTCTGTCTCTTAAGTCTCCCTGTCTCTCTCTGTCTCTGTGTCTCTGTGTGTGTGTGTGTGTCTCTCTCTCTCTCTCTCTCTCTCTCTCTCTCGCTCTCTCCCTCTTCCCGCACCATCCTAAAACTAAAACAAAATCTGTCTCCCTTCTTTCCTCTTGTTGCTTTCTTTGTTTACCCCTCTCTTACCATGTCTGCCTCTCTAGCTGGTTGTCTGACTATTTAGCGGCATGCTTGTACACCGATGCTTGTTTATCTATAGATCTGCCTGTATGTCTATCTTCTCACATATGTCCTTCTGAGAGGGTTTATTGCACCCTGCTGCTCGTCCATCTCTCACTGAGTGAGCAGTCCACCTAGCTCTAGGAGTAACTCACTTTAGCTCACACCGTGATGGATGGTGTATAAGGTGTGAGAAGAGCCACGCCAATATAAGACACAATATGTCAGGGGAAATGAAGGGGAAGGGAAGTGGGTTGGGACTGGTGGTAGGGAGGGAGGGGTAGGACGAGGGATGCCAAGGAGAGAGAGAGGTACGGTGATAGGAGGGACAAGGAAGGTTGAGAGGATAACAGGCACCGAGTGAAGGAATGAAGGGCCGAGGGCGGGGGGACTGTAAGGAGAAGGAGTTCCTGAAGGAGGAGGGAAAGGGAGAGCACGAGAAGGTGAAGTGGTCCGGGAGAAGGGGAGCGATGGAACCAGTGTTTGGTTGAAGGGGAAAGAGGATGCTTAGGCAGGGCAGGGATCTCAGAGGGTGGGGGGGGGGGAGAAAAGGGGGGGGGAGAGGAAGGACGGGAAGAGGAATGGAGGAAAGAAGGAAAAATAAAGAAAGAGAGAAGGGAAGAAGGAAAGAAAGATAGAAAAGAAAGAAAGAAAGATGGAAAGAAGGAAGGAAGAAAGAAAGAAAGAAGGAAAGAAAGAAAGAAAGAAAGAAATAAAGAAAGAAAGAAAGAAAGAAAGAAGGAAAGAAGGAATGAAAGAAAGAAAGAAAGAAAGAAAGAAAGAAAGAAAGAAAGAAAGAAAGAAAGAAAGAAAGAAAGAAAGAAAGAGACATGAATGGAAGGAGGGGGAAGGGAAGGCTTACAGCGGAGATTGGTGGGAGGAGCAGGGTGGACGGATGGTATATATCTGAGGTGCGAGCTAACAGATCTAGAACGTGATTTGAAGCACCCATCTATCCGCAACAGCCTTCAGATTCCTCCAAGCAACAAATCAATCAGTAAGGCCCTCTGAAAGGATTTACCAAGGGCAGAGTTGGCACTAGGCGTTTTGAAACAATTAACATTTGACAAATGGTTAACTATTTAAGAACCAAATCATGTCTGCAGGTCGCGACCGAGTAGTCCTCATGTTAATACAAAATAATAGTCGGGATCTGGCCCTGCCGAGTGGACCTAATCGTCACTGCTGCATTCATGCATCATGCCGACCAATCAGGAATGCATCACAGCTGTAGAGTTGGCATGATGCACTATTGTATGTACGACTGCTGATGCATCAGGGATGCATTCTTGCAGACCAAAGGGCACAACCTTTGCAGCACTTGAATGGTTAGGTTTGATGGAGGAGTGGCCTGACCTCACGCTGCCGGGGGCAAACAGAGGTGGGCCGTTTGATAATTGGGTTTAAGTCTGTCTGCACTGGCGGCTTTCAAACGGAGGTGGTCCAGGGGTGCTTTGTGGTCTTAGGTTCAGATTCCACTGAAATACTCCTTTTGTTCATTTGTTCTGTCCACCTAACACGAACATTGTGTGCTTTTTAGTACATTTCACAGGATTCTTTCCATGAAATATTGATTTTTGAATTATCCCTTGTAAGGTGCATCTTATGTTATATATGTCCACGTTGCCATTTGACCGTAAGTAAGTGACCTCCCAGGTGGTCTAGTGGTTAGGATTCCGCGCTTTCACCGCGGCGGCCGGGGTTCGATTCCCCGTCTGGGAACACCTTTTAAAACTGGATCCTATATATTCTCTACCATCTGCCATTGGTTCTTGGGGTGTGTCCGTTGTGTGATGCCCCCCCCCCTCCCGGGTCACACTCCCTGACTGAATGGATACTATGTGTGAACACGATTCTGAGAGAAAGGGGCGATTTTTTGCCTAGAGCCCTTGATTAGGGTAGCTTTTTGGGCATTATCTGGCGGAAAGGGATACCTTTTTAGGCAAAATGGAATGTTTTTCTCCTACAGTGATCACTGAAACTTGCAAAGTATCTTTTACATGATACATTTGCCGATGTTTAACCCATTGATATTTGATCATTTTAAAGAAGAACCCGTGATAAGTGTAGGCCTATATATTTTCTGGTCCCCTTTATCCAGACTGCCTTCTATTACTTTTTTTGGCGTGAATTCCCTTGCAATGGGGGTCATTTTTGCCTTTTGACCCCCGTGATAAGGGTACCAAATTGGAGTTGGTGTTCACAAATAGAAACTATAGAAAAGATAGGGAAGGGCCCCCCCCGGGTGTGATGCCTATAAAGATTTCTATCGCCACAATGCATGAAGCGACTCTGCTTAGCTAAAGTGCCATTAGCACGTCTGTAGTCAGCATCATTGTCTGACGACAAAGGAAGTGTTTGAATGCAGCCATTATCTTTGGGATTTTCAGGCTGTCACTCTGATTTTGGCACTTTATAATATAGAGAGCTAGGATGGGGCACCCGGGACGAGGGATCACTCTGTCAAAATTCGTAGTTTTTTTTATACATGTATATGAATGAACTGGACACTTATAAATTCAATGCGTATCTAATGAAAGGCACATGACATAGGCCTATTAGCTATTAGGGAGGTTTAGCAAGCACGACGTACGTCACCTTTTTCTGGTTTCACGCAGACGTACCAGTTATATTGCCCACGCAGTGCTTGCTAAACCTCCCTACTATCCCTTTAATGTTACCGTATATGATATCCCTTAGCTGTTTCCTATGCCCTACTTAAGTCTATACAAGCTCCTACATCTATAGATGAGTAGCACAGTGTTGCACAGCGGGTAGAAACCTAGGAATAGGGTCATTAAGATTTGTGGTAAGCGTCTGAGGGAGATAACCCATATTATGGAACAGGCTTCAGAGCCTTGTTCCAAAATATTAACAAAGAGGAAAGGCCGTGCCTATAGCTACTGCCCTCTGCAAACTGATCAAAGGATGCCATGCAAACACGTATTTATGTAGAGAATTCTATGCAAGATAGCCACACAACCGGCTAGACAGTAACATATGTGCCAGATTGTCAGCAGTGGGTGGTAAACTCTTACATTGGCTTCTGAAGGCTTCAAGCCTTATATATATACACTGTATATGTAATTGTGAATAATCAAGAGTTAGTCTGAGTGAGCAGTAATGACATGTATTGTGTCTGTATATCCCTCATAGTATGGTACGTTTACAGGTATATGTAACAAGGCTTTCATAGGCAGAACAATGGGGGTGAATGCCCTGGGAAGGGACAGTACTTAGTAGGCCATACATACATATGTACATCCACTGTAGTAAGCTCATACAGAATTAATGGTGTCCCAGACTGCCATAGGTCTAGATATTAAGCTAATAGATGATGCATATCTGGGCCCTAGGGCTGTATATGCTGTATATACCTGAGCCGCGGAGCGGCGAGGGTATATACAGCATATACAGCCCGTGGGGCCCCGATATGCATCACCTAATAGGTTTATACCACCATTTCCTCCATTTTGTATCAATTTCTTACCTGAAATCCAAAGAATATAGCCAGGCGAAGACATTTTGTAAAAGCAAGCGATACGGCCCGGGTCAGCGCTCTGTGCGAAGCCATTGTTTTTGTTCCTTGCCGCTGTGTATACAGTCACTTTTCGTATCGAATCCAACCATGACACGTTTTCAAATTAAAACATACATATCCTTAGACAGTCTAGATGATCCCTCCATACGTATTATGTCCAATATATTCAAAATAAAGGAGAATCCATTGATTTTTCCATCGTAAGCGAGTCGCGGTCCGGCCATTCCCACCCGCCTCCTTGTCCGGCGAAAGTGTGTCAGTGGCCCGGATGTAGATATAGGTCAACTGCTCGTTGTACAAGAAAGACGCCAAAAATTTCGGACCCGTTTGGAAAATCAATGGATTCTTATTTATATCGAAGAAAATGGAGAAAATTAGCACGCATTCCTCGTCTATGGATCGAATACTTCTTGGGATTTTAATATTATAACATGTGATGGTTGGATTCCATACGAAAACTGACTGGAAACATAGCAGGTTAGAACTTATTTACCTTCGCATTGGATTTCATCACCGTTCAGTGTGGCGCTATGGCTAAGGCCTTCGCCTACCACCACTGCGGCCGGGGTTCAATCCTCATACAAGTTGGGACGATTTTTCACATTGAAACAATGGCGAGGCTAAATCTCTATGTCCGCCAGCGTCTCCAAAAATATTCTAAGTCCAACTTGACACCGAAAAAGTATATACCAAAAATTTCAAAAATGCACATGGGTGGTATATGCAGAATAATGCACGGCTAAACTGCATATAAACCCACCGGAAGTGCCGAAATCGTGGTATAAACTCGTGTAAATGAATAAGTGAAGTATCATACAGATGGGACTGTCCTCTGCACTGTAAAAACATGTTGGTGAAATAACGGCGGAATCTTGGCCCCATAGTAGCCAGAGATCCCTTATTCTATTTTTTTTCACAGAGATTCCTTATACCACCGCTCCGCCACCTGAGGCTTCTTGTAAAAAAGTACACTGGTTCCCTACAATACAATTACAGTGGGTCAGTGTTCAGTTATACGAGGATCCCTGGTAGATTCAGCAGTTATTTTTTACAGTTTATAATCTGTGTAAGTGTGGGACTAATTGGAGCAGGTATGTAGAAAGGGATATCCGCACAAGTGTATACATGGAGTATTTATTCTACTGGCCTCATATAAGTACTAGGTTGGATTGAGGCATCAATCATTAAACATCTGAGAGATAAGATGGAGGAAGCCTAGCTCATCTATTGTGAAATTGAAGGACATTTGACAATGGCAAAGGTCTGGGTTTGGGTAGGTGTGTGTGTAGGGGGGGTAGTTAGAGATACTATAGGCAGACAGTGATAACCATTGATGTATATTTACGGCCACATATCCCAATGTAAGAAGCACCGGCCCTGACTAGTAAACGGCATAGCTTATCGGCATATTGAGTATTGTCATGTTAACGTGGTAGGTTTTGAATAAGCTCTGGTCTCGGGTCAGCACCAAAAAGGGGGTTAACTTGTATCTTACACTAAAACACACTTTGTATAATAGACTTTTGCCCAAAACAATTAGTTATTCTAAGAATACCAGAGACATTGATGGTATCCTACTCATAAGTTCCCTCACTCGATGATTTGTCTTGCTGTCATATTAAACCGTTTACAAAGCTCCCCATATGAATCCCTCCTCTTCTCCTTACAGTCCACATGCTGTACCAAGGTACAGGTAGATTGATACATTATGATGCATCAATACAACCAAAGTGACTTAACCACAGGTGCTGCCTGGCTGCATCAGCATGATGCATAAATTGAGTGCCTCACCAGGGTTTCAATCATGATTTATGTATCATGTCAAATAGGTGGCCTAAATTTGAGCAGTAGGCGGCCTCTAATTAATTGCTGCACTCTGCGAGCACTAGATGTAAATGATTGTAACAATTTAGGGTTTAGGATATTAAGCTAGGACTAAACACACGTTGTCAGTGATCAGTACCCAGCTATTTATTCACCATTAGACCTAGTCTCAGTGCGTGTTCGTTGTGCTGTAAAATCATGACCAACCCTGCCCGGCAGCCACCCCGCTCTCATCTGTACATGTCAACACACGGGAGGCCGCCCGATGAAATATTGAACCATCCTTAAACTTGTTTTAAAACCAGAAATGACAGAGTGGGGGCAACACACCCAGACAGCTGACTCCAGGGAGGACTGGGGATGGTAGGGGATAGAGAAGGAAATGGTGACTAGGGTAGGGGGGGGGGGCGTGTAGGGAGGATGGAGTTTTTTTTTTCTTGTCGATGATTCCTTTTTGTATTTTTCAACCAAATTTTTGTTGTTTATTTAATTGCGATGGACGTAGGTCAGTCAGGGGATCAGAGGAGTAGGTATTGGTGAAGGGAGACGAGGGATAAGGGGACTCATCCCTAGATAGCTATGTATTAAGAAGGCAAGAAAGGCAACACAAACGCCTAGCATCCTCAGCAAGAGATGGATGCTGATCCTGTAGCAATATAGTAGACAAATTATGAGAAATATGGGTATACGTAGAGCCAACCAGGTGATTAGTTATGTGGGAGAGATGCAAGGTCATTTTCCTCATGTAACATAGTAGCCATGGTCACGTGACTATAGCTTTACTCTAAGACATAGGCCAATATTCCATGTGAAAAAGGGAGCTGGTGGAGAGGCACTGAGAGGACAAGGGAACATGAACCTGGACTAGAGCCATTTTGAATGTCTCATGAATGCCTTGGTCCTCTGTAGCAGACTGATAATGGGAGGATAGCGTGCTGGACATAGTGGGCTGTGAGGATTTGATAACCAACTTCTACCAATGTGAAATTGCAGAGAGTTGATAAACTTACATTCATGGTTCTCTCCTTAACCACAGTAAACCCCTAAAACTACCTATTCATTTAGTCTATACCCCACATTCATTTTGGTCTATTTTGAAGAATATAGTAGACTAAACGGTCATTTTAGTCCGGGAACATGGTCCAAAAAGTTAGGTCGGATCTTTTTTTTCTTTTTTTTTTTTTTTGCACCAAGGTCTCTTGTAGCCAATCTTTGCTGGGTTTTCACTGGTGGGTGTGAGAAATGCTCATTTCCTGCATGGGATATGAGAAAATGATTAGAAAATATGTGTATACATGTCAAATAACAATCTTTGAGAGGAATCTTCGAGAATTTTGAAAAAAAATCTTCAAAAATTATAAAAAAAGAAATCTTCATATACATCTCTCTTCTATGACATTACTCGGCGGACACATAATACACAAAATAGCTAACGTTTCTACCTTTGTAATCTAGGCTATTTTGACATAATGTATTTTCTCGGGACAAGAAATCTGACATAACTAAGACTTGTGATATATTGGCCATTTTGACCAGATTTATATTTCCTGTTTTATTTTTGACACCTATAAAAGGCCCTAGTGGCCCAAACATTTCTGGTCAATGTAGCAGCGTCAACTCCAACCACCACAGGTGGCGCTGGCGTTGTTGGTGGCTCCCCCTACAATTGGCTTGGTGTGGCGCCTGTGTGCTTGGGGGCACTGCGGCTAATCACGTGCTACCCGTCACGACAGGGAGGAAAAAGGCCAGAAATTGCCCCCTTCCCACCATGAGCGCTATATACTTCATGGCTCATCGGGCTACCTGCCCGGCGGTGGGCAATGGGGTGTGGGCAGGGGGGGGGGGGCAAGATCAATAATATTGAGTCTGGCATATGGGGTGCCAATATGATATAATCATTGTTGGTTTGTTGAACCTTTTTTGGTTCATATGGAATCAAGATGAAGAGAATACAGAATACTCCAGCTTCCTTCATACACTGATAATAAAACCTATAGTCAGTAGTGACTATACCCATGTATTCTGAGCCCCATAGCCAGATGACTATATACCTTAGTCACATATTAGTCAGAAAGATAGTCATTCTGACTAGATGTAGAGCTCACACATTGATGATGTCACAGGTTTCTGTGCACAAAAAAATGTCATCCAGAAAAAGCACATATACAACTGGTTGCCTGACCTAAGAGGAGACAATTATAATCAGGCCAAATCATCATCTTAACCTGTCCATCCATGGAAACTCAATATGTCCGGCCATTAATGGATAGGTAAGTCATCTATTTGTTGTGAAATTTGTGGCCATTGCATTATAACAATAGTTATTTTGAGTTCAAACTGTTCATCAATAGGAAGGCATATGGCTTGCAGGTATAGTCAGTACTGACTGTACATATTAGTCATATTTACTAACTAAATGTTGCTTAGCAACAAAATGATAGTCATCTGACTAAGGACTATTTCAATAGATTTAAGGCATGACTATGTGTTGACTATATGACTAACTTAAGTTAGTCACAGGTTACTATAGAGGGATAGCCAAAAATGGCACTATCATTTGACTATCTTAAGTTAGTCACTACTGACTAAGATATTAGGCTCTATTTTTATCAGTGTAGAGATGGAAAATGACATCTCAGCGCCTTATTATCAGTTTTAATGAGCTTTGAGTTCCATAAAAATGTCTTGCTTATTTATCCACACAATACACAGCAGAAACAAAATTACAGGTCTCATGTTACACAAGTGAGGTTCATCGTGCATGAGTATGCACTGGGATCAAAGCACGGTGTTCTTCTTGAAGGCAAAATAATGATACCATATCCTTATTCATTACCAGTCTGGACTGCCCTACTAGAAGTATGCCAACCTCTAACCAGAAGTCACTAAAGACGGCAGACCTAGGGTAGATAAGGGGTTGAGGGTAGGCAGACTGTGGTTGAAATCAAAGTCGCCTTGCATGGGAGTGAGTGAGTAATGGATGTTTAATGCCATTTTGACAACTAAGGTCATATTCATGGCGAGAACTACATTACACAATTTCACAGGGGAATGTGTCATGCATGCGCATATGTGCACCACACACATCCCGAGGGGATAGAAAAGAGGAGAAATAGACCCTTTTAAGTGGGATAGGGAAGCCCTCGCCTTGCATGGTAACAACTTAGTAACACATTACACTGTGTAAGATGGCTTCTGTAAACTGAGGTGATGAGTTTGTACGTGTATGCAGTTTCCTACCGTGGCAAAAGGGGCATTGTATGGAGATAGAGAATTGAAGGAGAATGTATTGTATAACACATGAGACCATCAGTAGTACCTAAGGATGTGTCAATGCAGCCCTGGTCCATAGAGGCAGTATACACGTGCGCCTTGCAGAACTAGAACATAGTCCCAGGAGCATCTTTATTCCAGAAATGTGAATTTGTAAGCATTCATCAATAAATCTTTATAAAAAATAAGGTAGAAATGTTTGATGTGATTTCCAAAAAGCCACATTTATCAAGGCAGAGTCCACACTCATTTCCTAAAAGTATTTTAGTTTGGTGATGGAAACTTACCATCTATACCCTGGAATATGAAATTAGGACCCATCTTAATGATCCCTGGAGAGCTGTGTTAATAAGACTCCCTATGATGTAGGATTCCTTTCCCTACATGCCATCTTTGCTAGCGGCAGATGGCAATGCGAATATTTCTCCTCGGTCACTGTATCTTCAGAAACAGCCAGATGAGATAAGGAGACATAACTGTTGTTGTCATGGCAACACCACCATACGATGAGAGCTATCATAGTTATATTTCTGGTCCAGGAAAATTAATTTTACCATCTTATTACGGGATTGAGAATCTACAGCTTCTATCCTTTTTATCCTTGGTCATGATAAGAGTGGAACAGCAACCAGGAAGCTGTATACTACATACATGAGTATTCACTATTTGCAATGGACAATACATAATAATAACAGGTCATTTCAGACCCTTCTACATAATGTATATGTGACACGATCTGCGAAAAGGGCCCTTAGTGCAGGGTGCATTAAGGTCCCTATTGCCAGTACATGTCACAATTATAATATTGCGTTCTACCATAAGGGTACAGGATTAACAGTGTTTACGTATACCTTTTATTTCTGAACAATGTATTTCTTTATGGCCTATTGGTAACATTGCATTATTGGGCGGATTAAAGTAGACATTGCATTGGGTGTGATGTCTCCAAATTGCTTTGGAAACAATTATATCCCCCCTTTAAGTTTCCAAATGCCGTTAAAACCATATCATATCTAGAATTTCACATGCATTAAATCATTAAACCTACTGCACATTGAACGTCTCATAGAATCTCAGCGAGCAAACACTAACTGACGCTAAGTGCTCAGGCCTGTTTCTTTTCACTTTTCGCAAGCTGAAAATACCCCGCAGGAGGCCCTTCTGGTCTGTGCCAATTATAAATGAGGTGTGTTTTTGATCGCGAAGCAGAGATCTAATTGTGTCCTCAGTCCTGAACCTGATACCTGCTCTCCTGTATCAAGGTGTCTTTACCCATCATGAAGCCTGAAGACGAACCCCTCCACGGTATTGCAGCTGCATTGAAGATGGGCTGCTGCACTGTTAACCCTTTATGGACGGGAGTTTACTTAACCATTTAAGTCTGGCGTATAGTGTTTAATGCATTTTGCCAATTTGGTACTATGGAATACAAAATCTTTATTTATGTATCATCCTGACTTTATACTGTTAAGTTTGAGGAGTGACTAATGCAGTGCAATAGACTTGCTACCACTACATTGATGCAAAATGATGACAGAAGAACATGCCCTTGGGTGCATCATGTGACCCTGAATGGGTTACCTTTGAGATGTGATGGCTAGTTCCCTGTATTTTTGGCTGGATAAAAAATCCATGTATGTATACTTCTTCACCACTTTCATATACTTCTTCTGCATACTCGCTCGTTCTGATTTTTTTTCTGGCGTTAAAGTAAAAGAATCACTTACTATACGTATTCTCCCCTTAGAGCACTTCTCAGTATAAGGAACCTTACCTGCAACAAACGAAAAGGAACAAGTTATTACTGAATTTATTACAATCAAAATTCACAATGGCACACGAATCACCTTCTATAAGGATCACCAGGAAAATTGACAGGAATGTTTTATGTACTAGACCTATAGGCTCGGTGATAGCAAGAGATAGAGCAGGGTCCTTGGTCTAGCAGCCCCAATGTGGGGTCTAGGATACTAGTTCTAGCAGTGCCTGTCAAATGCTGCTATAAACATAGCCCATAGACAGGATACAGGATATACCTCAGAGACTCCATAATTACCTAGTGCATCATTTTAGACCAGACACATGTCTCTTTATATAGCCCAGGGATGTATGTGACTAGTATGAAGGAGAGGGGGGGGGGGGAGGCTTGTGTGACAAATAACACGTTAGAAGGTTATGTCAGACTATACTGCAAAAAAAAAACCGTTGAATCTACCAGGAATCCTTGTAAAACTGAAAAGTGAACCACAATAATTGTATTGCAGTGAACCAGTATGGTTTTCACAAGACAATGAATCTCTGGCAACTTTGGGACAAGGGTATCGCCTTTATTTTGTACAGTGTAGGGGAATACAAAAGAGCATGATAATATGTCGGATTGCCACTTTGTCTGTTCATGTGCTTAATATGTAGAAATATATATAAATGTTGTGCTTCACTTCTATTTCTTGTAAACCGTTTACCATAGAGGTTCAACCATTGGCATAGGGGTGGTTTTCTTTTTTTCGTGTAGGACCTACTTTCTTGTATCTATAATTGAAGGTATGGGACGTGAGTGTGGCCATATGATAAGATGACATGCTATATGGAAATAGAGCCTTAGATGTTATTAGGCATTAATGCTAGTTATACCATGGTTATCGCTGATTTGCATATTTCAGCGTTCAAGTTTAATGATAAAAGTCGTTCGATTAACCACAGTGAGAATGAACAGTAGTTGACACTAAACTGAAACAAACCATGACAGCGAGTTGACTCGTATCCTTTACCATAGCGGACAGCGGGCTGCACGTCTATGCCGTAGTCCTGCCGTCTGGTGTCCTGCCCTCTGGTGTATAGAGAAAGTACTACCCTTCTTCTCGGAAAATGAACGTCTAGCGATAGGATAATGGCCATTTTGAGGAAATATAGGCTTAAAGTCATCTATGGAAGCATGGAAGGAGTAAGAAGAAGGCCTATTCTTTGTTCTGTGAAAACCAGGAGGACACAAATTCTCTATGAATGGTGGGAATTGAATGTTATTGTTATTTACGGACTGCACGGAGTATTGACAAACAAGAAATCCAATATGGCGGAATGGCTTCCTCGTTGTCCGCCCCAACTCGCATTAGAATTCATTGATTTTCAAGGTAAATACTTAATTCTATGGGGGTACCATGGTATAAAGAGCATATATAAGCTTTATTGATGCACTCATACAACACCCTCGTTCATTGCATCCATGACTAAAATCAACTCGTGCATTAATAAAGCTTATATATCCTCTAATTAAGCACTACTTTACTCCACAGAGCGCGGCCATGAAATACTACACCCCCTTGATGTTCACATGTCCTTGTCCATATAAGGATGGTCATATGACTTGGGGGTCATGAGATGTATCCCATGGGGCTGTACAAGTGGCCGCAATGTGGCACCGCCCCAGATGCCCAGGTATTCTGTAGCCATCTTGTTTTACATTAAGTAGGAAGTAAAGGAGTCCAGGATGGCCACCACATCAAATAAACAGCGACCCTTACCAGGAGCGAACCTTTGATCTTGTGGAGAACATGGGTAAGGGGAGAGGTTGGGTAATGGAGATGGGGCATAGAGCAAGTGGCCATGGACATAGAGTAACACATTCATCTACTTGCAGACAGAGTGGGTGAGTTGTAGTAGGGACTTATGAGTTTGTTTTTTCCTTTGCATTTCTCTGTCCACGGTCCACCTTACAGGGAGGGAGGGAGGGAGGGAGGGAGGGAGGGAGGGAGGGAGGGAGGGAGGGAGGGAGGGAGGGAGGGGAGAAGAATGAGAGTCGAAGGGATAAGGAGTGACACAGTGTCAAAGAGCCACATGAGAGAGTAGGAGAGAGAAAGCAAACAGGCAGAGGCAGGGATAGAAAGGGGAACCTGGGAGACGCAAGGAGAGAGAGAGAGAGAGAGAGAGAGAGAGAGAGAGAGAGAGAGAAAGAGAGAGAGAGAGAGAGAGAGAGAGAGAGAGAGAGGGAGAGAGAGTAAGGACTGACAGACAGAAAAACAGACATTAGAGTAAATTAAACTAGCACTTTTTGAGAACATGCAGAGTACAGCCCTAGACTGATTAGACAGCAGGGCGGTGGCATTTTAACATGACTTTTAACAGAGTGTGCTGCATGTATTGTTGAATGTTAATAAATACCAACGGCACTCTACTGCAGACGGACGGCTGTCTGGTATTATGCTGGAACATTCCTGTCTAAACAGTTTCTTTTTTTCCTTTAATATTTTTCATTGCCTTTAAGGTGCTGTCTGGCCATATTCATGTAAATATACTATGCGACTAAGGTAAACAGCAAGGGGGGGGGGCAAAAAAAGGATAATGCACAAGGGGCCCAGTGGGCTATACCTTCACACATGTATGTATATGGACTGAGGTGATTCTACAACCTGAGTCAATGAATCCCTTATCCATTCCGCTGCAGTCTAATTGACCAATGGGTTTTGGATAAAGCTATTCTAATTCTGGTAGGCCATACATTATACAAATATACAAATGGACAGAAGAACGTCAGTCGGTCACTTTGCATTTTACGGACACCTGATTATTCTTTTTAGCCAATAGATGCTGATCAAAAACTTGTTGATACATAGTTTCTCACTGGTATTATTCATGTGTCCTTTACCCAAAAGCTAGACTTCAAGATCCTCTAGTTGTATATCTAACCGACCATTGGAGATAAGACGATTTCCCCAAATTTACATTTACTATAACAAATAGTTAATGTGTGATGGATCAGCATTGGCCATTCACAGGCTAATGCTATCTTTATCAGAATCAGTTGGACTGTCTTCCCAAGTCACCAGTTGGACTGTCTTCACAAGTCACCAGTTGGACTGTCTTCACAAGTCACCAGTTGGACTGTCTTCACAAGTCACCAGTTGGACTGTCTTCAAGAGTCCCCTTTTCCCTTCAACCAGGTAGACTCATAGTTAAGCTAAGTTAGAAACACAATATATATGTATACACTTTCAATAGTCCAATGTAACGAGATAAGGTAATCAATGAGAAGGGCATATGTATAGAGCCCTAGACTTGATATACCCACATCATAGAGGTTTCACTTTTCTTTGAGTGAGTGAGTGAGTGAGTAATAGATGTTTAATGCCATTTCGACATCTAAGGTCATATTCATGGCGAGAACGACATTACACAATTCCACAGAGGAATGTGTCAGTGCCCGCACATATGTGCACCACACACATCCTGAGGGGATAGGAAAGAAGAGATATAGACCCTTTTAAGTGGGCTAGGGAAGCCTGCATTTTTCTTTGAGAGGCTTATGTAAATGTAGGACTAAAGCTGAGACAGTGTGTCATATTGATAAGAATTGCACAGGACACTGATAGGCCTGAAGTCTTAGCATCTAGTAAAAACACACCAGCCTTCACTCATTTAAGATACCAGTAGTCTTATTATGACTGTCTAAGGAGATTCCTTTTCCATTTCCAGGAGGGTGCTTTTTTCAGTTAAATCTTCTATAGAGGAATAGATACATGGAGCCATCTCCTGTCCCTTTTTTACTTCCATTAAGATGACTGAAATAGTTTCTAATACTCTGGCTCAAATTGCTACGATATCCCTGGCCGAGCCTGGCTGTGGCTTTTTTAATTTTCAGTTGGAAGTGTTTCTGGCTATTTTGTCCAATCTCCTGTTTCCTCTGGGAATTTGAGTTAGCATAGCTCTATTACAGGCATCATAACGTCATACAGAAACTACCGTAAAACCCCGCTTATAAGCCACTTCTTAGAGCCACCATAGATTAACACTTTCCAGGCACTGGGTAGACTTAAAGGCACTTCAAAAGTTTGGGGTGCGACATATCCTGCCCTGTGACATGTTTATCCTTTTTAGAGCTTTTCCAGGAGATGAAGAACTGCATTTAACTGTAAATGTTGAAACTCTGAACTTGATCTACCTTTGGGGCATTTATCAAATCAAATAGCTTCTTCACATTCAGACAAACACCAGCACCTCTAAATCTAATATAAATCCTATGTATTTACCAATAGCACAACAATTATAGTGCACAGCATAATATTGCAGTGTTATTATACAGGAAAATCTATACCTTCAGGAAGGCAAATTAACCCCCATCTCTAGACTACCATATAAGACACTGTATAATCTCTTCATCTTAATCCACCTTCCATATAAGACTTATCTATAGGCTATAAGATGGAGAGGTTGTGAGCAGTCTGTTACTATAAATAACCTTGGCTATCTAGGGCAGTCCCCCCAGGGAGCCACGCTTGTAATAAGCAATTCTGGTCTCACCCGATAGAGGACAGTGTGAATGGTGCATAAGTTTTTAAAAAGTAGAGATAAGGGGGTGCTCACACTAGGATGGTGGGGGTGGCATGGAGGAGGAATGGGCCTGTGGAGGCTGATAAAGAGCATAAATTGGGCCATTGGGCACAGGGAGTTCAGGGTGAATGGATAGGGGTATTACACAGTAGGGGGGTATAAGGAAGCAAGGCCTGGGAAGGAATTTGTGGGGGTGGAGAATGGCTGGGTGGAGAAATGCAGTCTACCCCCTGAAGCAGGGCACATTGTACTTCTTTCATAAAACAACTCATACCATTACGATACTGTTCAGAAAAGGAGACAATCACAAAGTGCATATTGGTCCAAATATTGACCAATATTCCATTGCTTCATACTACAGTCTTCCCTACACATCGAATAGGTCATATTTTAGTTTGCTTTGAACCACTTTCAAGGAATGCCTCTTTTCTTGCATTTTTAGGAAGCGTGCTGATGAATAGGGAAATTGCTCCAAATTGTACCTTTCTCAGAGATAGGGTGCTAACTGCTTTATATACCTCTTGTCGATGTTGAGACAACATGTGTGTATCGATAGTGAATCAGAAGGCATTATTATGAGGAAGTGATCTACTCTAATACCAGAGTGCCTAAATCTTTTATCGAAGAGAAGCCTATTTGTTATAATTGGTTGTACTTTTCCCACTTAATGTGAATTGTGTCAGATTCAAATGAAATGGTCTAACATTGATAGCATAAAAAGGGAGTGCACGTCAAACATGTTATACCTATTTACCATTATCAGCCACCTCATCTACATGTATATTTTTTGTCTCAACACTATTCTTCCTCCTCCTTCCTCATATTCACTGTTAGTAATAGCCAGGGTTATTTTACAGCAAAAACCCTTGGCAACTTTGGTTCCAATACATTTTGCTGTAAATCTACAGGAGATGAGTTGATGTAATTCTACAATACAATCCACAGTAATCATACAGGAACAACCACTGTAACCATACAGCAAGATTATTCAGATCTACAGAAAAATATGTTGTAAATTTACAGGAAAATATGTTGTAGAATTACAAAAATATGTCTTGTAAAATAACAGCGATATTTTCTGTGAATGAACAGCAAGTTTAGCTGTAAATTAACAGCAGAAAATACTGTATATTTACAGAAACTTTTGCTGGCAACTGAGGTTCCAGCAACTATTGCTGTAAATTTACAGAAACTGTGAGTGTAGAATTACAGCTAGAGGTGCTGTTAATCTACAAGAACTGTATTGTATAGTATGTATAGGCACTGCTATATATATTCTACCAGTCAGGTGAGTCCATGACATAGTCCCCATAATACTTTTTATGTGTGCATTCTGTGCAGGCATTGATACTATAAACCATGCATGCCTAATGAAGACAAGAAAGTCGCCAATCCCAGTGAAGTGCCATCACTGAGTGCGAGAGAAGTAGACAACCATCTCTCCCAAACCATTTCATGGTCAGTTAGTTTTAACACTGGACTAACCAAAAGGCAGGTCGGTCTATGTTAGCTTCAAGTTCAGAGTCCAGGCACTTGTATATACAATTTAGGTGTGGCGTCTTTGGTGTATATTACTTGTTGTTCCTAGTTTGTTCTCAGATACCTCTATACATTATCTATTGTGCACAATGTTAGATTGAATCCACTGAGGTTATTATTGTATTACAATTAATTGATAAGCTCTGGGAACATTATTGGATTGAGATGGCACTATAAGCATATACATTCTTAACATATGGTGGATACTGCTGCCCCCTAGTAGCAGGACCTAGAGGTTAGGCTATTTTGGTAAAGCCTTTATGGGTCACTCTGGTGCAGAGTGACTGGCTGACCTAGGGTATGTAAGAGTAATTATAGAGGACAACTCACAGTGCATATGTGTCTACAGGTAGAAGCTTGTCACTAAACAGTGACAGTCAGTGCATTTGAGAATACTGCTCTTTCCTTTGTTGATTTACATCAATCTGGCCCCAGCGCGACCACTAGCGTGAGTCGTCTCTGGCACCTAGCGTTTGTGGGTAAAAGTAGTTTTTTCCGTTGGTTGCTGTAGTGCTTATTTGTAGGCAGGTACCTCGCTTGGTAATCTTCCCCAGAAAATAGGGACCATTATCCCCATACACGAGAGAGGTATTCCCTAGAATCCCGAACGGGCGAGATGGGATTTACATAGAACAGCCCTGTTATATAACCCCAACTCTTTACAGTGTTGTACCCTTTCCCCTAAGCCTCATCTCTAGAGCCTGCAATGTATACATAATATGATATCCACGGGCATGTATATCTAATGTAATACCCATTCCCCCTTCTTTGAGGAATGACTTCCCTTGATATCTCCATCAGTAATACACTTGTTGTGCCTGTCCTCACACAGACCCACTATCTCTAACACTCTGTTGCTCATGTATCCTCCTTGGGCTGCTCAGGAGAGCTTTACGAGCCCACGTGCCCAGGAGATCCATGGTTCTGCATGGCTTACACTGGTAAGTTCAGATTATGCTGAAATATGCACAGCAGCCCAGGAGAACAGGGGTAGTCTCACTGGCTGGGATATGGTAGAGAGCAACAATGGAGGAGTAGCAATCCCACGGAATGGAAGATAATAATGAGACTATTGCAGGGTGAATTCCTGAGTAGTTAATAGGCAGGTCTGTTGGCATATTGGTGATTTATAAGGGCATGTACCATTACAGGTGCAAAAAGCATGGGGCAATGTAAGTTGTGGTTCGCTTAGATAGGCTGGATGACAGTTTACTAGTGTTGCGTTTACAGTACATCTCGAGGTTTATCATGGTAATTCATTATCCCCCACTTCTCCAAATTTCAATATCATCCCTTACAACAGTTTGAATACAGAAGGAGGGTATATCAATAATATAATGGAATCTAGGGTCAAAGCTGAACAAAATTGCAATCCCTTTATATATAGTAGCACACCCTTTCTTTGAACAAAAGCCACAAATAACAAAGATCCTAATAAAATTATACATTTGCTATCAGCAGTCTACTCAAGAGAATAAAAGGCCCCCACATATCATAAAACACCCTGAACAACCCCAGAGGTGTACCTCAACAAGAGATAGAGATGTGTGACGGTACTACAGCAGGGCATACCTTAGTGGGTCCCTCCCATTTATGACATGGCTAAGGGGTGAGTAAGTATGGTAAGGGCCCACAAAACACTCCCCTAGGGCCTGCTGTCTATGATAAGGGGACAGCCTTTCTCTTAAAATCAAGAAGGGTTTCCTTCACGTCCTTGAATCATCTTAGGTGACACTATCTGGTAATTTTTCACGGTTTTGTCTAAATGTTCAAGGAAAGTGTGTGAGTGCATGCCTTAATATATCATCACGTTGTACAGGTATGCATAACTAATGGCCAAAAATAAAATCAACCATTAAGATATGTAGACCTATCTCAAAGTACACTCTCCAGAATGGGAGAGTTTCTTGGCTCCTTGGGTTGGAGCTGTATGGAAGGTAGTTGGAGAATATTCATGTTGGTAGTTTGGATGCTGGACCCATGGCACCTGTACACTATTTATCAACTGGTAAATGACCAGTTGCTGGGATGGCTTCAAGACCGTGTTGGGAGTGTTAGGCATGTTGTATAAGATATTCTGCAGATAGGATTATGTGCAGTTTATAATGTGGGATGATACTCACTGTCATTGCATGTCATTGTTTTTATGGGGGCTGCATGGGGCTATCGATGCATAAATAAAACTTAGAATGGCCACTTTCTTTATCAAGAACTGGAGCAAGTTCACCGCTAGATTCCATAGCAATATAGTAATTAGAGAAAGGGGTAGGTATTGTAGGGCGTAAAGGAAACCAAAAATATAACAATTAAGTAAAAAAGCAGATAATTAACAGAAAGAATCCACAACAGCCAATGACAGAATATCCTCACTGAAATGCTTTGGTACATCACACTGATCATGAAGGAGGATGGGGTGAGCATGACACATAGATATAGGAGTGACAAGGTATGATATGCAATAAAATACTCTATACCTTGATGTGCATATGTCCATGCCCATATAAGGCTGGTCATGTGACCCGATGTATCTCAGGGGGCTATCCATGTGACCATCGGATGGCACTACTACAAACGTCATCATATCAACCTCATCAAATAAACAGCACCCCTTACTGGTTGGAGACCTTAGATCTTGGGAAGGACGAGGAGTAAAATGAGTGTATTGGTAACGGAGATGCGGGTACATAGAGCAAGTACATAGAGCAAGTACATAGAGCAAGGTTTGGTATCAAGGATGGTAAAGGGGACGTGGGCTACAAACAGCTCCTGAGATCGTTTGCAGATTTTGTATGTATTTGTTGACTTGAAAGTGTATAATTTTAAACGGAAAAGGGCATATTGAGAGAAAGTTAAGACAACTGAATATGAGGCAGTCATACAGGATATAAAGATAATCCGAGAGGGAGTAAGTGGGATAAAAATCCCCCTTCCATTTTGAGCACAGTTCATTTCAAATACTCTAGCGCAGTTTTAGCTAATAACACAATGTAATGAAACAAATGTATGTCTGGCCCTGCCCAACGATTTATGCATCTAGCAAAAGTATTTTACCTCCAGTGCATTCTATACTTATGGAATTATCCTGAACATTGGAAAGGCCCTCCACATGGAAGTTATAGGTTTGAAACAGGGAAACTACAGATACATTAAACCAAATTCTACTGGGGGGGGGGGTAGCATGGGGTATTACATGTTTTACTGCAGATATCATATTGTACTATTTCTGGATATGTATTTAGCACATATTGATCAGCCCATGTAATTGAACTAGGGTTGATAAAAGATACAGCCAAGCTCAATACTTTATGCACCCCCTTATCCCATCAAGCATAATTGTATATATATATATATATATATATATATATATATATATATATATATATATATATATATATATATATATATTTACTTGAACCTATTTAGATAACAGCTCTTGAATCTAATGATACCGTAATCATATCACATAAAATGTGCATGCTCGCAAATTAATGTTACCAGTAAATGACTCATATAAAGGAGCTTAGCTATGATTAGATAACATAACCTTCATTAATCATAATGGTACAAGGCATAAAACCATATAAAACTACCAGAACAATAATCAACTACCAATCAGGATACGAACATAACGGCAGTACCCATGATTATGATGCCACAAAATGGACATAAAAGTCCTAGATAAACATCAATCAAACATTACAGCAGCCATTTCATTTGTATCTAATTAAAATGAACCCATAAAAGTGGCACACATCAGGAATCCGGTCATGAATACATCACTTTGACAATGGTATTGATCAGTCAAAGTATCATTTTCATAACTTTGACGAAACAAACTTTTTGGAGATGGCGTTCAATGGTTTAAAGGTAATGGATCAAGCATGCGACCTTTATTACAACTGAAATCTTATACAGATATTCACAGAGTTTACTGTATTATAAGCATCACGATCGCAAATACAAGGTAATTCACCAATATGTTGCCATTTGATTTGGGAAAGGTAAGGACACATCTTAATTTGGTCAGAGCATCATACTGATGGGAGACATTATAAGCCAAATGATTGAGATCTTAGTATCTCAAAGCACATCTTCATTTATCATAAATACCAAAGCTTTTACCAAGATTGCTGATGATATTCTCTGCCCACTTAAAGGACGACTCTGAGCGTTTTTGCCCAATCCGCTATGGGAGAATAAGTGCATAGACCCATCCACTTCTCCGTTTTTGTCAGCATTAGTATGGTTAAAATGGTTTCTACTTCTCTGTAGGGAATTGCTTTTTCATTTCCCCTTTCTTCAGCAAGGTACTTTAAATGAACAAAAGCAGGGGGCTTCTACGCCTTGCTGCTATCACATAATGATATAAATCCTGTAGAGACAATTGATGAAAGTCTGAGATATCTCATGATTAATCTGAGAATTGCATATTGGTGATTATTTGAAGTAATATCTTGAACACAAATGAACAACTTGCTTGGTCACTGATACCACTAGAATCTCCAGTAAATGACAAAATCATCAGAATATAATACATCCTGTTTTCTCAAATAGATATGATCAATTGAGTAGCTATCTGGGAAACAGTGTGTACCCAAACTCAACATTTCCCTTGCATTACATTT
Organism: Acholoe squamosa; assembly: GCA_949317995.1. NCBI lineage: Eukaryota > Metazoa > Annelida > Polychaeta > Phyllodocida > Polynoidae > Acholoe > Acholoe squamosa. The sequence goes on along the minus strand of OX439045.1, from coordinate 13,683,041 downwards.
CATACATAGACATTACCACTGATTACATACCCTATCAGGAAGACCTAAACAATGTCTTATCCTTTTGATATCTTCTATGGGAAATGCTCCTTTTAGAACACCAAATTGACTCTACATCTACACAGAGAAAAGAGTGAGTGAGTGAGTAATGGTTGTTTAACGCCAAGCCGACAGCTAAGGTCATATTCATGGCGGACACAGAGGAAAGAAGACTGATTGCTTTGACACATACTGCACAGGTCACGATTGTCTCCCACATGACATGTTTGAAAGGCATGTCGAATAGGGTTGACACTCTCACATTTGGTTCGTCAACTCCACTTGACATGCGTAATGAAGACAGTTGTCATGGTGACATATGTGCCATGTCCCAATGACATAATGCTCAAATCAAGTTGACATGGATATACATGTCATTTTGTCAGGAAGACTTTTTTCAGTGTACACTGCTATACATACAACAGACTAAAGATAATCTCTTCATCCTAAAGCTCCCTATACATATACTTCTTTAAGAGGTAGAAGCTATGATCTCCTATGGATAAGCTTCTTTCTCTTGGATGGTGCTGCAGAGTCATGCTCTAGTAATAAGCAATTCTCATCTCACACGATAGAGCACAGTGTGAATGGTGTTTAGTGCTCTTTTATTCAAAGCTGAAGATAAGGAGTTCTTACACCAGCCGGATGTATGGGTGAGAGGGAGTAACCCTGGGGAGGCTGATAAAGGACATAAATTGGCCTAGCGGACTGAAGCAATAGAGGGTGTTCTATAAGGTGCAAACAGAGGCTAGGGGAAGATGGTTACAGGAGAGGGGGCTTTGTTGACAACGACCGTTCCTAAGGTAAAACATCTAGGCATGGCGATTTCCCACCAGGGCGTGGAGCTTGTTCTTCATGGCCCAAATCTCCACTGTGACTTCATAAAAAATGCCTCACACTCTAAATTCTAGAGTAATTTGAGGGGTTTCTTCTCTACCAAAGACTGCATGAAATGAGAAAAGTAGATTCAATGCTTCAAACTGAACATTTCATCAACAATTACCTCAGAGGCAATAGTCTGACACATGGTCATGCAGGTAAGTCCACATCATTGCATTCTTGTAAGGACATTCTCAGTGTTTCACTGCCTTCTCCTATACTCTTGAGCTTTGATCACCCTTCGCCCAGCAAATAAAACTAACTACTGTATATCTCTCATCCGGATGCCTTTATACCACTGTGGCTTTCCTGGTTTCCTCTCCTTATCCATTTTATCTTTATTTACTTCTATCTGGGTCGATCAAGGAGCGAGTCCTCCAAAAGGGAAGTGCCCAACCAAGCATGCTTTCCTTTTCTCAGAGATAGGCTACTTACTGATTTATAAACCCTCAAGGAGAGGGTTTTCTGGTTGTGTTTATCTTTTATCCGGGGGATCTTTCCGGGTGAGTGGGTAGCTGCTTGTGGCTGGTTAGCTGCCTGTGGAAGGCAGATGATGGTGATAGTGAATCAGTGAAGGGTGCTCCTGCCCCTTTAACAGCTGGTCAATGCCTTAAGCATCATGATGTAGGAATGCATCCCATAACAATCTATGATGGTATAGGTTTGGTAAGGTACCAACCCTATGAATGCATTTTGCTTTGCATCCTCATGGCAAATGATAAAGCGAAACATTTTATGGCATTTAAACTGTAGACAAAAGAGTACTTCTCATGACTCTTGTTATTTAATGTGAAGAGCATCTTTTGTGAATATTATGAATTTTACCTTGTCTAGACTGTAAAACGTCAATGATGATTTATCCCCTCCGCACATAAAATCCATGTCTAATTTTCTCTCATTCCCCATATTCGATTCACCTGCCTTCAAAACATCTAGCACTGTATGTAATCCCATTCCATTTAACATATTTATATAATGTATGTCCCGTATTTCCTGATCAGTTATACATTTGTTTTGTCTGTCCCCACGTACTCACTATCTCTAACACACTGTTGCCCGTGTATCTGGCCCTGGTCCCAGGAAAAGCTTTACGAGCCCGGGTCCCTGCGAGACCCATGTTTCAGCATGGCTTACTCTGGGGATCCTGGATTATGCTGGAATATGCACTAGAGAGCCACAAGTCAGGTACCCATGGGCATTGGGGTAGTCCCAGTGGCTGGAATAGGGTAGAGACTCAATATAGCTGGAGTAGCTGGTTTAGCAATATGGAACCCAGTTTATAAATACTGGGAGTACATTTAGGCACAAAAGGGCTTTTCCCACATTAATCAATTGGATTTCTGTCTATCATCTAGTAAAGCAAGTCATTTCTAGGAATATACCACTTAACTCATCACAGAAACACTGAGTTTTTAAAAAAGGCGCTTTTGTATATTGATAAGTGCCAAGGGTAATGCTGTACTGAAATATTTCCTACATGCTAAAATGTCTTGAATAAGCACCCTTTCCTTTGTTCTTGATGGAGGGTTAGTGTAACCGTGTATCTGTATCGTTGTAAATAACTGTCCAGACATATATACTGTTCACATTGTTCACAGAATGCTGTTTATAACGCTGCTTTCCAGGCCCAAATGCCAACCTACCCCTATCCTACCGTAACTCTTCATAACACTATCTTCACCTCTGCTACCTACCCCCAGGGGTGTCTGGCCAAGATGGCTGCTTATGTCATGTGACAGTAGCACCCCCTACAGGAAGGCACAGAACTAGAGAGCCTGGAGAAATACTCAATCAGCAGGGTTTGTTACTAATGAACAGTAAGACCTGTTACCGTAGTGGCCTGTTGAAATGCCCAGGCATTCATTGATTTCAATAACTCTTTACCCCAGCCCCTATTTGAATACTATTTTAGTGCTTAAGATTGTCTTCAATACCCCTGTAACCCCAGCGCTTATTTCCAAGAAATACTGCACATGGGGGGCCTAGATCATGAATTGACAAACTCAGTATTTCTTAATAACATTACATTTTATTGATAGCCCTATATCTTGGCATATGAAAAAGGTTCATTCAAGGATCCAAATCCTTAGATGTCAGTTTTTATCACAGATGACGTAAAACCTTCTACAAAAGGGGAACATTACTGATCATAATCAATCAAACATGAATAACACCACTAATAAAACTCCTAGAAAGACCAAATATTGTAGCCAGACTGACACAATGTATGACTTTATGTATACCAAAAAGTTAAAGTGAGCCTAGAAAACTCTTGAAGTTATGCATTGGCGGAAAAATTAGAAACTCTGAAATTTTGGGAATTTATTCTCCCATTTCTTAACTTTAGCCTAGCTCATTCAAAATCAATCATACAATGAATATATAAACTGTCCATTGTTTCTAGTAGAGCTACTGTACAGAATAATTACAATTAGCCTGATATATAATACTTGTACTGCATAGTCAGTACCTGCGTAGAGGCCATATCGTATGTACCATCAGTAACGTTCCCTATTCATCAACCTCTCAAAGAATGGCCACAACTCATCTGTACATCATCATATTCCATTGACATCACATAAACAATGATAAAAGAGTTTGTACTGCATATCTAGAGTCATTTAAACATGCATAAGGCCCATCTTTGGTGTCTAATATCTCTTTGAAAATTAAAAATCACAACTTTTTGTACATTTGTCACTACTCGCACATCCCATATGGTGCTAAAATATATCTTTCCATACACCAAATAGTCTTTTCTCATAAGCCAAACATGTCTACAATTGAATACAAATGATAGAAACACCATACAAGATAATAGATTGGCACTATAAAAGTAGAACTCTTATCATCTCAAAAATGCTTGTAGCCATCAGTAACGTTCCCTATTCATATGTGGTGCTAAAATGTATCTTTACATACACCAAATACTCTTTTCACATAAGCCAGACATGTCTATAATTGAGAAGAAATGCTACAAACACTATACAAGGTGGTAGGTTGATACTATGAAAATATAACTTTTACCATCCAGTAATATCTGTAACCATCAGTAACGTCCCTGGAATGTTGCTGATCGTGGTGTGCATTGAAAATCACTTAATATGTACCTGGCATGGGTAATTCCTGGAGTACATAAAAAGAAATTTTTATTGTGATATTCCCTAACTGGGTTAGATGGACTCTATCAGTAATGTTCCACTCCTGAAAATTCATAATTAAATGCATATAAAAAATAAATTATGCCCCAAGACTCACCAAAACCATATGAAAATCTTAGCTATGACCCTCCACTAAGGAATAAAACTATTATTGGTGGTGTAGAAGTGTTTCCCTTGCCATTTTATGCCTAAGGAACCACATGTGCAGTAAATCTTGGAATGACCCATATATATATATATATATATATATATATATATATATATATATATATATATATTTATCTCACGATTCTGGCCTCTACAGTGCTTTTTTGCTCATAATCCCAGTTCCTTATCCAGCCATAACGTACTCTGAGACCTTTTCTTCATCTTCAAGAAGCTGCTGGTTTCAATCTGGACATGTTGATAAATTGGGGGAATATACAATGTCAACTCCTCCATACATTTCCTGTTAAAACCGTTTAGGTTCAACGGGGAATCGATCCCCGGCTGCTGTGGCAGGAGGCGAGCTCGCTATCCACTATACCATGTCGACCAGTGTTAGAAGTTAATCTATATCAAGGATTTTAAAAAGTTTTCAAACTTACCTGAAGTTTACATACCTCGTTAGCCTAAAATCCATGGAGCCTGGTAGAGTTATTAACAGGGAAACATCGTTAGATATCCTATATTAACATGCCATGCCTAATTTCTCCATTTTCTTCGAAATAAATAAGAATCCATTGATTTTCCATAGCGATACATGTCGGCACCCGCCTCGTACGGCCATTCCTTGTTCGATCCGGGCACCTACCCCCTTCATCAACGAGACGAAATGGCCGTGTACCGGGCCGTGTGGATTTACGGGTTGATAATCCACGACCGCGCAGCGGGAGTGGATTATCAACCCGTAAATCCACTCATGCTCTCCCATAACATACATTAAATGCATAATATATATACCGTTATCTCCCGCGTATAAGGCGCGTCTTATACGGGGGTTTTAGTTCTCATTGCATCCACAAGGGGGACACCAAGACCTTTCTTTTGATATATTACATGCCCCTTGGTCATTATAGGACATAAGTATGTGTACACTACTGTCTGTATCTCCATGATCTATAAGGGTAACATTATGCCTCCAGGCTCATGTTTCTTGCCTGATATTTCTTTCTCTCCACATTTATGCATCATGACAATAAGGATTTACGTTAGGTGGGCAAATTTATGCATCAAGATTCGATCCTTGGAGAGCTACTCGCTATTGCTTAATTCATGTATCATGACCACACATACATGAGTAACACTGCACTATCCCTTTATGGGATGTTGATACAGGAGTGCATCATGCCCATTGGTCGTCATGATGTACCAATGAAGTTCAGGTGAGTCTGCTCCTCAGCAATTTGTTGGAGCTTCATGCCAACCGTCCAGGACTGTATCAACCCTGTATACATGGTCGGCATAATGCATAAATGTAGCCCTGGCAAGTTACTCTGCAGGGCTGCATTTAAGTACCACGAGGAGCTATCGGCATGCTGCATCAATGCATCAGCAGACCTTAAAGGTTTCAGGCTCTATAGATTCTATGAAGGGTTAGTGGTATATCGGCACCTGGGGCTACTGGGCGTATATGACATCAAATAGGATTCTATGGCTTGCATACATCACGATTGTTCCTAGAAGTGAGGGCTTTCTAAGCAGCACTCAGGCCTTAATGTGCCACAGATAGTGACAAATCATCAGGATAATGTAGGTATATGAATCTGAATGAATATATACATGGAGGTTCTGTTGAAAAAAAGTCATGCTACTCTCTCATAATAGAGGATCTGATTTTACTTTCTGGGACAATCCTCCTTTGAACCTATTAAACTAATTGGAATTACGGTTAAAGAAATATCATTTGCCTCCAACGCCTCATTATTTTCAAGAGAAATATTATAGGGATTATATCTCAAACCCTCTGCTGGAGGCCTTTGAGAAATTAGAAGTCATCAGTGTATTCAAAATGCCCTTTAGATGCTTAATTACAGATGATTTCCTGACATTAACAGATGATGGGCAAATGTGTATTCCCTTTAAACTTAAACCTTTTGCCTAATGTAATTTGATAAGGCTATATGTGGTTAATGGCTGACATGGATATAGAGACCATAAGGTCAATATGAAAAATTGAAGCATTTTATAAGATACATTCTCAACTCTATGTGAACTTCATTTCAGTAATTTGATCTGCATCTAGAAATGTCATTTAACATTGCCAGCCATGAAAACTGATGGTTTTCAATATTCACATTTTCAACTCATGTGCATGAGAATGGATGATCAATAGTGTATTGTGTTTACATTGATTATAGCCATTTATTTGTTGCATTTCATACAAAAATGATACTATAAAAATCTTATTTCATGAGATTCATGAGAAAGATATCTTTCATAATGTCCATTTCTACTACATGGTGGATTACAAACCTTTTAGACTATATTTTACACTCATGTCAGTCAAATTTGAAGGACAAATTATATAAATTATATGGAACTGCACAGTACACATTGTATTGTGAAGGTCCATGAAATATAGTATGAAAAAATTCTTTGATAGGTCACCTTCATGCTTTTTTTTTTATCTAGATTAGCAATGTCTCACACCTACAACATAGACCTTGTATTCCCTACGAGACATCCCAATCGCAGTCCAGCCACCCCTTTAGAGACTAATGAGCCACACAGTAACATAAAACACTGTGAACCACTCTGAGACCCCCTGTGGTATAACTCAACGAGAGATAGAGGCCTGGGGAGGTACTTTATTCAGCAGGTGCCTCCCAGGGTATACCACCAATTTACAATGTGGTTGGGGAGTGGGTAAGTATGCCGGCATGCCTTGGGAACACTAAAAACTCCATAGGGAATAATTGTATATGTAAAATGGTAGTTTTCAATTTTCATTTTTAGAACGTTTCCTTTTTGATTTGTGGACTCCATAATGGGCCAAAGTTGATTTTTATTTGCTAACTCAGCAGTGTGTAGATTAAGTGCATCATGCTGACCCTAATACACTAATCTAGACAATTCCTGCATCATAACGACCAATGGCATCATTGATTGATGCTTTATCAGCCCTTGAACAGTGAAGTACCACTTAAGGGGCCACTATTGGCCGAGGTACATACCTTCAGACAGGGTTCTGAAGAGTTAGTAGGCCTATGGGAATTTTCATGCTGGGCAGTTTAGATGCTGGAGTTGGGCTGACGTCAACAAATGTTGGGCTTTTTATCAAATAGTAAATAACCACTTACTAAGGTCACTCTGAACATTTGTGGGAGGCATTTTTCCTCAATGTCTCATGTCAATATGTAACCATGATACAGTGCCATGATGCAGCACGGCAGGCATTGCACTGGTGCATCATGACAATGCTTCAAGTGCATCATGACCACTCTTGGCGCAGTGTGTAGCACAGACATGATCCCCATGATGCATGAAAGCTGCTGCTCTGGGAAGTAGAACCTCCCTAAAACTGCATCCAAGTGGATTTAAACTTAATTAGATTTGCATCTCATGGCCCTCCTTACACAGTCTATACCTGCATACCCATTTTCTCTATTCAAACAGAACCTAAAATCATCATGCAATAATCAGTTTCCATCCGTTGCTTCCATCTCATAACAGCACACATGAATTCATATGGCTGCCATGCTGCATCATGGCACTTCTTAAATATTCATACTGTTTCAAAAAGCATCAAACCATGAATTTCTGCTTATCTGCAGTCACTCGTTCCACATTAAATTTTATGTACCTAAGCCATTAATTATTAGAACTTTTGGAATAATCTAATTTGTAATAATAGTTGTGGCCAGGTGAGGGAAAACATGCCTCCTGGGGGAAATGGCTTTTTAAGGTTTAGGTCATGGGCTTTAAAATGAGATATCTTGAGTAGTGTTGCTATAATTGCTTGTCAAACATAGGTTGGTGTGTGCAACTGAAAATGGGAAATAAGCTCTAAATGCATTATATCCTATCATAAACACTAGTAATGCAAAAAGAATGCAGTTTTGTGGAAAAATAACCAAAGGAATGTCATGTTTTTGTCATTAAATCGGTTCTATTCCCATTTGGAATAGGGGAGTGGTTTCCATGGCAACCTGAATTTGCCTTATCTACCAATTTTGTATGTTTCCATGGCAACTGATGTTCCAAAAAATGGAACATTTTCCATGATTTTAAGCATACCACTGGATTCCTTATCGAAAATTGGTGTTTTTTATCATATTTGTCAGTGTTTTACCCATATACTGCCCCCTGGTGGCCAAAACCTGTACTAAAAAATCCCTCCCGGGGGCGTATTCTCCCCTGGTTGGCCACAGTTGGCAATAATCACCCTAGGTTAATATAGGGGGTACTTGGAGCTGATCTGAAGAGGCATAATATATATACTACAGTTCTTAAAGGGATTTTATTTCTAAAATGACACACATAAGCATCTACTTACTGCGTGATCTTGACACAGGGATTATGTTTCGGAGCTTACCTGGAAGAGAAGGAAGAGATTAGAAACCGGTAGAACATGAAGAAATTGGGACTTAATTTATGAATAGAAAATAAAACCACTACCTCATCTGAGATAACACCATTGGTCTTCCATCTGAAAAGGCCTATTAGTTACATTTGTGTAGGGTCAGTAATTCCCATGCCTGGTAGAAAGACCCCCAGGGGCATGTCGTCTAAGAATCACTGCCCCCTAATGTGTATCATACTGATCCAGGTGTGATCAGTTGGTTGAAGATGCTAAGCAAGGGGCTGTAGCTCAGTGGTAGAGCATCCGCTTCATAGTAAGAGGTTACCATGTTTGAGTCGCGAAAGGTCCAATCACCATTTTCCCTATCCACTTCATTTTCAGAATGCACAAATGGACAACTGGTGGATAGCTTGCTTGCTCGGCATTAGTACATCATGCCAAGCCTAAAGGATATCATTAATCCAGCACAACACATGCATCACTCATTACTCGCTTGTCAGGGATTTTTTAATTCATTAGATTGACTAGAGGGTTTATTGCATTAGGACAAGATGTCGTCTCTGACGGGTAAAAGTAGTCCTTACTTTTCAGTCATTTCCACCACCAGCCCCATTCTTCTATCCCTCTAGATTACATAACCCACAGCTTTTAAGTTCATTTAGCCTAGGGCATTATGATTTTAATAGGCAATGTTCTATTACATCCCTTTAAGAAACTGCAGTATGTAGAAGGAAAAAGAGATGGATAGAAAATAGTCACTAGACCCACTAGAAGAGGAATAATGGGACGAGCACCTTTTAAGCTTTTATATCAGGGAGTAAAGAGATCACATCAGTGACGACCATCATCTTTACTTTATTATTCACTACCCTACATAGTCAAATTCAAAGATATTGAGATATTGAGAAGGAACAGGAACCTCAGTGTAAAGGAAAGTTCTAAAATGCCCAGAGAGTTCAAAGGAATAGCCATCCAGTATGTAGAAGGAAAAAGTGATGGCTAGAAAATAGCCACTAGACCCACTAGAATAGGAATACTGGTACGAGCATCTTTTTAGCGTTTATATCAGGGATTAATAAAAAATCACATCAGTGACCACCATCATCTAGACATTGATTCTACAAAGGAGGATCCCTACAAGGTTAGTTGAGCCTTGGAAAGGGCTGTCCAGTGGCAATCAAGGCATGGAGATGGGCTGTACCACTGGAACAAGACGGCTATCAATGTGACTCGTGGTGAAGGAAGCCTACCTCTACCTAGAGAAGTACTAGATGCAAGGGAGGACTATAATTTATCCTGAATACACTGTCCCCGTATATGGATGACTGTGGATACACCATACGGATTGCCATAGATACACACTACATAGTGCCATGGATACAACAAACAGGTTACCATAGATACACTATTCAAATTGCCATGGATACAATATAGTTACCATGAATACATGATACAGATTGTCATGGATACACTATACAGATTGCCATGGATACACTATACAGATTGCCATGGATACACTATACAGATTGCCATGGATACACTATACAGATTGCCATGGATACACTATACAGATTAACATGGGTATACTCGTCACATTAGCATGGGTATACTATACACATTAGCATGGGTATACTATACACATTAGCATGGGTATACTATACACATTAGCATGGGCATACTACACACCGAGGGTTAACTCACTGCCCCCCTGGGGGCAGTGAGTTCACCCTCATGTTGAGAGAGTTAAATCCCTCCCAGCCACTGCTCTTCTATAGTCATTTATCGAGACTTCTGACTGACTTGGTAGCCGCCACAGTGGCAGGCACTATGCAGTGGGTGTAAAAGGAGGATGTTTAATGCAAGATGGAGGCATTGCAGAAATCCGGGGGTCTAGACTTCAGGATTTCTACTAGTTCAATGGGCCAGATTCTATCTGAAATAGACCCAAAAAATAAAGGTGCCAAAGGCCTGACAGGGGGCCCAGGGCTGCTGAATCTAATCGAATTTCTGCATGATGATTGTGTTGGACTGCCTTTATATCAACAGGAACTAAATCAACACGGTAAAACATATGCCCACAGGTGCCTTTACCTGTGTTGATCCACAGTTATTGTTTTCATGATTTGAATAGAAAATATTAATCCTATCCAATATGAAATATTGCCATCTACTAAGGATTTTGTATGAAACCTAGTCGATTCACTAGACCATTGCATACCCTACCATACTACAATTCAGGAGAATCCCTAAATTTTACAGAGTCGTTCAGGAGCCTTGACACTGTTTTAAATTCTCATCAAGTGCTTTGTCTCTGGTGATTGCAAGCCTCCATTCATCCCAGCATTCCTGAAGTAAATTGAGCAGACTATGGGCGCCTCATTTGAAATTCTCCATGTAAAACAAGGAGCAAGACGAATGGTTAAGAGGATCCAGTGACTCTGTATCCCAGGACCATCCAGCCACTGGACCGCCACTCACATTCTTTGAATTTTTGGTGTTTCAGAATATATGGACCATACTTGGCATGGGTGAAAAACTGTTTCACACCTCCTATGGATTTATCACATCACCTGTATTATCTTGAGTTTATACCACAGTTATCACATTGTGGGTGCAAAAACTGGATAGTCTGAGTGCTTTTGTCACATAACATTGTAATGGCAATATTGCAAGGCTTCACAGTGCAATTTGAAAGTGTGCAGCCATTGTGGGTAGAGAAATGACATCCAGATCTTATAATGTGAGGTATTATAGTGAACTTGGGTCAATATCATCCCTACTCCACATAAAACTACGTATGTTAATAGTGATAACAAAGTACAGACCCAATAATCTCTTAGTACCAATTGTGATGTTGTAGACACCCCTTTTAAATAGACCACACTCATTGCCCAGCCATGGGTTGCAAGTCAGGATTCATTCCCCCCTTTATTTCAGCCTCTTAAATCAATACCTGTATCTGGCTTTGGCATGGAACCCACTCACTGAGTAGCTGAATGACACCGTTAATGAATCCGAGCTGCAAACAAAGGAATATGCGTGCCACCAACATGAGCGATCACTGAGCGATTCGAGTATCTCGCCAAGCTCCATTAACATTATACAAAGAGTAATATTAGGCATTCTGTATCACTACAGTAAAGCGCTGTCTATTGAATAAGTGTTCACCTTGTATATCATAGGGATAGAAGACCCCTTTACCCTATAAGGGCCACTACTGCAAGGGTGCATCAAGCGCATCAGTCAGCATGATGCATGGATAAAGTGCTGGTGAGTCTGCTCATCAGCACTTCATTGGTTTGTAATGCTGGCCCTCTAAAAGCATCACCCCTTAGGCTACACATGATGTACAAATGCAGCCCTGGCAGGTTACTCATCAGGGCTGCTTTCATGCATCATGATGACCAGAATGCCACAAAGCATTAGTGCATCAGTGACCCTTAAAGACCTTACACACTATGTAGCCGTTGAATTAGAAACTGCCGTGTATCCATTCCTTTATCAGTATGAGAACCTAGGTACCTCTTCATAATGATATGGTAAGCTATAACTTGGGTACCAAGGTTCCCTTTAAAAGAATTAATATTTTTATTATACACAGAGTATATAATAATTCATATTATGTGCATGGTCGCTAATGCACATTCAAACTCTTTACTAACAGCATGTTATCTTAAAGAAACAGCGTTGATATACCAATGCCTGCTACTGCCTAACTAGCAATGTTGGGACTCTAATGACTGAGTTCTCTCACATGTCATTGACCATTGAAATCCTGAGAATATGGATACAGAACTCTAGACTGTCTCAAGCCACAGACTTAATGCATGCACTTTCACAACCACCCCTTTCTAACTCTTCCATCATCTATGTATTGCCCTTTACCATGAACATTGACATTATTGTCTAGTCAATTGGTACTCTAGTCACACTCTAACCTACACTTTTGGAATGTAGGGTCTAGTGTTAGTACTCAAGAGTGTAATGCTTACGTTGGACCTCGAAATCTCCTCAGAATTAGAGAAAGCGGAGCTCCTCTTTTAGCCTTGCCTCATCTTGTCTAAATCCTGGATCTGCTACTGGTAATGATAAGTCACTATATAAACATTTGGTCTCTTTGTTTCTTTTTATTGCAAGGAGGGGAAAAGTAGAGATGACCGAGTTTCTTTGATATGGATGTTAAAATGGTCTGTGAACCTTCAGGTCCTTTACCTAAGGCTGAATTGAGCCAGGTTAATATACTTGCAGAGCCAGTCTCATTTCCTTTCATTTCAATCAGGTGAGACATGCAATTTAACTTTTCTAGTGTGTTTCTGTATAATGGAAACAGCAACGAAATGAGGCATCTGAGCAGCAAGAGGAGAAGAGGGACCTTTTTAACAACAAACTGTTCTATGTTTCTGTAGACATGTGAGAGACCCATTGAGAAAAAGCGGATATAAAAGGTAGTTGAGGATGATTGCAGAATGACACATTGATTAATGATTTGAAATGTTTTTTTTCCCACTAGGGTGTAGTGTGATCAGTGATCTCTAAGCAGCTTTGAAGTGTTAGCTACAACTCATTAATTGACCTTTAAACTTACTGACAACCCCTATGAATCATTGGTTCCAATTCCATCGTTCAGGCAAATTCCCGCTTATCTGCTAGTTTATAATGTTGCAAATGTACAGGAAAAATGGGTCAGATTAGCAAAATTCGCCTGACTGATAGCAGTGGAACTAATACTCAAGCTGAATCTTAAATGCAATACTGTGGGTGGAGAATGGCAGAGATAGTGGAGGGGAGATGGAGTGGGAAAGGTAGAAAGTAAGGATGACAGACAGACAGAAGAGAAAGGCAGTCAGGCACACATGAATCTTATTTTGGTTATTTTGGACTACGATAAGTAAAGAGGGGATACAGACCTTTAAACCTATGAGTCCTACTTAGCATATAGAATTGGAAATGAAATTCAGGCCGTGTGGTCCACAGCTGGCATGTGCCGACACTTCTTACAGTAGGACCAGTACTTGTTTTACTTGGAACTTAGTGCAGTGTAGCATGGTCATCAAAATACGCTATAACACTATGCCTAGATACTGTGATAATTGAAAAAAACTCAATTTCAGAAGATATTTTTGGATAGTTAAGACTGTTCCATGTCGAACCTCACACAGCATCTCCCCCAGCTGCCAAATAAAACCACTATGGCACCATTCAATGCCACATGGTCAGCTTCAAACCGAGGTATGCCTGCACCAAGACACTGTGCATCCGCAGATACTAGGAGAATGTGGTATCAATCAGAGATTATTTTTATTAGCCTCAGGGCTTGTATCATGAGAATCTTTTCTGTTGTCTTCACGCTCTTATTTTCTTTTTACATTTTGCTGAGAGAGGATTTTCCTCATGCTGCTGCTTGTTGCCCGTGCACAATGTGTAGCATTGTAGCCATATTCCAGTGTGAGAGAGGCTATTTAGGCCCTAGCATTTATGATCACTTTCTCTTTACTTTTTATCCCATCATCCTCTCACATCTACTCAAAAATATCAAAGTTTTCAGCATCCCTGTTACACCATTGTGCCTTCCCTTTCTGACAAATATTCTGTAAATCAACAAGTGCCTATAATAGTCTGTACAGTTGCAAATATCTAAAAATCTCAAATGGCATTGCTATCATCAGACATGAGGATGCTAACAATTTGTTCAAGCATGAGAAAGAAGTCACCTACCATGATATATCTCATGTATATAAGGGATGACTCATGCTCAAGGATAACCCTGTCCCTCATCAGGTCTGAAGCCGGTACAGATATGCTGAAATGTCCTTGCACAAGCAGCCATGGGGGAAAAGCCAAGTCCAACCTCATCCCATCAAATGAATGTTTTTGATATGTAGATGACATATATCAGTCTAATTAAGATTCTATGGGGCCTTCTTGCCTATTGTTCAATGCTATGTGCGCTGAGGGACAATCTATAATTAGTGAGAGACCATAATTACTGAGTGCCCATTCTTTTCTCCTTCAGACAACTTCATTACTGTGGGATGGTAAAAAAAAAAGGTGTATACTATGTTTGCCAGCATCATATAATAACTACAGTATAGACTAGCATAAAGTGTTAAAACACCAGACAGTATGTTTCCCTGATGCACCAATGCAGCGAGTATTGCACTACTGCTGCATTGGTGAATAACTGTCCGCAGTCGTTAATGTGAGTAATGTGGTTAAGATAGAGAGTGCTATATGACCCTATCAACATCTGATGTGGTAGGTCTTAGGCTATAGGAACAGGCTATAGGATATAAACAACAGCTAATTAAACACAGATTATGATTAACCCATGTGCAATTCATGCCTGCAGTAGTTACTAACATACCTAATTAGAAGTAAGGTAGAGCCATTGTAGTTTTATATGGATTTATTTCTTTTATTTATTCATTCTCCCTAATGCAGGCTTCCCTAGCCTACTTAAAAGGGTCTATATCTCCTCTTTCCTATCCCCTCAGATGTGTGGTGCACATATGCGTGGGCACCAACACATTCCTCTGTGAAATTGCGTAATATAGTTCTCGCCATGAATATGACCTTAGCTGTCGAAATGGCGTTAAACATCTATTACTCACTCACTCTCCCTAATGCATCAGTGACCCTTATAGGGTTAAGGTTAGTGCTATATCGGCACCTGAGGCTAATGGGTGTATATAGTATGAGATAGGATTCTATGGTCTGTATATATCATGATTGTTCCTAGAAGTGAGAGCTATCTAAGCAGCACTCAGGTCCTGTTGTGCCACAAGCAGTGACATATCAGCAAGATAATGTAGGTTTATGCATGACCATGAATTTATATGGAAGTTCTCATTGAACTGTAGCAAAGCCTGAACCTAATACACAGCCCTTGTATTCCCTACCAGACATCCCAACAACAGTCCAATGAGCAATACATTATCATAAAACACTGTGAACCACTCTGAGACCCCCTGTGGTATTACTCAACAAGAGATAGAGGCCAGGGGAGGTATTTCTTCAGCAGGTGCCTCCTAGGGTATACCACCAATTTACGATGTGGTTGAGGGGTAAGTAAGTATGCCTGGGGATCACTAAACACTCCATAGGGGATAGTTGTATATGTGAAAGGTAGTTTTAGGCCATTTCCTTTTTTGATTTGTGGACTGCGTAATGGGCCAAAGTTCTATTCGTTATTATGGTGAGTGTGTATCTCATCCATGTTGATTTAATACTGGCCCTTCTAGACTATTCTGGACAATTCTTACATCATGACGACTAATGGACACAATAATGTATTATCGGCTCTTAAAGGGCTAAGTGCCACGTAAGTGGCTACCAGTGGATGAGGCACATGCCTTCAGACAGGGTTCTAAAGAGTTAGTATGGTAATATTCATGCTAGCAGTTTAGATGCTGGGGGTGGGCTAACATCAATAAATATTGGACTATTTATCAAATTGCAAATGACTGCTGGCTAAGGTCACTCTTACCATTTATGGGATGGCATTTTCCATTACACCTCATGCCAATATGTTGTCATGATGCAGCCTGGCAGGCAATGCATTGGTGCATCGTGACAACACTTCAAATGTTTCATTACCACACATGAGCAGTGTATTCCAAGGTTTATGTTTATGTGTGTGTGCGGCCATAACAGTGCCAATCTCAGAACCTCTCGAGCTATTTGCTCATACTTCAAGATATGCCAGGAACAGATGTGGTTGCAAGATTAGATCTAGAAGCCGCTTATATAAGCAGCCAAGTGGACCTCCTAGAAACCAGTCTCATCCTGATTGAGCACTATAGCACAAACAGGATCAGCATGGTACATTAGTGCCATTCTGGCAAGTGGGCACCCCCCCCCCCACACACACACACACAGCTGCATCCAAGTGGTTTGCAGAACTCAGTGGAACAGATAAACTCCCTTCCATTTATATCTCATACTATTCCTTGCACCATCCACAACTGCATCACACATAATTAATTCCAACAGAATTCTAGTTCTAAAATGATCCATGTAAACGTCTACATACTGCTTGATGTTATCTTGATACAGGGATTATGTTGGGGAGCTTACCTTTGGTTTGGTTTTATGTCCACTAATAGTACTTAAAGGTTAACAGACATTTCTATGGTTCGTGGACATAAACTCCTTTCTTTTCTATTTGGACAGGTATTTAAAAGCTGCTTGTCCAGACAGCTAGACAGGTATTTATATGCTGCTTGCCCGACAGAGCAGTGACCGAATATGTGGATGACTGAATCTATGAGATGAAAGACCACGTGGTTGTACCACCCTAAATCAGGTCACTTCTGGGTAGAATGGTAAAAGTCCTGCACTAAATACAGTCAATTTTTCACTTCTAGGGCTATAAAATGGGTTCTAAACAGGCTGTCTGTGTATATATTGGCATTAGAATTATCCTGGAGGCTTGGAGAATATTTTTTAAATAAGATTGGAAAAGAATGAAAATAATTTAGATCATTTACTGCAGACCAAAGGGACCTATGATAGATATGTAGTGATTCAGTTGGCAGACCACAAAATCACATCGGTGGTTTCCATGGCGATTTGCGAAAAATCTGATTGCACTTTGTTATGACAGACCTAGTGTATGATTTTTGCAATTTTAAAAGCTACAATCTGGTATATTTGGCTTAGTTCTGAGGAAAATTTAAGTATTTGAAATATTTTGTCAAGTGTCAGCGATAGTGGATTTTTTCGGGTCGCAGCGCATATTTAGGGTGGTACCACAACATCTATGAGGTGGGTTGACGGGGAAAACTGCTACAGGGGCTTCATTCCCCTAATCTTTTTGAAGGATAGCAAGTGTTCTTTTATTTGCCTGGTCCCATAGGCAGGGCCAGACAAACCACGGCCGTTGTTCACTCAGGCGTGGTTCACTTAGGGGGAATCGCATGGCAAGAGGAAAGCATGTACGCCCAGGCCCATGCATCTGGACACCAGCTGTCGACATGCTTACCCCATGCCACAAGACACCCCAAGTTTGTCCCCCCTTACGAATCTGGTATGCCAACTGGTAGAATGAAAGGAGAATTCCTCCTTTGTGGACTCCCAATGAAGTTATTCTGCTCCTCCATGCCCTGACATGTAGGTCCCCACTCCACAGGGGGAGGGGAGCTTACCTGGAAGAGAAGAGGCCGGGGTTAGGAACTTGGAGAACATAAAGAAATAGAGACTTGCTTTATAAATAGAAAATATAAACCACTACCGTGTCCATTATTCATGTGGTACCTTGGTGGCCCGTTTGAGTGCCAGGCATTTATAGATTTCCCCTTTTTCCCTGGTAAACTGGTCACTACAACATTCTTAAGAGGCCTATTAGTTACATTCGTTTCCATAATGCACTAACGCATAAACAGCGGATACTTCGCTTACATTACATTAATGCATCATGCCAAGCCTAAAGGGTATCATCATTCCAATACCATTAGTATGATGCATGCATC
This sequence comes from Acholoe squamosa, assembly GCA_949317995.1. Lineage (NCBI taxonomy): Eukaryota > Metazoa > Annelida > Polychaeta > Phyllodocida > Polynoidae > Acholoe > Acholoe squamosa. The sequence continues at coordinate 13,664,988 of OX439045.1, read as the reverse complement.
ACTCAATAATCGATCAATTGATGTCTTAGGCTGACAACAAGTTAGTCCACTAACCTGCATTAGGAAACTGTGCCATCTCCAATGGTTAGCTGTTAGTTCTTACTTTTTCCTCACCTAATGTTTAGCTTATTTCCCTGGTTATTGATTCATAGTGCCCTATAGTTTCTGACATTTCCTATTTCCCGCACATCACATCTTTATTGGCTGCATCATCATTGGTGGATTTAGAGGGGCTCAAAAACAGGGGGGGTGCCCCCTCTTTTTTAGGTGCGTCCCCTGCTTTTTCAAATCCTGGATCCGTCACTGATCATGCCTCCAGATTAATCACCAGCACTATATTAGTGCCTCAAGTTCATCCTTCAGAACTATACCAGCCATGTATGGCTGGCATGATGCATGAATGTGAGCTCATGTGAGTTACGCACGAGGGCTGCATCCATTCATCATGCCGACCTATGGACATCCACTTGGCAGCCTGTCAATGGTAAAACTAATGTTTAGTTGCCCCTGACTTGCCTCAGACAATTCATCAAGCAAGGGAAACCTGAGCAACCCTTAGCCAGGGTCCAAGGTCATGTCTGGAAACTTCAAAACGGGTCACCAGAAATGAGGAAGGTTGCCACCTTTAGAGTATCATCTGTCACCATATATATTTAAGTTTACGCATTTATCAAGCCATAAATCCTTACTCTGACTGGATGCTGTACAATTTTAGATGACAGGGCTCCTTTCTGGTAACTGCACTCAAAAATTGTTTCATGCGTGCTGCAGATTCATAACATTACTTATACACTTTGCATATAAGACAAACCTCTCATACGAGGGGATAATTGTTAAATTATTTTTTTAAGAAATTTAAATGCTAAGAAATCTCAGAAGGCACAGCACAGCTGTGATGTCAGTTGGCATTCATGATTAATTTCAAAGATATCTATATGATGAAATAAATATATAAAATTTATAAAGATTAATAAAGCTATTTCTATAATTTCTTATATTGAATATTAAAGTTTAATACAGTGGAATTATAGGAATGTATGGGCATATAGTTAAAATGCATTTTTCTAACACTTTTCGTAATCAAATCAAATGCTAACTAATTGAAAAAGGGCAATTGGCAAATAGCAATTGCCAAGAGAATGGCGCATCAAACTTCCATACTGCTGAAATGTAGATGCATTGGTTGAGCCAATTGAAAAATGGCAATTGGCAAATAGCAATTGGCAAGATTATGGCGCACCAGCCTTCCATATGCTTATAATCTCATTAGTTGAGCTAATTGGCAAATAGCAATTGGCAAGAGCATGGCACACCGTCCGTCCTTGGTTGAGCCAATTGGCAAATGGCAATTTGCAAATAGTAATTGGCAAGAGAATGGCACACCGGCTTTCCATACTCTTGATTAGTATTTGATTAGGAGGAGGTGGGCAGGGGAGGGGGGTGGATAAAGGAGCCATGTCCTACTAACCCTGTAAGGACCACAGTGTGAATTAATGCATCATAAACCCTATGCACTAACCTATATATACCCCTATAAAAACAGACACCAGTGCATTAAAGGGTTAAAATGGGTTTTCACGCCTATATGCAGGGTGGGTAGACTTTCTTTGTCCTAGCACTAATTGCCAATATTAAAAGGATAGGCCAGTCCCTGTGTAATCCTATGAATCAACAAAATATTCATGAGCTAAGGGTTCTAAAGCCATGGTCAAGTCTACAGTGGACAAAACCTGGCGACGTCTACATTAATGAACAATGGTCAGTTGCCAGGAGGCAACTGACAATAAGGAGCACCCTCGGTTCTTGGCAGACCCATAAGGCACAGTTTGAGTCACATTGTGGTGAATTTAGTACTGCCCTATACATTTTATACCCCTCCTACATGGTGCAGCACAAACTTGGCAGATTCTATAAAGAAAATAGGAGTACTTCCTGGCACATGAGCTGGTGAGTGAGTAATAGATGTTTAACGCCATTTCGACATCTAAGGTCATATTCATGGTGAGAAGGACATTACACAATTTCACAGAGGAATGTTTTGGTGCCGGCGCATATGTGCACGACACATATCTTGAGGGGATAGGAAAAAAGATATATAGACCCTTTTAAGTGGGCTAGGGAAGCCCGCCATGAGCCAGACCATGTATGTCAGGCACTATTGTAGTGAACTAGGGTCAATACCATCTCTATGTCACATAAACTATGGATGTTAATAGTGTTAAAATAATCTCTTAGTACTAATAGTAATGTTGTAGACAACCCTTTTAAATAGACCTCCCTCATGGCCCACCAGCGAATTGAAAGTCAGGATTCAGTTTTCCCCCTTTATTTCAGCCTCTTAAGTCAATTCCTGTATCTGGCTTTGGCACGGAACCCTCTCATTAAGTAGCTGAATGGCACCACTGATGAATCCGAGCTACAAACAAAGGAACATGTGTCTCCCCAACATGAGTGATCACCAAGCGGTTCAAGTATCTTGATGAGCAGCTCAATTAACATTATACAAAGAGCGATATCAGGCATTCTGTATCACCACAGTTAAGCACTGGCTGTTGAATAAGTGTTCATCCTGCATATCATAGGGATAGAAGGGTCCTCTATCATATTTAAGGGCCACCAGTGCCTGAGCGCATGATGCTCATTGCACAGATTAAGTGCTGGCGAGTATGCTCATAAGAACTTTATTGCTATGTTACACAGGCCCTCTAAGAGTATCACCCCTTTGGGTTGGCATGATGTGTGAATGCAGCCCTGGCAGGTTACTCATCAAGGCTGCTTTCATACATCGTGATAACCAAATAGCACGATGCATTGATACATAAGTGGCCCTGATAGAGTTCTATGTAGCTTACACACTACATGTATATAGCTGTTGAATGAGCAGCTGTTATGTATCCGTTTGTTTAAACACTTAATCGCGTCTATAATGTATGCACTATGAGAAGCAAGGCACCTCTTAATAATTATTCATATCAATGTATTTCTTAGATACTTGAGATTCTCTTTAAATAAAAAAAAACTAATATTTTTATTCAAATAGGCTTTTTTTCATAATACAGGCCAAATAAGCACATATCTACTCACAGAGCATTGTTTTTGCATGGCTGCTAATGTATATTTCAACTCCTTACTGATAGTATGCAAATCTTCTGTTCTGAAACCCCAATGCCTGACACTGTATCATTATTACTGTTGGGATCTTACGTACTGAGTTCCACTCATATGTCTTTGACCATGTTTTTCATGAGAACGTCTATACCGACTCAGGCCACATATATCTTAATGCATGCATACTGAGCATAGCTACTTTCACAAGCCACCTTTTTCTAACTATTCCATCATCTGTATATTGTCCCTCAACATGAGCATCAATGTAACATGTGTTCCATTAGTGCTCTATTCACCGTCTAACCTGTACTTCTAGTATGTAGGGTCTAGAGATAGTACAAAGACTTTATAATTATGCTTATTTTGGACCTCAGAGTCTCCTTAGGAATAGCGGTGCAGACCTTCCCTTTGACCTGTGCCTCATCTTTTCCAAATCCAGGATGTGCCACTGGCAATGAAGAAGCACTATATATACATTCCTCTTGTTTTTTTTAAAATTGCAAGGCAGGGAAATGTAAACATGGGAAAGTTTCTTTGATATTGATGTTAAAATGTTCTGGGAACCTGAAGATCTCTTACCTAAGGCTGAAAGTGAGTACGAATTGGCATACTTGCAGCGCCATTCTCGATTTCATTCATTTTTATCACACGAGAGATGTAATTTAACTTTTGTAGTGAGTCTCTGTATAATGGAGCTGACAACAAAGTGCTCAGGCATCTGAGCAGCATGAGTCGATGAAAGGCCTTTTATGTCCAACAACAAACAGCTGTATGTGTCTGTAGACATGTGAGAGACTCATTGAGAAAAGGGGATATAAAAGGTATAGTAGAGGGTGATTGTAGACTGACACATTAATGATTTGAAATTTTCTCCAGCACTAATAGGATGAAGGGTCATTAGGGAAGCAAAGTTCGACCCTCCAACAGCAGTGAAACTGATGCTTGAGCTAAGTCTTATACACAATAGTGGAGAAGTGCAGATAAAATGGGGGAGGAGGACGGGAGCGGGAAGGTGAAAGAGAGAATGGAAGAGAGGAGAGGAGAGAGGAAGGATGAGAGACAGACAGACAGACTGACAGACTGGAAAGACAGTCAGGCACACATGAACCTGCTGCTAAGTACAGAGCGGATACAGACCTTTAAATACGATAGGTAGCATGAAATGGAGATAAAAAAATCAGGCTGTGGACCCAAGCTTCCATATGCCGATACTTCCTACAGTAGGACCAGTGCTTGTTTTACGTGGGATGTAGAATAATGTACCTTTATCATCAAAATAAGCCAAAACTATGCCCAAATACCATGATAATTGAAAAAAAGACGTTAATTTTCAAAAAGATATTTTTGAATACTTAAAGACTGCTCCCTGTGCGCCTCCCACAGCATCACCCTCAGCTGCCAAAAAACCGCCATCGCATCATTCAATGCCTTCATAATGACGAGAATTCAAGGGACTAAAATTTATTATTTAAGATTTATTTTTAAAATTTGAATGATTTCTGAAGGTAAAGCATATCTATAATGTCACATTGGCTTAAAAGGTTAATGGTTTACTACTGCTAATAACTATTGTGTTGTATGGTTAATGAAACAGTGTGTTTCCTGCAAAGGGTTATTGTATGATATATTTAATAGAAAATAATGTTGCCTGTAAGGGGTTATTGTTAGGCATGATTGATAAAACATCAGTTGCCTATAAAGCAGAAGCTAGACAGTGTAAGTTCAACAGACAATTTTTTAGAGTGTAGGGGGGTTATGGTGGTGGAGACAACCTAGACAGTGTAAGTTCAGCACACATCTTTTTACAGTGTAGGGGGATGGGTTGTGGTGGTGGAGATAAGCTTGACAGTACGTTTAACACACATTTTTTACAGTGTCGGGAGGGGGTCGTAGTGGTGGAGAGAAGCTAGACAGTGTAAACTTCAACGCACATTTTTTTACAGTGTAGGGAGGGGGGGGTCATGGTGGTGTAACAAAAGACTGAATTCATCTTATTGTCATGCTACCACTTTTGTACGATCGTGATTTGACAATAAACACTTTCAAACCTCAATAACAAGTTCAACACACATTTGTTATAGTGTAGGGTGAATAATAAAGTACTAAGCAAACCTACAGCAAAGAGGGCTGTATTGGTGCATCATGCTGATGGAAAAGGGTTAGAGCAAAGTACTAAGAATGACTTATTATATACGGCACATGGCTATTGTATTATTGACCAATGGCAGGCATCCCTGGCATAAACTGCGGAGTCGGGGGCTGAAGGTGTTAGTCATAGTGGAGTCGGGGTCTAATGGCCGCCCCCAGCTGATAATGGCTATGTGAGCTATAGGTGCATCATGCCAAGGGTTATAGTAAAGTACTAAGAACTACTACAGCACTGAAGTCTCAGTAATGGGTGCATCATGCCGATGTTAAAGGGTCACGATCATCTTTAGATCCCATGTCCAGAAATGCATCATTTTCTGAATATAAGATTGGCTATACATGTGCATGTGAAAAGTGAAGGAAAATTCAATGTTTACCGTTTAGCTTGTCCACAGCCGAAGTCTGATCATGGGGGGATTCGAAACAAATTTTTGAATTCCCTCTATACACCGCCCCTTTCCCATGATTTCAAAGGCTGTTTTTCTTCTATTATACTGGTTGGATTATAAACGGGGATATGTGCACTTAGAAATAAGGTGTTAACTTTGAATTAGTTGTTAGTAAACAGGTTTGATTATGCTTTGAAATGACTAAAACCACCTGATATAGTTACATTTCATCAATTGAGCTCAAAATAAATCATGATCCCATGTCAAGATGATGATTATATCACAACAACATGAAGCCTATACAATTCCCGACTGTGTAAAAGCGGAAAATATATCAGTTATGGTGCCACATTCCCACATTGATTAATTGTCTGAAATGTGACTTATCCAGAAGATGCTTTACTTTTGTGAGTGATTTTAACTATATCAATTCATCTTGCAAATAAAGTCATTTTGTAGGTTCATTTTTAAGAATAAAGTGATTTTGAAGTCTCTGTGCAAAAACAATGCTGCTGCTACCTCACATAACCATGAGGAAGAGGGAGATTAACACATACTGCTATACTCCCAGACAGCCGGGAGTGTTATAATCCTAATGACCAATTCTTATGTGTTAAAGGGTAAAGGCTTAAAAAGAAAATAGACAGGGTGGCAAGTCCGAATATGGGCTAGTTTTTTAGCAATGGCTCCATACTCAAGTAAACCGTCAGAAGGCCTGAAGGCCATCCTGACAAAAATCCGACCTTTTTGTCAAGTTAATTTAAATTCATTGTTTCAGGCACTAATCCTCCCGCCATACTCCCCTTCCCAGCAGGCCCTATTGTCTCCATACGGTCAGCTTCAAAATGAGGCCCCTCTGTACCTGTACAATGTGCATGCACTGAAACTGATGTGCCATTGGGTGGGATAATTTGGTACCAATCTGGGACCCTTTTTTTGCCCCAGGGCTTGTATCATGGGAATCTTTTGTGTCAGCTTCACTGTCTTCCGTTGTTTTTGAATTTTGTTGAGAGAGGATTTTCTTCATGCTGCTGCTTGTTGCCTGTGCATGATGTAGCATTGTAGCCGTAGGCCTTAGCATTTATCATATAATCTTCTTTACTTGTTATCATCCTCTCTTATCAACCCCATAATATCATGTATGAATGTGCCCTGTTTTCTTAAAAGAGAATTTTCTACATCCCTTTTCACCAAATGTATGCCTTTCATTCGATACAAATGGTCTGTAAATCAATTAATGCTCATAAAGGTCTATACAATCATAGATATCTATAGATCTAGATTGGCATTGATATCATCAGACATGAGGGTGCTAACAATTCATTTGAGTATGAGAAAGCAGTAACAATTCATTTAAGTATGAGAAAGCAGTAACCTACCATGACATATGTTGTGTATAAGGAACAACTCATGTGTGAGGGTAATCCCTTGCTGTAAAATACACAGGTCTGAAGCCTGATATACTGAAATGTCATTGCACAGGCAGCCATGGAGGAAAAAGCCACGGCCAACTTGACCCCTTCAAATGAACAATTCTGATACATGTGGGGATGACAGATATCAGTGTAATTAAGAGTCTATGTGGCCTTCTTGCTTATTGTTCAATACTATATGCGCTGAGAGACAATCTATAATTAGTGAGAGACCATGATTACTGAGCGCCCATTCTTTTCACCTTCAGACAACTTCATTACTGCAGGATGGTAAAGAAGGGTGTATACTATGTTCGCCAGCATCATGTACATATCATTGTCCCTAACTGATTCAGTGCTAAGTCCATGCAGCATGTGACATATGTTGCTGATACCCGAAATGTAAACAATGCCGCCATGTGAGGGTGAAAGATTTTACTTGAGAGAACCCGAGATGGCAGGCATCATTGCTGCACACACATTAATATGTGTTATAGAACCCTTCATTCACTTATTTACAGCAATGGTCCATTTAAGTGTTGGGGTGTCAAATAAGCGCCGGTCTCGGATAAGTACGGGGGGTATAGAGGTTTTGAAAATAATCTTAAGCACAGTATTCAGGTGGTAAAGAGGTCTTGAAATCAATAAACGCTCAGGCACCTAAATGGTACTTCTAAAGATTATGCATACAGCACACATTCACCAATTCACCATCCTTCCTTCTCCTCCTCTTCCATCTGCACCAAGAGGGTTTTGTATTGTTCATTATAATTTCATCACCTCACACCCTCTGATGGAACTGCCACTAGAGAAACATAAATGGGGGGAGGGTAAATTACAATTAGATCATCCTGTTCTTCCCCCTGCCCCTTGGTCAGGTTTCCTCTAGTCTCCCAGAGGGTGGGAGAACACCATTCATGCTATAATGGTATGATGTAAAAACTCTCAGGATTTGATAGTGGCTGACTGAACTATGGCACCTTTGTGTTCATGATGCTTGAGTGCAGACATGGTGAATAACTCACCAAGGTTGCATCCATGCATCATGCCGACTCCAAGGGTTTGAATGGTAAGCACAATGCTGTGATGCTGAGGAGGTTGATCAGCACTGTGAAGCATGCCCCTGTAGAAATAACACAGCCCTGAAAGTATCAGATTACAATGGAATTTTGCATATTGAATGTGTGTGTGCCTATTTCTGTTTTTTGTTGTTAATTTTACAATTTTTGATTGTATGATAAGTGAATTTTATATTGATAGGAGAAACGCACACTCTTTGTGACTCTCTGTGGACGATTTTAATGGCACAGAACAGCATTGCCATTGTTTAGCTATCAAAGGATCGGGAAATTTAAGATAGAACAAAGGCAGACATAACCAAACTTATGGAAGCAAATAGGAGCTGAGGGGGTAGGGTCTATCATCTAAAATTTTACAGACCAAGACACCTCAAATCGCCTTTTCTAACCTCTAAGGCATTTCGGTGCTACATGTTCTCCCCTTTCCCTACCCGTCCGCCATTTTATTTGTACTGTCTTGCCTTCTATTCACATTGTCAATCAACCTCTAATGCACATGTATAGCTATGGGAGTTTGGTGCCAGCTTGCACTACCTCTCGTCAATTCTTGCAATATGCACGAGATATTGCGACACTTGAACCGGTCTTAATCCTACCGTCTTATCAGGAAAATTTGTTACTTAACTACCTTTTTTCCATAATAATACACTGTTTCGCAAAGAAATATAAGGTTTAAATACACGAGCCCCGAGTTAGCTGTGAAAGGACCAAGAGCCGGGGATATCAACGTTTGGTAGCACTGTATATGACCGGAAGGAGGGCTAAGAAGATAACCACAGGGAGTGGGGGGACTGGTGACTGGGAGGCAGCCCAGGGGCAGCGGCAGGAGGAGGGTACACTCACCTTCTATCCTTCTATCTATTATATCGAACCAGATATGACTTATTCATTCAAGATACAGGACCATACATGCATGCTGTCTACCTGTATGGATTCCCTATCAGATATTTGCATTAATTCCTTCAGCAGGAGGGTTTTAATTTGAAAGCTAATACATTTCCTATATGGAAAATTTACTCCAACCCCTCTTTCCTGTGTGCTCACAGGCTGGGTATCAGTGAAGTGAGTGCGGGAAAGCTAACTCAGAACTCGTGTATTGTGTGCCAGCATGTTCCCCTTCGATTCCACATGATTAGAATAGAGGATGGTTTAAATTTCTTACTTTTAAGGCAGATTGTGTGAGCAATACATCAAGCTTCCCTATACGTGTGTCATGGCTTTTTGGGCGATACCAGAAATGCGGCTCCACCGCGTTAATAATAGATATTGTAGAGTAGGAAAACACCAGGGGCTACATTCGAAAACTTGTAAAAGGAGGTAATCATAATGGTCCTGTAAATTGTTAACCATAGCAAATAGCAGCAAAATAGAGAAATAAGACAACTGTTCTACTGCAGTTCTGTTAAGGCTACTCCCAGGCCAGCCATTGTGCTTGACCGACAACTTTTTCAATGCTGGAGGAAGATGCACGAATGAAGACGTCATTAGCTATCTCAAAAGGTGCATTCATGCAGCCTGAAGACCAAAGGACATAGTGAGTGAGTGAGTGAGTGAGTGAGTAATAGATGTTTAACGCCATTTCGACAGCTAAGGTCATATTCATGGCGAGAACGACATTACACAATTTCACAGGGGAATGTGTCAGTGCTCGCACATATGTGCACCACACACATCCCGAGGGCATAGGAAAGAGGAGAAATAGACCCTTTTAAGTGGGCTAGGGAAGCCCAAAGGACATAGTGCATCGGAGTATTAGGCAGCCCTCAAACAGTTAAACAGTAGTGCGCGCAAACATATAAATAACATGGAGGTAAAAAAAGGATAGTGAAAAGAGTAAACTTGTCTAGCAGACAGTGTTGTTGGCTATGGCTAAATTGGCCTGGTTTGGGAAGTGCCCTTAAAGTGTAGAGAGACTAGACTGTTCCTGTCTCAACAGGAACTTGTCTCACCATGCAGATGGCAGCACCAGGACTCTCCAATATAGGCCGCCATATTGAAGGGCTGAGGGGAGGGACAGGGGAAAAAGGGGGAGAGGGAGAGAGACAAGAGAGAGAGAGACAGAGAAAGAGACAAGAGAGATAGACACAGAGAGAGACATAATGACAGAAACAGAGCGATGACAGGGAGAGACAAAGGCAGAAAGAGACAGCCAGATAGACAGAGAGAATGGACGTAGCAATAACACAAGATAGACCGAGCACTCACAAAAGGCACATCAACAGAGGGAGAATATGAATGTGAAAGGTGCAGATGGCAGTGGGTTGTAGCTTGCTATTTGGCGTGAGGGAGCCATATGTGAAGCTATAGAGCTACCATAGGAAACTGTATGGGACTTCAACACGGGCTATATATTTGGATTGATCGGCCTGCATATATTTATTTATCCAATCCATCAAACTTCACCAGACATACACAACAATTGTGAACAGATTGAATGGGAGAGCAATGTTGGACTAGAAGTGAAATGTTATTCGGGGCCTTTTGGTGTACACGGTATATATACGTGTTGCAAAACTGATAGAAATGTCAATGTCTATAATGAAAGATGCAAGAGGATCGGAGTTTATTCATGAAAGCATTGCTATATCATAGCTGAGCAATAACTATAAGTACAGATATGAAAGCCTCACAAAACACTGTATTCATTTTCATTTAAGAACAGAAATCGTTGATGAAAGATCGCTTCATGATATGGGAGCAATACCCCTGGGAAACGACCATAGGTTATGTAAAAGGACATTTTCTAAAAGGGTCGGAGAGAGTAGATTCCTCTGTATGATGGCTTTCCATGAAAATAAGCCTTTCAACACATCATGTTACGTCCACTTATATTTAATACCCTTACCCCCTCACTACCCAATACATCCTCCCGTAACAGAGCTCAGGCGCAGAAAGCATTACACTTTTTGGTGTTGTCTGCAAAACAACACCCCTCGCCCCCCCCCCCCCCCTGATCCCACCCTACTCCCCTTCCCTTTCCTCTTCCTGAGCCCCAACATCCACACCACCCTAGGCTACATGATGCCCAGAACAGATTCTTGGATTTTTAAATTCATCTGAGCACATTTCTGCTTCTCGCTTGTTGCAAAATCATCATTTTTGCAATGAGCTTGGTAAAGTAAGGGAACCAGGGGTCCTGCTTAGTTGAAGCTAATGCCATCACCCTAGGGCTAGATTTTCAGTGTTCGACTAAGAGCCAAAAACTGAAAAGTGTCGGTCATTTCAGGATTTTATGCTTTTAGCAATTTTGTGAAATTTCATCGATCTGGGAGTAGTGAAACCATATTATCAGACAAATCTGGAAATGGAATTGAACTGACAGAGCTTTTTGTCAGTAAAATCATTTGGTTGCATTACCTAATACCGACTCACCTAAAATGTCTCAAGTTCCTACCTTAATAAAAGGGCAAGATCAAGGTAAATGGGATCCACATCATGAAGCTGTCAGTAGAAGATATGATTACATTTGATAAGGAAATATGTTGACTTATCATAAAACCTCCATCGGGCAGATTCAAACACAGTACATGAAATATCGAAACTAAGTTTTCTGATTTGGTCTGATTTTATCAAATGTATTGAAATTCCATTTTCAAACAAGCCTGTAGAATTACGTAGGAACAGAAAAGTGTTTTCTGGTGCTAAATTGTTTAACCAAAACTTGACATCTTCCATCGGTCTCATAAGTCTTTAGAAACCCAAACCATATCTTCACCTCTACCTCAGAAGGTTCAATCAGAACCCCAGGAACCAACTTAAGCTTAGCCTTATAGGGAGCAGTCAAAGCCACAGTACCAAATCTCAACTGCATGAGACTCAACCCACCCTCAGAGACCAACTTTAACCCAGCCTCATAAGCCTCCGTCAAAACCTCAGAGACCAACATTAGGTCAGGCTTATAAGCCTCAGCCAAGACCTAAAAGACCAACTTTAGCTCAGCCTATGAAACCTCAGTCAAAACCTCAGAGATCAACATTTAATCAGCCTCAAAAGCCTCAGTCTAAACCTCAAATACCAACTTTAGTTCAACCCATAAGCTTGAGTCCCGGTAGCCACCCATACAGCCTCATTATCATGTAGTAGTGAGTGGACCATGCCAGGTGGTGTAATAGGCATGTCCCTATTACACTACTGGTCATGAATTCAATCAACGATGCGATTCTGTAAACTGAACAATTGTAAAGCTGAGAAGAAATCATGGCCATTATGATATACCATTTTATTATTCCATAAATTCTAACATATTTTGTATTAATCAAAGAATATCTATGAAATTAATACATAGGTTGGTTCTAAGAGCTATAAGAGCGCTCAAACTTTGTATAAGAGCGTTCATGCCCCACTGCACACCAAACCAAGTCAGTTAGACAGAGTTTATGACATCAAAGGCTCCGACCTAATGGTTCACTGCACAATATAATAAGAATAAGGGTCTCAGTGTGCGACCTCATGGTCCAATGCACAAATTAATAACTTGTAAGTGAATGCAACCGGCCGTCACGGGTGCCTGAGCACCGCTGACGCCGTCATGAGTGTCTGAGCACCCTAATGACTGAACAATGGGTTACATAATCACGACGCCATAACCTTCCGGTCGCTCTAGCGTCGCTCCTGAGCGACCTAGGTCAAATATCAAAGCATCTATGGAAAGCCCATAATTAGACGGTTAGAATGAGCCCAAGATCAAGGCGGAACTCCCATTATTAAGGAAGTTACGCCATGGAGACTGAATCGACCTCCGAATGCGCTACAGACGAACCAGCGCGAGTTACGCGCCTATCCAGCGGGCATTGTAATCTTGGCACATTCAGCTCCGCGCATGCCCAAAATGGTGGTTATACACGCATAAACGACCGAGTTATGAGGGTTTGAAGATGCAGAACCGACCAAGACAATGGGGGGCATAGCGGCGTCCATGGGGGTCCTTTGTCCCCCTGTGACACATGAAAGACACCCCTCAAACAATTGTAGAGTTAGGCAGATGCTGCTGGCTCCAGTCAGTCTGGAGGTGCTTTTCCAAGATTTGCTACAAATAGCCTGTCTGCACCTCCAGGAGGACAGATCACCAAGAACCGCTCTAGAGGTAACATCTCCAGTCATCTCCTGCTACCTGCTATACCACTGCACTATGGTGAAACTATGCTAGACAGGCATTGGTTTTCTACCATTAGTGGCCAGGGGCTATCTTCTTCAAGACTTCCACCAGAGGGTAAAGTTATTCATTATTACATTATTCCTCTAAGCAGCAGGTCAGGAGCTAGGTGTGGGAACCCACCTAGGACTATGCTGGACATTGTATTATTATTACCTCACAGGTGGAGTGGAACTGAACATTGTACTTTATAAATTACTGTATGTTTACTGTATGTACAAACTACCTACATACTAACTACTGTATGATTGATATTTCTTACATGTTGCCTAAAGCTGAATAAACCAGTGACAACTGGAAATAACACTATTTATAAGAGCCTTGAGATAATTACACTATATACCACTAGTCTTATGATATTTCTCATATGACAACTTGATCATGCCAAACTCTACCATGACAAAGTGGTGGAGAACATCCTACTAAGATCCCATCTCTCACAGGCTCATAAAAATTAAAGCTGGTAGCACAACTAAGAACAATCATGCACACAGTAAATTAAAGCTGGTACCGCAACTAAGAACAATCATGCACACAGTAAATTAAAGCTGGTACCGCATACACACAGTAAGGCCCACTCCACCCACCCAGTGACCTTGACCTTGACACCATACCCACCAAGGTCACCAGTGAGATCTCCCACACATCAGTGAGATCTCCCACACACCAGTGAGATCTCCCACACATCAGTGAGATCTCCCACACACCAGTGAGATCTCCCACACATCAATGAGATCTCCCACACGTCAGTGAGGTCTCCCACACGTCAGTGAGGTCCACCCCACACATCAAGGTCTTATCAGTCAAGCTGGCAGAACAACACACAAAGACCTTACGTAGTCAGGGGCCTGTTGAAGAGGTCTCCCTCCCACCAAGATCTAGGAGGCCCACAGGAGGCAAACCAGCCTCCAATACAACAGACCCACACTCAGTAGACCCCACACCACCCACCCTGTCTACTCAGGGAACAACCAGTTCTCAGGGATCCAACATTTCCCAGGGATCTCTACAGGACGCTCAACTCACGCTATCTACCTCAGGGGAAGAAGGATCTGCCTCAGGGGGTGGATCCACACCCTCATCTAGATCCTCCACCCCAGCTCCAGCCTTTGACAGCCACTCCTCCAGAGACACCTCCCCCACACCCTCCATCATGGACACCGATGAAGGCCCCCAACCTAATCAGACAGCTGAGAAGATAAGGGCCTATGAGAAGGCCATCCAAGATGCAGTTACTGCCCTAGAGACCAACAAGTCCCAGCAGGAGGAAAGGGAGAGGATCCTCAACCAACAACTGGCAGAGAGGAATGCAGCAATAGATGCTCAACAGAAGGCCATGGAAGATCAGCGGAAGTCCCTAGAGAGACAACAACAACAGATAGCAGATCTCATGAAGATGGTATCATCCCAGACCCCACAACCTCCCACACCTGCCATCACACCTGTTGTTACACCATCTGCCTCTGGATCCAAAGATGACATCATAATCTCCATGGTGTCCAACATGACCAAACGCATAGACAGAAAACAACAGGATGACAGAAAGATCAGGCTACATGAGGTAACAAAACCCAAAACCTTTTCACACCCATCACCACTCATGTCAACAGCATTATTTATTGATCACAAATTCCCAGAATATCTGGAGGATAAGTACAAAGTGACAGACAGTGACACCATGGTAACATATTTACCCAAGTACCTCGAAGGACAAGCACTAGCTTGGTTTGAATCCTTCAGGGAGAGTGCCACACCTGATATGTTGACATGGACCAATGTAGTGAATAAATTAAAAGAGTATTTTGCTACTCGAGACAATATAATCTCAAGGACTGCACTCCGTGCACAAAAGGTAGATGAACCTGTCCTAGACTATGCATGCCATCTCAGGAAAGTGTGTAATGCCCAACGCCAGAGTGATGAAATCCTAAGCAAGGCATTTACCCAAGGCATGAGGCCCTGGATCTCTGTAGCTCTTGAGAACAAGAAAATAGACTCTTTTGACCAAGCCCTAGACCTAGCCCTAGAGGTTGAGACCCAAGAGAGATCTAGGAAGGTGAGGGATGCAGAATCCAACCCACAGCCTACTAAGAAAAAGGTCCAGGAAATCAGCACTAGTGCAGATGAAGATGTTAACCTAATTTTCACAATAGAAGAAGTCTTTCACTAATCTAAGCCAGATATAATGTGCCACTTACTGGTCAACTAAAAGCAGACACATTTACACTGTTGGATACTTTTTACTACAAATTATCATAATTTTCAATATTAATATATGAAAACCATTAATATATATATTTTTTCTGTCTTGGAAGAGAGACAAATGGTGCTTAAAATACCAAAATCCGGTTCTGTACCGAGAGTACTGACGAGTTGCTATAGTGTTAGTTGTGCTAGTTCTATTTCCAACAGTCCTCATTACCATAATGGCCAATGTAACCGCCCGAGTCTCGAATAAGAGTCGGTCTTGAATAAGTATAGTAGTATTACAATTACACTCTGGCACTAATAACTATCTCAAATGAGAGCCTGTCTTGTATGGGTACCCAGATGCTGATACGGGCCACAGTGGTAACATAAACATGAGGCAGTGAGACACCAGTGGGACCCTCACCTACTTGTAACATAGGACCAGACTGGAGTCTAAACCCCTATGGACTGGTGCTGGTGGCTGTGTTCCTGGTGGTACTTGGGGAAACAATTACTGGCTAGATTCGCAGTTAATGACCCTACAGCCATTAGTATAGGGACTCATCTGTCGGGGGAGTTTACCAACACTGGGCCCCTGTGGTCGTAGGAGAGATATAAACTATAGGGATGTGGCTGGCTATGCCATGGATAAAGCCATCTTGTCCCCCAACAGTGTCGCTGCTCCCCTAAACACTGAAAACCTTCAAAAACTGTACTGTCCACAGACTTTTGTCGCAGAGTGTCCCTAATATTAAATTTATCCACAACCAACAATAACAATGTATTCACAAAATACACTCTGTCCACAACCTATCATCACAAAGTGTCCACAAAACACATTTTGTCCACACACTGTCATCACAAAATGTCCAAAAACTTTATTAGTCCATAAGGTTTTACCACAGAGAATATAGTGGAAAGGTCAGTCCTTGGCGCACCTCATGGCTTTAATCCAGTGTCAAAAGTCCTATTATTAAGAGTGCTAGGCCACCAAATGTGCTTTTAGCTCTCAAAGTGCTGCAGTGCTGGAAATGCATTCAGTGTGCTTGCCCAGCGCGCACCTGGTAGCTGACATGTTCAGCTACTTGCTGAATGTGTAAGCTAACTGCCCAGACGCATGTATGGCTGAGTTACGGGTCGTTGAAGTTGGCACTTTGGCCGTTGGAGACAAGCTAACGTCCGGAACAATAGGGACGCCCGCAGAGTGTGTAGGGGTGCCCATACAACACTGGTTACATGAAAGACTTATGAAATAATGACCAGTGGCAACACTAAAAGTCACTGGTGCCTCCATGTCTACCAAGGCAGGGGATATAAACCCCTCTGCTGGGCTCTTGAAGGCAGAATCCAGTGAGACACCATCAAGGCACCATCTCTTCACTCCAATACTTCAGGTCTGCACCACATAGTCCTCCTGGCCTAAGAACTCTCTTCTGGGACTTATCCTATGCACTCCAGGCATAGGACTAAAACCAACTAGTCTCAAGTTCAAGTTTCAGCTATCTTTATTACCAAGAATGCTTACAGAGTCGCCATCCCGGAGATCTCCCTACATAATACGCTTGGGAGAATCCTATGTGGAAAGTCTCACATTTACCTTGGCAATCTAGTATGTGATCATATTATTTTAAACCTCATATCCAATACAAAAAAAGTTTACAATTCAATATTTTTCTTAACATTTTATTTCTTTTTAAAAACTTTATTAAGGACAACTCAGTATAGTATGTAAAAACATACAATCGAGGCACTGGACTACAGTTGTGCCATTCCGCCTTTCAGCCTTCATTTAGGCCAAATTTGACTCAAACTGGGGTAAATTTGTGACCCATCAAGGTAAAACACCCCTCCACCGGGGATTTTTAATTCCCCATTTGGCCACCAGGGGGCATTGGAGGGGCAGAATTACACTAAAATCATTATGAAAATATGTTAAGCTAATTTGTTATGCAGAATTCAATGGTCTCAATTAAAATGCACCATTTTCAGTAGAAATGACCCATATTTGGATGGTAAAATTAATATTTTTCATGAAAAATCAACCTATATACAAACCGCATATACAAATATACAAACTTTTTGTCTGGCCCTACAAAGTGTTGACATTTTATATAGAAATTTTCGGTTACAAAATGTCCACAAAATGTGTTACAAAATGTCCACAGAGCACACATTCTCCAAACATACCATCACAAAGTGTCCATACATCCGTTGGTCAAAATGTATTTTGTGGACACTTTGTGACCTTACGCTGTGGACAAAATGTATTTGTGGATATTATGTGATCATAACCTGTGGACACTTTGCGTTTAATGGACAATTTTGTAGATAGATTGTGGACAATTTGTGATTTGTGGACACAAATGTTCAAGTTCATTGTGGACAGTGTGTCTTTTGTGGATACTCTGTGGTAAAATCCTGTGGACTAATTGTGTTTTTGGACATTTTGTGACACAGGTATGTAGACAAAATGTGTTTTGTGGATACCTTGCCCTGGCCACTTGTTGACAAAATGTGAAAAAATATGATGTGGACAATATCTTTCCTCTGGATAAAGTGAAGCACAACACCCCCCCCCATCCAATCTTCATAATTGTTTTTTAACCACTGCATTGCAATGTGAGATTGGCCGTTACTCTCTCCCCAGTACATGCATACATATTAACATCTCTACTCAAACAATAGGGAGCTAACCAAAGCCCCAAACAGAAAAGAGGTATCTTAATTGGAAAAGTGAGTGTTCTCCTGTAAATCTTTTCCCAATAATTTTTATCTCTTAATATAAATTTGTATATCAAATGATACATGCTCCCTTATTATTCAACTGACACTGCACCAAATTGAATGTGGATATATTGGTAAATAAATACCCTAGGGTAGATTCATGGAATCATGGAATTAGATAGTGGGCCCTCTAACAGACTAACTATACTAATAGACCTAACAGGGTAGTCAAAATGACGACTTTAGATCATCACAAAGGCATGACGACTCTCTGACGACCTAAACTCATCATATATGTCAACTCTCCAATAGCGGCGGGTTTTCAGTGAAGCAAAGCCCCAATATTGTCTAAAAGATTGTTTGACCTCATAGACTAACTATAGAGCTTAAAATTGGAAGTACTATTATTACTAGTGAATTAACAACACATACAACTCTATTTTGATAATAGCTAGCATTATAAATAGGAACCATTTACTCCACCGCCTTCAACTGGGAATTGTGAACTTACTCGTTACAGGAGGCAATGTAGTGCCTTGACAGCATGTAGTATAAGAACATAACTTACATCCCGACACTTTATTTTAGTACTGTTCATTCCTACTGGTATGATGACAGGTGGTACAGGCCTCCTTCTCCTTCTTTGTTACAGCCTGTATATCTTTTATAAATACCATCATAGATCATTTCAAGGATGATGACTGTAATTAGAACTATGAGACAGATTTAAGATTTCAATCCCCACGTATGAAGCCCATCCCTATACTGTGACAATTACTTTGTGATCTGTATGATGTATAGCAAGTACCATAGACAGGCTCTCGTTAGCAATGACACAATTAACATTCTAAAACCACCTGGTAAGATATTAAAACAAAGAATGGGATATTTAATTCACCACCATTCGTTATAGCTTATTCTATCACATTTACACGATAGCTTGGGTCTTAGTGACCAGAATAGAAAAGCAAAGACTGTAAAAAGAAGACAGATGTGTCCAACTCAATTATTACCCTGACCTAGTGTCTCGATGTTGACAGCTCGAGGGGATGTAATGCAAGGGTTGCCAGGTACAGAATACCAAGTTGGGTCATCTTAATTTATATCATTGGGTCATCTAAAGTTGTTATGGGACATCTAAAATTATAATGGGGCATTTAACGTTATAATGGGGCATCTGAAGTTATAATGGGGCATCTGAAGTTATAATGTGGAACATCAACATCAATCTATACCACGAGACCATAGTGCTGCTCTATGGACACCCAAAATGTGATGAAACTAAACACGACATGTGTATCAACACCACATCGTAAACACGGTAATGTGATAGGCCCATGTATCATAGTCCTATAGTCAAGACCGGAGGATTTGGTCAGGCCGGCAAAGAGGACCCCCAAGAGATAAAACTGCAGGGGTTTATAAAGGACTGAGAGGGGAGAAACCCCAAATGTTCTTTAGTTGGTTTTACCACCCACATGGACCTATGTCTCCCATAAATGGAGACTGCAAACCTCTGATCTTAAATGTTGTCAATGTATTATCTAAGTTACCATAGTCTAGGGAATATTCCAATATACTACTCACATCTTTCCCTGTAGAAAATTCAAGTTTCGTATACTACTTACAAACTGGCTGGCGCTATATACAACTCTTCAATGGCTGAGTCATTCTGTAGGCGCCATTCTGTATATATTTCTCTTGATGCACCCATTATACTCTGGTGAGTAACTCGCATTTATTGCAATCATGCATCCCACCAACTTCCTTAAAGAACTGCGTCACCCTTCAAGGGTTAAAACAAGACTATGGTTAAACAGCATACCACTAATATACACCTTTAGTAATCCCATTTCCCTCCAGAGCATTTTATTTTCTAAGCCACCTCTTTCTATATTTCCAAGTCTAGCTCTGCACCTAGAACCTAAATGGGGTCGCCTTCTGCCTTCGAACAACTGTCAAGGCCGTCATCTCTATCTTGGTTCCTCTAGGTAGAGGCTAGCAGCCCTGGAGGTGGTTTGCCCTTGACCATTTAAGGCCTGCATGCTGCCTCAAGGGTAATGTATCTTTGTCCTCAACACGGTGTGTGAGAGTCTAGGAGCCAGAACTGCATTATTGTATCATGCTGACTGTGGGAGTGCATCAGGCACATAAGGTCAGCATGATGCATGAATGCATGATGATGCATGAATGCATCATGCAGACTAAAGCAATACATTGATTTTACTTGAATTTATAAATCATGGTGACTAGAAGGCACAGCGATTTAAAACATCATGATACCCAACGTTAAAGACTTGATGCAAACCGATGTACAGTTCTTCAGCTTTCAAGCGCCACGTACTGCATGATGCTCCCTGCTAATTGGTCATCAGGATATTCCGACCTAGCAGTGATTGGTCCATTATGCCAACCTTTCTCTATTTATTTACTTATCTTTTTTGGAGAGGGTGTCCACCCTGGAAACTTGATATCATGCAGACCCTTCAGGAATAGTTCAGCCTCCAAGGATCACCATGATGCATGAAATGCTTTGATAAGTAACAAGTCACACCTCCAGTCCTGCAATATACTGAAAATACCAAACAATGCATTTAAAAGCACTTTGTGACCATTAAAGGCTTATGTAGCGGGGGCAGTAAGACCTGGAGACAGCCCCCCCCCAAAAAAAAAAAAAGAGAAAAAACCTCCTTGCTCCCAATCCTTATTGACTGAGATAATCCGCCGGTACGTGTGAGATAATCCCAAATGATTTCTGCATGCTAACATCAAAGTACAGCTAGGTGGGGACAGGAAGGGAGGGTTTCTGGGTCAGACCACTCTAGGGGAAAACACTGATGGTATCTCCCCTCCACAGGGGATCCTTTAGTAACACATGGGGTCCAGTTTACAGAGCAGGCCTATGGAAGTGCAGTTTGTTAGATTGCTTGGAGACTTATTGCTTCCCTTCCTAAGATTCTTTTAAATATGGTCAACAAGTTTACAGTAAAAGAAAAGATGCTTTTAACAAAGTAGAACCCTCTACCACCTCACCACGAATTGCACGCATGGTCAACCTCAATCTTGTTTGTTTCTAAGCACCACTGGTTCTGGGATCTGCCACCCCAGGTGGCCAATGTTACAGTACAGGGTCGTCAAAGTAAATTTGACAAATTTATTGGCATCAATGTATATGAATATATCCGTGTTCATATGGCAGGAGATACCTATGCTATGGCAGGGGGCAATATGTCATTAATGTGACTCTGTAAATGATCTAGGAATAGGCTTTTAGTATTGCAAATATGCTTTTACAAAGTAACATGCTAAGAGCAATATCTAACCACAATTCTCCCCTTTCTACTCACGGAGAGAAAGTAGCTATATTCAGAGATTATTACCCTACATTTCCCCACCATAGAGCCATGCCCTAGTCATTGTTTTGTATGCACACCATGCCTATGAAATAAAACCCCCTACAGAGCTGCAGCATACACTCTGTCATGACAACCATGATACATCCCACTACTCCTCACCCATACATTATGTAACTGCTACTATTACCTACAACAACCCCAGGTTTTGGATAGACCCAGACTACAAAGCAACTCACACTCCCTGGTTGCCCTCACTTAACCATTTAGGGGCCTTATAATGTATCAATGCATTGTAACCATTTTGCAGTCACAATACAAGAATGCAGCCCTGGATCTGCATCCATGTATCATGTAGACCTGGCAAGGTGGAGCCAACACACCCTGGAGTGGGCATGAGGTAGCCGAGCCGCCCCCGATCAGCTATCATGCATTGGTGCATCAGAATGATAAAGGGGCATGAACCTAAAGGCAGGCACCATGTAGTTCTTGGATGGTTAGCCGCTACAAAGGCTGGGCTCGTATTGTGGATGCTACTATTGTAGGCTGAATGGAGGTACAGTGCCAGTGGCAGTCCTACATAGAAGACATGAGTTCTCTCTGGGTCTATTCCCCCCGTACCGTTATAAAACGCCTGGCAGTGTTCTGCTGTACATTAGAATAGACCTTGAGCGCAATTATAGGAGTGAAGTGCACACCTGAGCAAGATCACCATAGCTATAATCAAGTCAAGGGCCAGTAATTCATCCAGACATACCTGAATTGGGTACTTAAATGATTGTAATGAAATGTTCAATATAGACAACTCCTTCTTCACATCCTGACTGCCTATTGTCCTATACTGAGATACATTTGTATATTATAGGACAACAGACAGCCTCGATGTGAAGAAGATCGTTGTCTATTCTTCTGTTCTATTCCCCAGTACTGTCTCTGTCTAACTCTTCCGTTCAATAAGGTTTCTCCCTCTCTGTTTACAGTGCCTTATTTTCCAGATATCATCCTGATGTTTCTGTCTGTCTCTGTCTGTTTATCTCTGTATACCTGTCTCCGTCTCTTGCTCTCTCACTATAAACGTCCATTTTATCTAGTTGGCTTCTCACATATCGCTCTTTCTATCTTTGCCAATCTCTCTCTCTCTCTCTCTCTCTCTCTCTCTCTCTCTCTCTCTCTCTCCTTCTCTCTTTCTGTCTCTCTGTCACACACAGTGTTCTTTCCTCATTTGCACTTAGCTTGATCCTGCTATCTGTCTGGCCGGCTGGTTTATCAGAGAAAGACAGCCTATTCGTTTATGCTATGTACAGTGGGGTCATCGTGCCACTTCTTGTCACATCCTTCTGATGTGAAGTATGTAAGGGAAGCATGATGTCTTAGGCTTCTTGTTTATATTATATCATCACAATAGGCTGGTGCACCAATGGAGGGCCACAGGCTAACAATGCATTACTACTTGATGCTGCACGTCAACACATGTAAATTCCCCTCTAAGGCTGCACCATGCAAGGGAAGAGCATGGTGCCTGCCGAGATATTTATATTATATGGTACCTCAAACATCTGGAATTCAACACAGACGGCCATAGTTCATCATTTATATAAAAACAATGTTACTTTTCTTCCATTTTTTTTTTTGTAAATTAATTGCCATAATTGCAGTACTGTATGTTCTGCTGTTGGGGATGACCATCACTGCATCGGGTTATCGCACCTTCAGTCTGGATAAACCTGAGGCATAGATTGTTTGTTAAATATCTAGTTAAGGGTGTTTTATGCAAACCTTTTGCAGATTTTCTTACGAGGAAGCTAAATTTCCTCTCGTCTTGGACAGGAGCCTTTCCCAGTTTAACATCCATCTTCTAGACACATATTTAAACTTATTTCACTGTTACTCAACTATACCCTATGTGACCTACATGTTATAGTATAGTACAATATAACCCTATATTTACACAGTAAAACCCCCTGGTATACCAGGCCCCAATCTCTATGTGGCGAGGCGTTTTGACCTTTCCCCTACTCTCCCTACAGTCTTTACTGGCAGCTCTCAGGATGGCGAGGGGTGGCAATATGTCAGCTCCCAGCACAGCCTTCCTCTCCAAGTAGATTCTTCCACTTGACATACCTTAGTCTAGGCAGGGCTCTGAGGCCTATATAGGAGAAGTAGCAACTGTCTTATACTGACACAGAGAAGCAGTGCCTCATTTATACATTCGCTTTTTTTTCGAAATAGGTCAGACTGATGCTATACATGAAGCTAGGCCGCAGGCCTACATGTTATAAGTTCAATGAAAGAAAACATGTTTAAGTTCTATGCAGCCTCTAAAGGGTTAATGGTTTGTGTGCACCAACAATTAGGCGTCAATAATCCACCTTGGTAATCTGGCCCCCCTGGTCTGAGATGGTGGGGGGGTGGGTATGGCCCCCCTGGCTCCCCCTATTCCGACACCCCTGCACTGTCTTCAAAGGGTTGGCAATATATAGATGCACCTTGATTAGACAAATGAATATAATGCCTTGAGGCATCATGTTGTAATAAAGGGTTAATGTCACACTATGGCTGTCTGGTCTAATGGGGTCTCACCTCCAGGAAGGTTAATAAAAGGAAGGTAATTGCTAAAAGGTTCACACGCCAGCCAGGGACCATTTAACCCTTTCGGGGGCCACATTGTGCATTGATGCCTCATGCCTATTGGTCATTATACTGTATAAATACAACCTCTCTGGGTCTTTG
Organism: Acholoe squamosa; assembly: GCA_949317995.1. Taxonomy (NCBI): domain Eukaryota; kingdom Metazoa; phylum Annelida; class Polychaeta; order Phyllodocida; family Polynoidae; genus Acholoe; species Acholoe squamosa. The sequence goes on along the minus strand of OX439045.1, from coordinate 13,640,703 downwards.
CACCATAACTGCATTCATACATCATGCAGAGTTAATCGTCTTCTGAGTGAGTAATAGATGTTTAACGCCATTTTGACAGCTAAGGTCATATTCATTGCGAGAACTACATTACACAATTTCACAGAGGAATGTGTCAGTGCCCGCACATATGTGCACCACACACGTCCTGAGGGGATAGAAAAGAGACCCTTTTAAGTGGGCTTGGGAAGCCTGATCGTCTTCTAAAGAGTCAGGACGACAGGTGAATGCAGTGCTGGCAAAAAGACTCACGAGAACTGCATTGGTGCATTGTGATGATAATTGAATAACCCGGAGGTATCATGCGGACTTTAAAAGGTTAATGGGTGGTATTTCCAACACAGCTGCTGCTCCCATAAGAATACCATGAGACACAAATAAACAAAATCTGCAGTAATTACCAGGACTCCCGTTGGGTGGCAGTAGGGGTGTGGGAGACGGCTTTATTATACCCGGAGACAACCCTAAAACCTTCACCTACAGGTTAGCATGCACAGGGGGGATTTCTAATGGTTTATTTGAGGATCTGAGAGAGTAGGCCACTGGGATGGCAGTCTTTTTATGGACCCAGACCTAGTTAAACCTGAACCTATTCTACATGTAGGCTAGGGTGCTGTTGGTTACACTATAGTGAAACGCCCTATAATTGCATGGAAGAATAACCTTGCACCCTATAGGATGGTGTTAAAGTCAGGGTGTGCCTTATACACATGGAGCCCCCAGGTACACTCTATAGGCCTATGATACCTAGAGGATGAATTCCTCACAGAAGTGCATCATAATGGTCCATCTTATACGCGAGGTGCGCCCATACGTGAGGATATACAGCATATCCAAAGTTACACTGCAATGTAGGCAAGGTTCCAATGTCCCTTGAAATGAAATCAGCAATGGCAAAAAAATGCCACTGTTTCTCTCCAAGCCATACACAGTAAAGGTTGCAACACACAGTGGCAAACCCAACCTTTGAGACAGCCCCAGCAGGGCCTGGCCTGGGTCCTTCATGTCACTGTAATTCAGCCCTGCTGGGTGAGTGACTTTTCCCATTAGGCTGTAGGGGTTCAGGGGATGCCAGGCAAGGCTCTGCCCATTGTAACAAGTGTCTATAATAAGACTCTGAGGGCAATGCCTTTCCTTTGACCTTTTTAGTCACTCCTTTACCTGTGTCCTTTGAGGGAATCAAGGAATTTGGCTGCAGGAGGCAGTCTTGCTTTTTATGTCACGCCAACTGGTGCTAGGGAAGATATAGGGTGCTATGGTGTTCCAGGGAATCAGTATAAATGAATCAAAGAAAGTAGACATGTAGCTGGCTGGCTAAACTGTTTTGTTGATCCAACAGATTTTATATAGCAAATGAATGGAAAAGAAATCGTCGGATTATGAGAAAATGGACCGGACGGACACCTAGCCCTTTGGTCATGTAACCTTAATAGAAATGGTTTTATCAGGTTAATCTAAGAACAATTCAATTTCACTTGCCAACACCTATTTCTCCTTTGGCTGTATTAGATATTAAGTTATTACCATATGTATAATCCTACCTGCGTGCAGTCTAGCATGGGCGATAATTGGGGTTAATCCACTCACCTGTGAAAAAGATAAAGTTAGACAATCTATAAACAACAGTTTATACAAAGGTACTTGCAGACTGATTTATAATAAATCATCTAGAAGTAATTTACTTTCATGTTTCAGTGTGTATAGTGTTGGGAAGATCAGGCCAATATACGCTGAAATAGGGTAATAGAATCAACATCAAGAATCTTTAAAATAAAAAGATGAGCCTCTTTCCATAATGAATCAAATAAAGGTACATAATGCAATGAGGTCATTAGCCCTTCTCAAACTATGAAGCCATGTAGCAAGCTGTATGCATACTTCTATATGAGCATATTTGTATTCATTACTGTACTTGGGCTTCCCTAGCACACTTAAAAGGGTCTATATCTCGTCTTCCCTATCCCCTCGGATGTGTGTGGTGCACATATGCGTGGGCACCGACACATTCCTCTGTGAAATTGTGTAATGTCGTCCTCGCCATGAATATGACCTTAGCTGTCGAAATGGCATTAAACTCCTATTGCTCACTCTCACTCATTACTGTACAATATTTATGAATAAGCAATAACAATCCCACTTAAAAAAAGCCAGAGGGTTATTGCTTAGAACAGATATCAAGCTATCATAAAAAGCTACGGTCTTTACTCAGCATGACTACAGGTATGGGTTTTACTCATCAGGAATTCACCTCATATAAGGAGCATAGTTCATTCTGGGCCAAAGTAAGGGCATATCCTGGAAAACCTGACTATGCAAAAACACAGATAGAAAGAAGAGCTCAGAGAAATGACGGCCGAAATGACCACACTGCAACAAAATACATGACATTGGCATACTTTTCACATCGATCCACGCCATAAATGGGCCCTTCCCCTGCCCCTCATTGATTCCCATAGGGTCCTGAATACAAAACACACCACAATCAATGGTTTTCCTTTCCCCTTGAAATTATTTGTTCTAGTTTTTACCCCTGCCCTGCTCCTGGGTGTAATATGTATACATGCCAAATGGATTTAGAGGCAACAAAATGGTGGACAGGGCAACAGTTTCAATGATGGGAGTCAGCAGCCCAGAAAAAAAGCTTTTATGATATATGGGGTAGGGGTGAGGACAGAATACCGAATATTTTCTTGTCAATAGCTGACTTTGGTAATGACAATAGGTATCATTCTTTCATATTATGAGCGTATGGAAAACCTGTTCAATTATTTTACACTAACACTCTGTTGTTAACAACCAATGTCTTAGTGTGAAGGTATTCTGGTCACGATCTGACCAACCCTCCATAATAAACAGGCAAAGATCATCGCAAATGCTAGGATCGTGATAGCATCCAACCGCACCACATAACATTTTCAAAAATCAATACTGGATTTGAGCATCCCCGTCCCCACATTTTTCACTGGGTCTAAGTCTTGATGACTATCAGGACAATCTACTTAGGGAACTGATTATCGAGAGTCTTTTCAACGGGCCTTCATTGCACATGTAGATGGCGATATTAAGGGTGATTTTAATCCCAGAAGTGTCAGAGTTGATTATGGGCCAGTACTTCATTCCATGTGCATTCATCATGTAGACGAATGAACGTGGTTCATACTTGAATCACCACGAGGCTGAAACCGAGAAGAGACAGCGTGGGTGTAGCACAGAGTTTTCACTAAGCTAATGGCTGGGTTCTAAATCTAGTTGAATGGAAACGGATTTAAAAATCATCGTTTTGAAACAGTTTGACTATCACTTTTAGCTTCTCCAGCAAACAAAAGCAACCTCGCACGTACAGATGCTGATGCCGTTTCAGGTTTCCTCAGAGTGGCAGATGCATCAATAATCCACCTTGAAGTTGTCCTTATTCCTGAGGTCGGCCTCGCTAAGTCTCCTCTCCGACTTTGACACATTGCCTCGTAATGGCAGATGTTCGTGTATAAAGACGACCATGCCTCGCGAAGACAGATGGACACGATCCAAATAATTGCAGTCAGGATGCTGTCGTTCATTGGCCTCCGACTGACAGATGCTAGAAAGGGAGGGCCTTAGAGTGAAGCCCCTTTGAAGGGAGTCTTCATCCTATGAACTATTAAGGAGCACAGAGGAGATGGGGAGAAGTTCTGGCTGCTGCAAAAAGGTATAAGCCTTCAGGCATAAGAACAAGTCAAGAGGAGTAAAGGCCCCTGGCAGGGCCTAATGGAAAAGTCTGATTTGCTGATAATAAGGTAAAGCTGAAGGGAGTACGAGGTATAGTACATATGTCACAAGTTGGCAGGAAAACTGCTTTGAGGAAATTAGACTTGTCTTCAACATGGCGTGCCCTCTTTAGGAAGAGTGAGTGGCCAGTATCAGGTAGCTCTTTAAAGCTGCAATTCAAACATCCTACTGACTTAAGGAGGTAGATGGTACTCTCCCTAACATTCGTCAGAATTACGAGCACACTGAAGAAATTCAAAGGTGAGGAGCATAAAAAAACAAGAAAAAGCTGCTATATTCATCTTGCAAAACCTAGCACAGACCCTTCATATTGACAACTTTATGGTCTGTTATTCAGGAGTGGTCAGGTTGGAGAACAATCTGGGTCATCTAAAGTTGCCGACATTCAGGCCCTATAGGGCTGACCCAGGATACAATATCAACCAATGAGAGGACTCCCTACATTCACTCCAGATTTTTTTGGGTACATTATGTAACACCTGATACCCATCATGCAGGCTGTTATCAGTGCTTATATCGCCAGGTCTCAGATAAAGCAATGGCGGACCCACTGGAGCTCAATACTAAGCCCCATACCTGAGCCAACACATTTCAATTTATTTATCTTACGCTGCTCATTTATGGATAGCTACCCTAAATTTTTGTGCGAGATTCATAGCTGAACCGTGATGTTAAAATAACATGGACCTGGGTGCACCCATTGAACAGACATCAAGTTAGAGTTAGAAAAAGGAATTAAAAAGAGAAATAGCTGATGAAAGTACTGATACGGTCCATCAGATGGTGCGATATGAAGCATGATATAGCATACATCAAAGTGTCTTCAGTTATCGCCATAAGAAAAGGAGACTCAGGCCCTGTTTAACCCCTTAAAGGTCGCATAAAACGTTACATGTTTATGGTCACATGTCGTCATGATGCACCAATGAAGTCATTGTCAGTGCTATAGTGTATCATGCTAACTCTTTTGGACTCAGTCACATATGGCCAACATGATGTACCGATGCCGCCCAGGCGAGTTACTCGCAATATCAGCTGACCAGCATCAATAATAACAATCAAAGGTTATTTTATTGATTTATAACATCGTCTGGCTCTTAGAGGGTTTAACAGTACATGTATCGACACTGGGGAATAGTAAAAAGAGAGAGAGAGAGAGAGAGAGAGCTATTCTATAGATTAGCTATGAATTAATCATGGTGAACACAGACAGTCTATTAATAATATAATTGCTGTACAAATGCAATTTTTGTGGTAGAGCTTTGTCAGTATAAACAATTTTCTCCTGGGTATAAGTACATTTCCGAGTTTCTATATCTTACCATACCTGAGCCTATTTGCTCATGTGACATCAATTTTGGGTACAATTTCCCATTTTTATGTACAACATACAGTTTGGCAAATAGTGTGCAATTTTGGCATTCAATATTCAATTTAGCGTGCAAATTGAACATAAATGACAATTTCAGTGTGCAAATTTACAATTTCGCGTGTAATTGCGTTCAATTGACAATTTCAGTATGCAAATATATAATTTTTGCGTACATTTGGCAATTTAAGTGTGCAAATATATAATTTTCGCGTATATTTGGCAATTTTAGTGTGCAAATATATAATTTTTGCGTACATTTGGCAATTTGAGTGTGCAAATATATAATTTTCGCGTATATTTGGCAATTTTAGTGTGCAAATATATAATTTCGCGTGCATTTGGCAATTTTAGTATGCCAATGTATAATTTTGCGTTCAATTGATAGTTTCTGTATGTACAAATATAATTTTGCGTACAGCTTGGATACACATAGAAATGTTGATTTTCTAAAAATCTGACTTCAGTGTATGAATTGGGTACAGACATACAGTATAATGTGCAACATATAATTCAAATGTAAATTGGATACAACTTACAATCTAGTGTGCAAACATACAATTTTAGTGTGCAAATTGGGTACGAGCGTACAATCTGGTGTGCAAACATACAATTTTAGTGTGCAAATTGGGTACAAGCGTACAATCTGGTGTGCAAATATACAATTTTAGTGTGCAAATTGGGTACGAGCGTACAATCTGGTGTGCAAACATACAATTTTAGTGTGCAAATTGGGTACAAACGTACAATCTAGATTACACTATTCAATTTATGGGATTTGAGACAAATTTTTCCGAGGGCCGGAAAAACAAAGTACTTCATGTACAATAGGCTTGTTTGTCTCTGAGTTACTCATTGATTTTGCTATCTGGGTGTATTAATTGGCAATTTCGGCAGTGGGCCGCTGCTTAATTGACTATTCCCCTAGCCTTTTGAGTATGTGTCCCTGAAAGAGATTTATTTGGTGAGTATCTTAAGTAAACATGTTTTATGTCAACAATTTTCTCAACAATTTTTTTTTTTTTTTTTTTTTTTTTTCATTCATTTTTCCAACAATTTTCTTGGATACCTAAAGTGTGTTACTTTAAGTAAACCTTGGCATAGTATACAAGTGCTAGTGGGTACAAAAACTGTCTTAGTTATCTACCTGCATTCATGTATATTAATGTTAGATTAGTACAATTTTACAATTTGTAATTTGCAATTTCGCAATTTTGCGCGTATATGCGCGCATTAATCATTGATTTCGTGAGAATACCATAGATTTTCATATTATACATCAACAAGTGGCTGTGTATATAATTTTTTTTTCTAATACTTTGATAATTTCATTGACAGTGGAGGTGTGTCAGGAGTGAGATGTGAGTCTCCTCCCTGGTCTGCTCATGCAGTGGTGGCACTTGAGGTGTTAGGTGCCAGATTCTGGCATGTGTCTGTGGCAGTGCCTAGCTTGGTGTCAGTGGACAGTTCAGGGTGGGGGGGGGTGTGTGTGTGTCCATTTAAGGAGTGTGTGGCTGGTATTGGAGCATCAGTTCTTCTCTGGAAGTCACTGCTGTAGTACCATGGCCCACCTACAAGCTCTCTTTGCTCTGCCTGTCCCCCAGGTGATGGAGGTGGGGAGTCCAGCTAGGGCCCTGGTTGAGTCTAACCAGACCATCCATTATGGGTACATAGTGAGTAATTTCAAAGAGATCATTGAGCATGGTGATGTGATGGTCTGTAATTACTCCTGCCATTATTTCCTGGGCTCAGCCTTGCGTCGGGGGGCCACTGTGGCCCTTCTGACTAGGGCCCTGGGCAATATGGGTTTCTGGCCCATGGATTATAACCTAGGGCCGCGGGAGCGAGTGCTATGGGATTATTTGTTGGCGGCATCCCTCCTCGATCTTGCGGCATCCGGGAATCCATCCACGGCTGCCGAGTATGGACTGGGGATGCTGGAGGCCCGGCTCGCTGAGTGGGAGCAGGATCACGGCCATATGTATGGCTCGGACTCGGCCCCGGACTCTCCCATTGATGTTGAACCCGAGGATCTGTGGTAGGATCCCGACTGACTGAAACCTAGGGTGTAAAAACCCGCCATCCCAAAGGCCCTTTTCAGGGCCGGCAAATTGTCCGAAAAGTTCTGAATACTGTCTCTGATGTGTTGTCTCCTGGTGGTGGACTGGGGGCAGCCTAGGCTGTGGGCAGTCTAGGCTGTTTCCACAGTCACCGGGGAGGGCTGGTGGTTTAGAAAATTGGCAATAGTCTGCATGTTTGACCTTGCGGTCTCCTCCTGTTGTTCGTCAATAATTATATCTGTTGTATTTTCCAGTGCTGTCATGGTCACCGGGCTGGTGCCACAATCGTTCTGGAGAAGCATGGAGTAGTACAGTCCTTTGTTTTTAAGGGCTGGTATAGTACTGAACCTAGTGCGCCAAGGTAGGTGTATCACCTGAGGGAGGTGATAAGCAAATTCTCCTCTCTGTGTTGTTATAACTGCTGGTCCATTCCAGGTAAATATCGCCTTAGGTAGTGGGAAGGTTTTAACCACTATATCCTTATAGGTAGGGGCAGCTGCTGATTTAATCTCATCAAATTCATGTGGTATTGGCCTCAAGGGTAGCGCGAAGTTTGAGTCTCCACAATATATTTTAAAATATAGTGTGGGGTTTGTGCGCTTGGCCACATTTTTCTTGCCACAGTGTGTCTGTGCAAATTTCTTAAGGTATTTCATTATTCTGTAGGCTGAGTAGATGGTCAGGGTGAATAATATAGCAATTATCAGGGTGTGGGTTTCCTGAATTGTGAGGAAAGGGGTGTGGGTTTCCTCTGTAGGGGTTAGTTTGGTAGGATTCTTCTCTGGGAGCAATTTGTGTAGGGGCAGCTCGGTGACTAGTCTGAATGCTTTGGCTGTAGGCAGGTAGGCTACAGTCCCTCCTAGTCTGTATAGTTTGAGTAGTATGTATACTATAAAAATGTGAGCTGATATCCCTAGGATGAGTGCTAAGCTTAGGAAGATTGGATGCTCTGTAACTCGACGTAGGTATGATTCCTCGTAGCGCGTTTCCATTTCCTTATTAAGGTTGGAGGCATCTTTTAATACTGTTTTGGCAAAGGGCTCTAAATTTAGTTGAGTAATATCATCCATGATTGGATTTTCCTGTAGTTTTTCTAAGGTTCTAGAAAGGTTTACTACTGGGAAATTTGGAAGATTCTCTCTTTCATCTGGTTTGGTTTCAGAAATTTTGTTAAGTGCTGCCATGAATGGTAAATTAATTGTCTTGAGAATGTAATGAAATGATAAGGTTGAGTTACAGGGCAACCTTGTGTTTGGAAGAGAAAATTCTCCTACACTGATCGTGCACCCACAGGGTACACCAATGATTGAGTAGGACTGGGCCTTCCGAGTTTCAGACGTTTTACCATGGCAGTTGATAAAGTAATGGGGTTCATTAGTAGTGACCAGATACTCATCTTCAGAAATGGAAATAGCATGGGTGGTAGGTGCTTGCAGTGGTGAAACTGTAAACTTGCAATGTTCCTTAATCTGTTGAGCCTGGTTAGTAAAAATGGCTACAGGGCATGTAGGCCTGTGTTTATAGATTCTACCATTTACATTTCTGCATACCTTTACTGTAGTACCTTCACATGCCTGCATATCTGCTGAGTCCAATTCGATAAATAATGATTCATCGTAAGATACTGCTAGAAACTCAGTTGTGGTTTGTAGTTTGGTGACTCCTCTGGTGGGGGTCTCCTGTGTGTCTATAGGCATGGGTGATGTAATCATTTGGTACAGTTTGAAGGTTGAGGTGGTAGATTGAATTATAATGTCCAGATGAATATATATATGGTGAGCTGAGTAAGTGTATGAGGTCAGCTTCTGTGAATAATAGAAATCTAAGTCATTAATTGCGACTTGTGCTCCAGGGTGTGTAATCCTAAGTTTGTTATTAATGTCAATTAGATATCTAGCAAGGTCTGAGGGTGGCACTATATCAGGGGTTAGGATCCCTGATGATAGCATCCTCAGGGCTGCATTTGTCCTTTGCAGTGATTGAACTGTATTCATTCTTGCTGCTATGATAATTAGTGCATCATTTAATACTTGCATTTTTTCCCTTTGAGTTTTCTCGTGCCTTGAATATGAGTCAAGTGACCTGGACATGTTAGAGGCCCACAGGTTGACGGTGTCACCTATGGTGTTGATTGTGCTGTCCAGTACCTTCTTATCTTGGATGTATGCTTTGACAAACTTATCTTGTCTGTCTGTGATCTTTTCAATGAGATTAGCTGCTTCCTGATCCTGTTTAGCAAATTTTCTTAGTATTTCATCTATGTTCTTGAGCTGTCCCATTACTTGGTTTACATCTTCTACTGTGGCTAGACCTAGCACACCGCGAAACAGGGGTGCTAGAAAACCCAGTATGGCCTCTCTTTTGGCCTTTTCCAATGTGTTTATGGGGTTGGATAAGAACAATTTGATGGAGGCTAGTGTTTCGTTTATCTCCTTGTCTGCAATTTCCAGCAAGGTGTCTAGCTCCTTAGCTTGTTGGATAATTTGGCCAGAGGTATGATCTTGTAGAGTAGGAGTGGTCAACTGGAGTATTCTATCCCTTATGGATCCTTGGGTAACGGGTGCCCGAGGTATCTTGTAGGGAATAGCTAACAACAGTGTTGTGGTTGTATGTCCATTGACCAATGGTTGAGGGCTAGGTTTGAATACTACTCCTATGTTTTGTCTCACCACAGGTGTATAACCTGCAGTAAGTGGTTTTGTAGTATATAATAACAGCATAGTTAGCAGTATGGGTGAAACTCTCAGTGTCCCCATGGTGCTTGTGTAAAGCAAGTTTGCTGTTTAAAGTCTTGTCAAATTTGTAGTGATTTGGTGCTGGTAAAGTCTAAGTGTATGGTGTAACACTTTAAATGAAGTGGTTCAAACTGTACCTTTGCAAGATTGAGCTGTCTTGGCAATATGTCCGGTGAGTCTATAGAGATTGACCAGTAAATGGTAAGGTCAGGTTGAAGGTGAAGTAGGTGTGTTCTTTATCCTAGTGCAGTCTCTCCTCATGGAGAAGTGGGCTGGCTAATTCCCAAGTGGGGTCCTGTAGACTTGTGTTCCAGACTGCAGCTGGATGAAGACTGATGGTGGGCTATGGTCCACAGTGCTTCTTATGTAGCCTACCCTACCCACATCCATTGTGGGCCTGGTATTGTTTCTCTGGAGTCAAGGCCTTGATCTCCAGTGTCTGCAACTGTGGGGGTCTATTGTGTACTCTGTGTACTGGTAATTAGCTCCTCCTGTCATCCAGGACAGCCATTCATGACCGTCTAGACAGTTGTCTGAGTGTAGCTTATAAGGTCAATTGATCTCTATAGACTGCTGTGTTGGCATAGCGCGCTCTTTCATGTGGGGATTAGGCTTTAGACACTCCATTGTGTTACCCTTACTCTTCTTAGACTTCATGTCTGCTTTACTTGGGGGGTCCCAGTCTTTGACCCTTTCAGAGGCCATAACCTACTGATATATTTACAAATTTGATTGGCTTTATATACATAGTAATTCATTATCAGTCACACATGTCTTATGTGTGGATGAAGAGAATTTGTAATACATTTTGAAAATCTTATGTCTTTTGGTATCTCAATCTTGTTTCTAATTTCTTGAAACTGCACCACACCTAGATGTCTTTCTTAGTATGTGGTGTGCAGGCCTAGGCTTGATAGGGCCTATGCCTGTGGTCTCTCTTGTAAGGGTGATATCATTTTTGTTCCTTACAATTTTGCTGTAGTATTTGGCCTCATGTGGAATAAGCCTGTGTGCAAATTCATTGTTTCTGACAGCCATAACCTTTTTCAGTCTGTCTATGTGCACTGGTCTGGCCACCAATAGATTGGTGTCCAAGTTTTTGAGTTTGGCACTTGTCAAACTAGGTCTATCTACTACAACATATGGTCCCATAAAAAGGGGTTGAAGTTTCTTACACTCTGTGTTGGTCAGGATTCTTGGTATGTTAAGGTACACCATGTCGGTGACCTTGATTTCCTGTGGTGTAAGTTTCTTATCATATCTATCTTTCCTTTCCTTTTGTAGCTTGGCGACCCTTTCTATAGCTTTCCTCCTAGAGGTATCTTGATTCGTTATCATGTTAGCTACATGGTCTGCTACTGTGGATATGTCTTCCTGTATTCCCAGCCCTAAGTCCATTGGGGTGGCTGGGTTTCTTCCATGGAGTAGGAAGAAAGGGGTGAATCCTGTGGTTTGGGATTCAGTGTTGTTTAATGCAAAGGTTATGGGTTCAATAAATGAATCCCAATTGTTCTGGTGCTTTGAGCAGAATGCTCTGAGTGCTGTGCCTATGCTAGCATTGAATCTCTCTACAAGCCCATTTGATTGTGGCCTGTATGGTGAGGAGAATTTATGTTTGATCTTGAGGTGTTTAGTTAACTTTGTGAACTTTGCACCTGTATAACATGTTCCATTGTCTGTTTGAAGAGTGGCTGGTGTTCCATGATGACAAATTATATTCTTGTAGAACTCTGCTGCTGTTGTCTCAGCTTTTAAGTCAGTAGTAGCCCAAGCTGTTGCATATCTGGTAGCATAATCTATGCAGACTTGTATATGTTTGTTTCCCCTGGCAGTTGTGGGAAGTGGTCCCACCGCGTCTAGGTTTAGGAACTTCATTGGTGAAGTCATGTACTCTCTCACTGTCATTGGTGTTTTGTGTGAGTGTACTTGCCTTTTTGCTGTGAGGCATGTGTGGCAGGTGGAAACATATTTTGTTGTGTCTGCTAGCATAGACTTCCAATATACCCTAGGTCGAAGTGCTGACAGCATCCTACTTGAACCAAGATGGCCGCCAGTAGGTGAGTCATGGAAATACTGTAGGGTACTTGTTACCCATTGCTGTGGTATAACAATTTGAAGTGGTACAGTATTGGTTTTTCTCCAATTTATGGGGCATATATGGACTAATGTACCATTTACCAAGGTGTATGTCTGGCCTTGGTTGATGATTCTATTTCCTTGTGCTTTTGGTGCAGGCAAGGTCCCATCCTCAAGATATTGTATGAGGGGCAATAGGTCCTTGTCTTTCCTTTGTTCCAAGCCAAGGTTTGTACCTGAGATGGATGTGTCGGGAATCTGATCCAGTAGTTGATTTATATCTAGCACATGTTGTTTTATTCTGTCTCTTTCTTTTTCTTTTTCATCGACTATTGGCCTATCTTGTGCCTTTTGTTGGGGTGTGTCACTCTTGTCTTGGTGTGTAGGCTCCTTTGGAGGGCCTATTCTCGCCTTGATGGGAGTGGCAACCTTTTTCTTTAAAGGCACAATTTGCTTTTTGTCATTCTTCTTTGTCTCAGAGTTCTTTGACTTAGTAGATGCAGTGTCTTTTGTGACATTTTTCCTGGCAGGTGGGGTTTTGGTAGGTTTGTTTCCTGTGACCTTTTTCTCATTTAGAATAGTTTGTGATTGTGTGGGGGGTTTTGGTGTGCCCTCCTGAATCATTTCTCTAGTCTTTGAGCGTGTGGTCATAGGACACAAATGGTTTGATGTTTCCTCTCCCTGCATTGGTTCAAAGAATCTGACTGATTTAGAAGTTGCTTGAGTAATAGCATATATTGTGTCTTCTGGATCTTCATCATCTGAGTCAGGTGGGGTGAAGGGTGGCTCCTTAGGAGTTGCCTTCACTATCTGATTGAGTGATGAGAATTCAATAGGCTCGAAGTCATTATCTGGAAAGAGTTGTGAGTATTCTCTCTCACAGTGGCAAAACACATAGTGTGTAGATTGCTTCAAGATACCCCTAATGGGTGTCTCTGGCCTTTCAATGGTGTTGGGTGGATCATCCCTTTTGAATGGTACTTTCTTTGTTACTTTTGCAAACTTGGTTCTACTGGCTGCTCTAACTCTCCTTGGTGGGGGTGGAGGGTTAGTCATGGGTCCAGAATCTGGGTATTCTCTTCTAGACATAGCATCTGGTGGTGTGTTATCATCACCTTTCACATGTTGGATGGTGAATGAAAATTGTTGTATGTCTAGAGCCCATCTGGCCCATCTATGTGTGAGTCCTGTATTGGTTAATAGTGGGATTAGGGCTGCATGGTCTGTGTATAGTTGGAAGTGTCTGGTCTCTAGATAGTGTCTGAAGTGTAATACTCCATACACTACTCCCAGTAGTTCTCTCTCTGTGGTATTGTAATTTCTCTCATGTTTGGAGAGGGTTCTACCTGCAAAGGCTACTGGTCTGAGCACTCCTTCATTATCTCTCTGTGAGAGTACAGCTCCTAAACTCACATTGGAAGCATCAGTTGCCAAACTGAACTCTTTCTCATAGTTTGGATATCTGAGAAGAGCATTGGTACAGAGGGCATGCTTTAATGTTTTGAAAGCATTATCTGCCTCTTCTGTCCAGACAAATGCTTTGAGATGTGTCTGTAGATCATATAATGGTCTAGCAATTTGGGCATAACCTTTGATAAACTTTTTGAAGTATTGGCATAGGCCTGTGAAGGATCGGACATTTTTGACTGATTTTGGTGTTGGGAAGGTTTTGATTGACTCCACCTTTGTGGGAGATGGTTGTAGTCCCATGGGTGTGACTCTCATTCCCAAGAAGTCTATTCTGTCTATGAAGTATTCACATTTTGATTTCTTCAGTTTGAGTTTACCAACTCTTAGGCTGTTGAACACATCTTCCAGGTCATGGAAGTGTTGTTCGATTGATGGTGATAATACCAATATGTCATCTAGGTATGGTAGGGCACATTTGTACTTGAGTTTGTTCAGAATTAATGTGACTAGATGGCAGAATCCCGCCGGTGCCGTCGCTAAACCCATCGGCATCCTTTCATAGACATATTTTTTGTCATTTGCTATGAATGCGGTTTTATGCTGATCCTCCTGTCTGATAGGAATTTGAAAAAATCCCTGTTGGGCATCTAGCTTACTGAATACTCTTGGTCTGAGTGACCCTATCATGTCTAGAGTGTCATCGGCCCGGGGTGTAGATAAGGCTTGATTTATCGTGTTCTGGTTCAAATAACGAAAATCTGTGACGAGCCGATGGCCTCCCGATGATTTTTGTACTAAAAAGGATCTGGAAGCCCAGGGGCCTTCAGCGCATTCTCTCAGAATGCCCTGTTGTACTAGCCTTTCACACTCTTCCCCTATTGCGGCCTGTTTTTCTGGTGTTTGTCTATATGGTAGGAAATGACATGGTACTGCCTCAGGTTTTACATGTATAGAGTGTGTATACAGGTGTGTGGCACCAATGTCTCCATCTTTTCCTACAAATACATCATCATACTTGGTCAGCAGTGATCCTAATCTATCATGCTGATCTTTGGATGTGAGCACAGATTTTGGTGGAACATTCTCTTCCAATTCTGGCTCGAGGTCATGTGCCTCACTATGTATAGCAGCTATTTCAGAGAGTCTGATTGAGTTGGGTTCAGGGTCAGCATATGTGGACTCACAGTCTGAGTCTGTGTCACTGAATTGAGTTACATCCTCAGGCCGTATGGCTGAGATGGATTGATCAGTGTGTGGGGTTGTGTCTGACACCTGTTGAGGTTTCTCTAAATCAGATTCCTTGACTTCCTGAAATAGAGCTATGATGGCACCCTTTTTGATTTTATGTGGGCGCCTGCTGGTGTTGAGTAACACTAGGGGATGTTTGTTATTTTCCCTGGGGGTTACTGCTGCCCTTTGAACTAGATATGGGGCATTGTTATTTCTTTGGAGGTTATCTACTACTCCAGTTTTCCCTTGCAGTGATTGAGTAGATGTGACCTTACCCAATACTGCAAGTTCAGAGAATGGAGGGATGGTAAAATCCCTCACTGCCCTAATCGGTTTGAGAATTTGTTCAGGATCAACATTAAATTCAATTTGAGATTTTGTAGTGCTTAAGAAATCTGTGCCGAGAACAACGGGCTGTGTGAGGTTGGGTATTACAGCAAATTGGTATTGGAATCTGACACCTTGGATTCTAAAGTTCAGCATAGCTGAATGTCTAACATGACACACCGATCCATCTGCCAAGTGGATGTTGATTTTAGATTTCCTCAGTTGGATATGGAATCTCTTTTGGAGATCCATGAGGAATGATTGTCTGACACAGGTGATAGTAGCACCTGTATCAACCAAACATTGTACATCTGAAACATCATATAGATTTGCATTGATACAGCCATTTTGAAGAAGTACAATAGAAAGCTTGGTACTCTCACCTGTATCCTTTGATGCTGAATCTGGTGGGGTGATGTGTATCACTGATGGACGTCTCTGTCTGTTAGATGGTAGATTGGCACTAGCAATTGTCTCTGGTTGGATCTTTGTTAATCCTGATTGATTGTTTGTATTTGGGGTGTCACAGTGCACTGGCCCATCGGCACTGTGACATCCTAGTTTTCCTGGTTCTGTGGGGTGGTTGAGATGCTTGCCACCAGGAGCTTAGAGATTTGATCCATCACATGAGGTGGTATTTGGGGGTTACTTTGTTGGTTCCCCTGGTAACCTCTTGTGTCAGGTTTGTAATCCTCCTGGCGTGGGTTGGAACCCTGGTTATATTGACCAGAGTTGCTGTATTGACCGGAGTTGTTGGATCTCTGGTTGTTGTAGGCGCCATTGTTGTTGTAGGATCCCCTGTTGTAGTTCCTATGTGGACTCTGGCTCCTACTGTTGGATCCTTGATTATTATAGGATCTGCCATTACTTGGGGTTCTGTCTCTCCTATCACTGTATGAAGAGTTACCATTGTTGGAGTTGGAAGAGCTGTTGTCTTTCCTACTGTTGTGACCCCCCCGGTTGTTGTTGTTGCCCCCTCTACCTCTACCTCTATTGGATTGGTAGTTGGGGTCATAGTTATTTCCTCTATATCTACCGGTAGGGTCTCTTGATGCAACCTTAGCCTCCTGTTGCCTTACATGGGCACTAGACATTAGGTTAACATCTTCATCTGAACTAGTGCTGATTTCCTGGACCTTTTTCTTAGTAGGCTGTGGGTTGGTTTCTGCATCCCTTACCTTCCTAGATCTCTCTTGGGTCTCAACCTCTAGGGCTAGGTCTAGGGCTTGGTCAAAAGAGTCTATTTTCTTGTTCTCAAGAGCTACAGAGATCCAGGGCCTCATGCCTTGGGTAAATGCCTTGCTTAGGGTTTCATCACTCTGGCGTTGGGCATTACACACTTTCCTGAGATGGCATGCATAGTCTAGAACAGGTTCATCTATCTTTTGTGCACGGAGTGCAGTCCTTGAGATTATATTGTCTCGAGTAGCAAAATACTCTTTTAATTTATTCACTACATTGGTCCATGTCAACATATCAGGTGTGGCACTCTCCCTGAAGGATTCAAACCAAGCTAGTGCTTGTCCTTCGAGGTACTTGGGTAAATATGTTACCATGGTGTCACTGTCTGTCACTTTGTACTTATCCTTCAGATATTCTGGGAATTTGTGATCAATGAATAATGCTGTTGACATGAGTGGTGATGGGTGTGAAAAGGTTTTGGGTTTTGTTACCTCATGTATCCTGATCTTTCTGTCGTCCTGCTGTTTATTGTCTATGAGCTTGGTCATGTTGGACACCATGGAGATTATGATGTCATCTTTGGATCCAGAGGCAGATGGTGTGACAACAGGTGTGATGGCAGGTGTGGGAGGTTGTGGGGTCTGGGATGATACCATATTCATGAGATCTGCTATCTGTTGTTGTTGTCTCTCTAGGGACTTCCGCTGATCTTCCATGGCCTTCTGTTGAGCATCTATTGCTGCATTCCTCTCCGCCAGTTGTTGGTTGAGGATCCTCTCCCTTTCCTCCTGCTGGGACTTGTTGGTCTCTAGGGCAGTAACTGCATCTTGGATGGCCTTCTCATAGGCCCTTATCTTCTCAGCTGTCTGATTAGGTTGGGGGCCTTCATCGGTGTCCATGATGGAGGGTGTGGGGGAGGTGTCTCTGGAGGAGTGGCTGTCAAAGGCTGGAGCTGGGGTGGAGGATCTAGATGAGGGTGTGGATCCACCCCCTGAGGCAGATCCTTCTTCCCCTGAGGTAGATAGCGTGAGTTGGGCGTCCTGTAGAGATCCCTGGGAAATGTTGGATCCCTGAGAACTGGTTGTTCCCTGAGTAGACAGGGTGGGTGGTGTGGGGTCTACTGAGTGTGGGTCTGTTGTATTGGAGGCTGGTTTGCCTCCTGTGGGCCTCCTAGATCTTGGTGGGAGGGAGACCTCTTCAACAGGCCCCTGACTACGTAAGGTCTTTGTGTGTTGTTCTGCCAGCTTGACTGATAAGGCCTTGATGTGTGTGGTGGACCTCACTGACGTGTGGGAGACCTCACTGACATGTGGGAGACCTCACTGACGTGTGGGAGACCTCACTGACGTGTGGGAGACCTCTCTGACGTGTGGGAGACCTCACTGACGTGTGGGAGACCTCACTGACGTTTGGGAGACCTCACTGACGTTTGGGAGACCTCACTGACGTTTGGGAGACCTCACTGACGTTTTGGGAGACCTCACTGACGTTTTGGGAGACCTCACTGACATATGAGAGATCTTACTGTTGTGTGAGAGATCTCATTGATGTGTGGGAGATCTCACTGATGTGTGGGAGATCTCACTGGTGACCTTGGTGGGTATGGTGTCAAGGTCAAGGTCACTGGGTGGGTGGAGTGGGTCTAACTGTGTGTATGCGGTACCAGCTTTAATTTACTGTGTGCATGATTGTTCTTAGTTGTGTTACCAGCTTTAATTTTTATGAGCCTGTGAGAGATGGGATCTTAGTAGGATGTTCTCCACCACTTTGTCATACTAGTAATTGGCATGATCAAGTTGTCATATGAGAAATATCATAAGACTAGTGGTATATAGTGTAATTATCTCAAGGCTCTTATAAATAGTGTTATTTCCAGTTATCACTGGTTTATTCAGCTTTAGGCAACATGTAAGAAATATCAATCATACAGTAGTTAGTATGTAGGTAATTTGTACATACAGTAAACATACAGTAATTTATAAGGTACAATGTTCAGTTCCACTCCACCTGTGAGGTATTAATAATACAGTGTCCAGCATAGTTCTAGGTGGGTTCCCACACCTAGCTCCTGACCTGCTGCTTAGAGGAATAATGTAATAATGAATAACTTTACCCTCTGGTGGAAGTCTTGAAGAAGATAGCCCCTGGCCACTAATGGTAGGAAACCAATGCCTGTCTAGCATAGTTTCACCATAGTGCAGTGGTATAGCAGGTAGCAGGAGATGACTGGAGATGTTACCTCTAGAGCGGTTCTTGGTGATCTGTCTTCCTGGAGGTGCAGACAGGCTATTTGTAGCAAATCTTGGAAAAGCACCTCCAGACTGACTGGAGCCAGCAGCATCTGCCTAACTCTACAATTGTTTGAGGGGACTCTTTCAAGTGTCACAGGGGGACAAAGGACCCCCATGGACGCCGCTATGGCCCCCATTGTCTTGGTCGGTTCTGCATCTTCAGACCCTCATAACTCGGTCGTTTATGCTTGTATAACCGCCATTTTGGGCATGCGCGGAGCTGAATGTGCCAAGATTATAATGCCCGCTGGATAGGCGCGTAACTCCCGCCGGTTTGTCTGTAGCTCACTCGGAGGTCGATTCAGTCTCCATGGCGTAACTTCCTTAATACTGGGAGTTCCGCCTTGATCTTGGGCTCATTCTGACCGTCTAATTATGGGCTTTCCATAGATATTTTGATATTTGACCTAGGTCGCTCAGGAGCGACGCTAGAGCGACCGGAAGGTTATGGCATCGTGCTTATGTAACCCATTGTTCAGTCCTTAGAGTGCTCAGACACTCATGACGGCGTCAGCGGTGCTCAGGCACCCGTGACGGCCGGTTGCATTCACTTACAAGTTATTAATTTGTGCATTGAACCATGAGGTCGCACACTGAGACCCTCATTTTTATTATATTGTGCAGTGAACCATTAGGTCGGAGCCTTTGATGTCATAAACTCTGTCTAACTGACTGTGGCTGGTGTGCAGTGGGGCATGAACGCTCTTATACAAAGTTTGAGCGCTCTTATAGCTCTTAGAACCAACCTATGTATTAATTTCATAGATATTTCTTTGATTAATACAAAATATGTTAGAATTTATGGAACAATAAAATGGTATATCATAATACTAAGGAAAGGCCAGGTGCTATAGTGTGCAAGGGGACCTTTGGGAATACTGTTGAGATATGATTTTCCTAGGCATGTATATTCACGAGACAACAAACAGTGTTGCACATAATAATGCATCAAAGGCTTCGTGAATATATATATATATATATATATATATATATATATATATATATATATATATATATATATATATATATATATATATGGTCAATTGCACTGAGATGGGGACAAACCCATTTTTCACCATGGGAAGGGGGTAAATGTGACTAAAGATGGAAAGTTTTGGATATTTTTCATTTCCATTAGGTGGGTATGGTCAGGATCTAGCTTGGAAACTATGGTTTTGCCCATGTATCATTAATATTTAAAGCAGCAGACTACAAAATATAAGCTTTTTATGGGGTATTTCAAACGTTTTTTCATAGTGCTCCCACTGGTATGGGGCAAAATAAAGAGAAAATGCGTTGGAAATGTATAAATCTTTTATATTTCCACTAGCCCCCAATATTTAGCATTATATATAATCAATTCAAGAACTATTCCCCTTATCTGCCTGGAGTTATTGATAAAAACCTTGTGGTGTAGGTAAAGTGGAACCATACATGCTTCATTCTTTAATACATGATAGTGGGGATAAATAAATCATATCTATCAAATGCAAAAATATAATTAGAAAGCCTTAGGTGTCAACTATCAGTCATTACGTAAAGAATTTTAGATTCATTAACATTATACCTCAGTATTGCCATATTTGAAATTGCAATGTGATTTGGTGTAGTTTTAAAGGAACCATACGTGCCACATAAAGTGATTCCTCCAGTGTATAGTTATGGGAGTTCCTAGAGATGCATTGTCATAAAGATTAACCACTTATGCACCGATCTACATGTAAATATTACAGTCCCATTATACAACTCAATGGAAATCTATCGCAGTTTTTCCATGTCAGGAACCGTATGTGCCACATGGAACCATACCTGCCACAATATGTATTATGCCTGAAATATCATGAATTAAGAAATTTTGTTGTTATGACAGATTACTATTATAAAAGGACAATGCCCAGCATCATGCAAAAAGGATATCATATGAATCTGTTCACTTGATGGTGGAAAAATTAACTCCCAAAGAATGAGCCTATTTGGACCAGAATCCCATAGGAACTAATGCTAAATGATTGAATTGACTCTAAAATTGGCAATTTTTTATATTAGTGTTCCCAATTTTCAGGGTAGGTGCCTCAGTGCACCAGTATTTTGGAAACACAATTTCAGAACAATCCAAGTAGTTTAATTTTTACCCCTTAGTGAGCCCTGTGTGCCCCCAACTCAGTGCAATTGACCATATATATATATACATATGGGTCAATCCACTGAAAGTGGGCACTTGTCCATGGTAGAGGGTCATTTTTGATAGTCCTATATATTGGCTCTTTGGAAAGGTTCATTCAAGTCACTAACTTCCAAGCAGTCAGTTTTTATTGCATACATTCAAAATTAGAAAAAAAGGAAAAAATATCTATATTGACAATACATAAGGAAATAATATGAATGTAATGGGCATGAGCATAATGGGCATGAGCAAAACAACTTTTCCAGGCTTCAGACTGCCACTCAGTAATATAACCTCAACCAGCATTGATCTAGGTGATAGCAATAATTTAAAAATACATATAGGATGCATTTGGAATGCAAGCAGCCTGCCAACATTCTTGCACTGCATTTTACTCATGCCCATTACGCTCACGCCCATTACACTCACGCCCATTACATCTGTCAGTTCACCCCTCTGTTTGGCATAACCAAGGCATGTAGAGACTCAATTATTTTTTTAAAAATGACTTAGATCTTCCTGTTAGGCCGGTTGAAAGAAAGAAAACTTTGATAGTATTTGTCCTGGGTGCAGAAATATGAATGTAATGGGCATGAGCAAAATGGACTTGGAAATACTTGAATATGTATTGCATAGTCATGCCTGCAAGTTGACCCTAAGCTTCTGTACCAGAAAACCCCTATGAGGACCCTAATCTTGGTGGGAAATAAGAAGATCGAGGATAGTGTTTTAGTAGGCACACCAGTGTACTTTTATTTTGATCACGCCCATTACATCAACTTAATTTGGTTACAAAAATGAACAGGGGAAAAAGAATGCCAAGCAGAGCACCTCCAAACCACATTAAAATGTTAGATAGGACCTCCACTAAGGAAGAGATAAAATCATATCAGTCTGATGCTGCTTGGCTTGATCGCATAGAGCCTGGAGTGAGGTGGAAATTGAAAAAATGCGATTTTTGGCAATTTTTGAACTTTGGGCCACTATATCTGAAAAAATAGTTGGCCGACATAGGTAAATTTGCCTTCCTTTGAAGCCCAAGGTGTTTTCTTTCATATGAAACAAGAAATAAGAAGAATGGTTGAATACTTTTTATTCTATATCCCCCTGTATCCAAAAAAGACCAAACAAAGACCCAGGTGCTCACTTTCGGTGGACTGACCCAAATATATATATATATATATATATATATATATATATATATATATATATATATATATATGAAATGCACAGGGATGTTCCCGAGCTGTAACACTGTACTTCATTTTATCCTAGGAGAGACACCGAATCACCTTTTTATAGGTAAGCAAGATGTTTTTCCTCTGCTTAATTCATGAATTGGCCAAAATATCTACCCCACTCTATTGTAGTATCCGTACGACATACCACTCTTTCCGGGAAAATGAATCACGTAATCAGAGACTGTGTACCCAACTTTTTCCAAAGGATGTTTGTGATGAGCACCGGAAACTTGCAAAAACATTAAAGCACCCCCAGGCTTTATATTTGTGTTAACATATTTTAGCCAATCTCGTGGGACTGATGCCCTTTGCAGACATGGTGATTGCTCCCTAGGGACCTAACTAAATCCCAACTCCAGGACACAACTCTGGTCTTTAAGGTCAGCCAATTAGTCCCCATGCAGAGAGGCAGACGTGAACACAGCATACTGGGTAATTGTCCACATCCTGCCATTTACACACAGTAACACGTGGAAATTCATGTATGGCCATATGAAGGAGAAGTCTAGTAGGCTGAAACATGATCGTATTAATAGACGATTTCCTTTGGTTTGGTGAATTCTTCATGGAAAGATTTTCCTATAATCTCTTCCAGAATTTTCCTTTAAGTCCACAACATAATATATATAGTTATTTAGATCCTGTTTGTGCTATATGTTCCCGGTATGGAAACATGCGGCATCTGGCTTTGTAAGTTATATTGATCTCCCTTTGTTCTCTACGCAGAAGTTGGTGGTGGCTGATAGAGGGTATCAATATTAATGTAAGGTTGATCAATATAGATCCACAGGAATGTGTGCTGAGTTAGTGAGTGTGTGAATAAATGAACATATGGCTATGTCTCAGCTCTGTGATGCAAGTCTGATTGTGAAGGCTTCTAAGCGATTTCTGACCGAGGAGGTTTCTGACCAGCCATGAAAATGCAGGAAACAGTAGAATTCCATGAGAAATTGACAGGAAAAACAAGTTTCACGTAAAAATAAGGATTAAATATCCTTTATGAGGCTGCAGGGGCTTCATGTTTGTACAAATAGTCAAACCACACTAATATGAGACATAGCCATGAATGGTGCATGAATGGGTGTGCGAGTGAGTGGATGCGTAAGTGAATAAGCGAGATAGGGTGTGTCGGTAAAAGGTAAAAGAGTGAGTAAGTGAGTGAGTGAATTTGTAAATGTGCCAGTGTGTATGTGACTAGCTACGACCTTATACTCTGCACATGTGAGTGAGTTAATTAAAGACAGGGACAACATGTGAGTGGACAATTTAGTCAAGGAAGGAATCGGTAATTTGCTTAACTAAGTGAGCGGGCGAGTGAATGGATGAGGTACTCAGTCAGTGAGTGAGTCAGTGGGTGAGTCAGTGAAAGTGGAGTGAATGAGTGAGTGAGGAGAGAGCATGTGAGCGAAAGAGCACAGGGGGTGTGAGAAAATAAACTAACCTAGAATGCATGGCAGGTTGAGATATGGTAGGAATGATTGAGAGCTTGTATCTTGTAACTTGTAAGTCAGCAGGAAATAGCACTAAGTGAACGTGGGAGAACCAGTCTGGGTGTACATGTCAGCACTTATGTGATAACACTATCCATTGTAACCAATTAAGGGACGCATGAATGCATGCACCTGTTGAATATAACTTCTTATATATATATATATATATATATATATATATATATATATATATATATATATATATATATATATATATGCCTAACTCTAAGAGACTGTTTAAACAGTGGTGTCCCATAGGGGTCACACTATGCACTATTTCATGAACATAAGTATCTCGCCCTAGTGTTATACAGCTAAATACTTTTACTACATCAGAACCTGTTGGTTACAGTCTGAGCATGCTCAGAAGTCAATGTGCCGTTTGTTCAATAATAAATCTGTCTCACAACTTTGAAGACCACAGCAGAGGCAACATCTCTGTGTTCCTTCCTCTACCACAGCTATAGCACAGACAACTTAATCGAAGAGGCTGCAATCATGCATCTTAACAGAAATAGGACATTGTAGACACAGTTCTTAAAAGAGCTATATAAAGTGGGTATTCCAGTGCCGTCGTTCAGCCGAATTTTCGCTATGCTGACCAGTTTTTCTTTTTTATACTTTTGCATCATCAAAGATAAACGGATTCGCAGAATTTTGGCCAACAGACGGTACAGGAATACCCTCCAAACCGTAAAAGGGTGTGGTACTGAGTACAACAAAATTGAGCTGAGTGTTTATAGTGTATACAGCAGGAGACAGCCCCAAGTACCCTATTCATCTCACCTGACCCTATTATCGCCCACACTATGTGGGCTCTGTTTACATCTGTGTAATGTACCGTACAAGCTACATGGGGTTTGGTGGAAGTGCTATGACATTTGTTATTTAACCCTATAGCGAGGATTTGGGATGATGTATGTGCGCAGCCATGACAGTTCTGATATTGTGCAGAAGTTGCCAGCCTTACATTCCAGCATTGTTGATACATGAAAACTGTAGCTTGAGATCAGGACTGGAATTTGCTAATGTCAGCAAGAACCAGTGTGATCCCGAAAGATTGTCACAGTTATCACATGGTGTATCTAATAGTACCCCGATTAGTACTGAATTATGCCCTGTTAGCACCATAGATGTGTGAATGCTACCCTAGCAATTCTCATTGAGGAGAGTTAATACCAGTGCTAACATGTATCAATACCTGCTACGAAAGCGCTCAACACCAACCCAGGGATCCTGAATGTCAGAGGGGGTTATGGATTTTTGGATAGTTGTGACCCCCTTCGTTGAAGTAATCTACTGTAAATAGAACTGCACAACTTAGACTAGTGTGATTATCAAATACGAATTGCCCTTCATTTATTTTATTTTCTATTTCAGCTCACTTCCTGTTTCCATCAGACACCAATGACTGAGATGATATTATTTCCGTGACTTAAATCGCCTCAAACAATAAGAATATAACACCCTAGTGTTTCCTCTTCAAAAGCACAAAGAATTCTTACAGCATTGGCAATGTTCTGGACTCAAGTGTGAGCCAGCAAGCAGAAATGGGGGTTCCTGCGGGATTTAGTATCTGTTTTTTCCACCAGGGGGCACCACTATGGACTATAATAGGAAAAATATGCCTAAAACTGCTATAGGCTACTTTTTTATGGAGAATTCAAAGATTTTTGATAAAACTTTCTATTTTTTTTAGGGGGGAAGGTTCCATATTTGGCATTAAAAAGAATGTTTTTGGGCCAAAATAGGCATTTTTGTTGATTTCTCTTGCCATGAAAACATGATATGTATTCTAAACAAGAAAATCGATGATCCAATTTGAAGGAATGTTTCACAAGGTCCAAGGAATGAAAATTATTTATGCTAATTTAGGTAATTAGCATAAATTATGCCAATTGTAGTTGTATCTCATGACCATTGAGACGTAGGCTTATTGACATTTATGAAAATTAATGGTTATACCTATCCATATTTAGCAGGCTATTCCTCCAAAACTAACAGGAGTATCTTCTCATGCAATATATCACTGTAAAGCTAGTGAGCTGCATTTTAAAGTTGACTTTTAGCATGGAGCACACTTTCTCCTTGCCTCAACACAAGTGTGCTATAACGCATATTTATCAACCCAGTTATCAAAGGAAAATATGTTAAACCTTTTGTCTTCCTTGACCTCTGTGTTATAATTTTCATAGTAGCCTGTGGCTACTATACCTAAATCGATTACATCTCTCATTTCATTATTTCCAAATACCCCCATATTTAATACGTCAGTAATCAGACAGTAATCATCATAGTTATTGCTATCACTTTAATAATGCATACCTCATAGCCATTGCATCCAATACAATCCCTGTAATGATGTCCTATTAGTGTCCAATTTATCTCTACTGTGGCATTACTTATTTAATTTCTATTGGTGAGCACCTAAAACTAACACCCCATACCACATCCAAGAACGCTAGGTACACTTCTTGCAAAACTACCATTAGTCTGGGCTTTTGACAATGATTTATGAAATATAACTGAAAACCCTTTCGCTTGTATATGGTCACTCATAAACATTGTACTACATCACCCGACACAACAGGAGACATCCAGTTTTGTTGCAAATTGTGTATCATTTATTGATGATAATATCTATGTTTCCATCTACATTTATCAGTTATTTATCACATATTTGTCGAACAGCAGGTTTAGTGCTCATAATTATGTTGCCTGCTATATGGAGTAATCAATATCCACAGAACTAGATGGGTGATTATCATGGTCTGCACCTGCCCGTCATTGAATAATAAACATGAATCAATTTCCTAGCATTGATTTTGGTGGCTCTGTTTCATTCTCAGGTCGGGAAATGACACATGAAGTATGGAACTAATCTCGGCAGACTGACAGGAGGTACATCCTTGTCTAAAACATGCAATCCACCATAGCTGATTATTCCAGACTTTTAAATCAAGGGTGCTCTGCAACAATTGGACAGGATAAACAATTCAGGTTTCTCCACAACATTTTAGGGTTTCTACTCTTGCTACCTGATGCCTCCTGACAGTATGGCTTAAAGATATGGCTAGGTAGACCAATCTTTTAGAGTTTGATAACTACCTCTCAACTGTCATATCAACTCTAAAACTGTGACAACATTCAAATAATGCTTATGACGGATGTTAACTATGACGGGAAAAGCGACCATCTTCATACACAAATCTAAAATATGTAAGGCTCTTTGACTTTTGCTGTACAGTTCACTGGGGAAAAATATATGTGATAAGGGAGACCTATTGTTTAAAAGGAGAAAGAGGTTGACTTACAAATAAGGGAGACCTATTGTTTAAAAGGAGAAAAAAGGAAAAAGAGGTTTACTTACAAATTACAAAGGGCGTCAAGTATCGTATTTTCTTTCTTGGATTGGTCTCTTTCGGGAAGGGAGAGCCTTGGTATATGAAAGTAATATGTTTCTGCCTAAGACATGATTTCATATTTATAAAGGGCAGCATTCAAGGCTTTATTTCTTCATGCCCCCTCTTTCTTACAATTTCTATAATAGATTATGGATGTTTTCATAATTATTCCCTAATCCATTACATTAATCATTTTGTTATTTCCCAATACCTCTTCATTTAATACATCAGTAATGAGAGAGTTATCGTCATAGTTATTGCTATCACTTCAATAATATATGCCACATACCACAGTGTAATTGCCATTACATGCAATACATTCTCCCAGTAATGATGTCCTTTTAGTGTCCAATTTATCTTCATATGGCACCACTTATACAATATTCTTAATGCTGAGCATATAAAACTAGCACGCCAGACATCCAAGAACACTGAAGATACTTCTTGCAATAATATCATCAGCCTGGGTTTCTGATAATGATTTATGGAACTAATATATCCAAAAAGGGATTTACACATAATATTGTATCTCATAAACATTGTACTATATCACCCAACACAAGAGGAGATATCCAGTTTTATTGCAAATTGTGTAAAATTTATTGATGACAATATCTATGTTGCCACCTGCAAACAAGAAGCACATCATTTATTTACGACACATTTTTCGATCAGCCCGTTGAGGGCTCATATGTTGTCTGCTATATGGGCAAATTAATATCCGTAGAGATGGATGATTGGCATAGTACGGAGCCCCTAACAGGAAATACCAAAAAGAATTTTTTCATGCAAAAAATATTCCTGCGGACACTGGAACATTCCTGCGGATACAGGGACATTCCTGCGGATACTGGGACATTCCTGCAGATACAGGGACATTCCTGCGGATACTGGGACATTCCTGCAGATACAAGGACATTCCTCAGCAGGAGGAATACTGAGACATTCCTGCAGACATTGGAACATTCCTGCAGATACTGAGACATTCCTGCAGATATAGGATTATTCCTGCGGGTACAGGAGGATTCCTGAAGGTACAGGAGCTTCCTCATAAACTTCATCATAACTTGTTTTATAATGTTTAAAAACTGGCCAATTTGTAAAATTCTTTCACCATTGGAAAGCTAAAATCAGGTCTTACCTTCAGTATCTGCAGGAATTATTCAGTATCCGCAGGAATTGTTCAGTATGTGCAAGAATTGTTCAGTATGCGCAAGAATTGTTCAGTACTCGCAGGAATTATTTCTGTACCCGCAAGAATTGTTCAGTACCCGCAAGAATTGTTTCTGTACCTGCAAGAATTGTTCAGTACCCACAAGAATTGTTTCTGTACCCGCAAGAATTGTTCAGTACCAACAAGAATATTTTTTCTGGTGAAAAAAATATTTTTGGTATGTCCTATTAGGAGCTCCGTTGCATCGGATGTGCCTCTTCTGAATGAATTATAAACAGGGATCAATATAGACAACTTCCTAGAATTAATTTTAACCCTGATGAAGGCCCTAAAGTGCCGAAACTGTTGGTTCAATTTCTACAAATAAAAACGCCACTTTGAAAAACTTAAGTTGGAACTTTAGTTGTGTTGTTATTTATAGTTTCACTATAAACCACAAAAAAAAGAATTAATTTTAGTGATTCAGTTTCATTCTCAGGTCAGGAAATGACAAAGGATGAAGTATTAAATGAATCCTGGCAGACTGATGAGAAGCATGTCCTTGTCTAAAGCCAACAGTCCACCAGAGCTCATTATTCATGGATTCCAAATCAGGGACAAGTGTGGACAATTGGTCAGGATAGATAACCTCAAAACCCTTTAGGGTTTCTACTCTTCTTGCCTGATGCTTCCGCTTCCTGGTTATATGACTCTATGACTTTTGCAGGGCTTCCCTAGCCCACTTATAAGGGTCTGTATCTCATCTTTCCTATCCCCTCGGATGTGTGTGGTGCACATATGCGCGGGCACTGACACATTCCTCTGTGAAATTGTGTAATGTAGTTCTTGCCATGAATATGACCTTAGCTGTCGAAATGGTGTAAAACATCTATTACTCACTCACTCACTCACTATGATTTTTGCTGTACATTGCACTGGAAAGATTATGTGATAAGGGAGACCTGTTCTTTAAACAAAAAAAAAAACAAAGAAATGGACCTACAAATTAAATAATTTATTTTCTTTAAAAAATGAATGGAAATCTCTAGGATTGGCCTTTTTCTGGAAGGGGGCTTCTTGGTATAATGACACTGACATCTTTCGGCCTAAGATATGAATTTATATAAAGGGTGGCATTAAAGGCTTTAGTTTTCCATGTCCCCTCTGTCTTACAAATTCTAATGCAGCTTCTGGTTATTATTCCCAAATCCATTACATTCATCGTAATTTATCATTATTTCCCAATAGCCTCATATTTGATACATCAGTAATGAGTCAATTATTTTCATAGTTATTGCTATCAGTTCAATAATGCATACAACATGGCACAGTGTAATAGCCATTACATCCAATACAATCCCCTGGAATGATGTCCTATTAGTGTCCAACCTATCTCTAGTATGGCATCACTTATCTTATATTCCTATCAGCATCTAAAACTATAGCTCACCCGACCACATACAAGATATATGATGCAGTTCTTCCTTTACTGTCATCTGTCTGGATATAATCCTCAATGATTACTGGCTAGCCGAAAACTCATTCACATATTGCAACTCATAAACATTGTACTATATCACCCAACACGAGAGGAGGTTTTATTGCAAATTGTGTATCATTTATTGATGACAATATCTATGTTGCCACCTACAGACAAGAAGCACATTATTTATTTACGACACATTTGTTGATCAGCCGGTTGAGTGCTCATATGTTGTCAGGAAATTAATATCTACAGAGATGGGTGATTGGCATGAGCAGTGCCTGTCTGTCAATAAATGATTAACAGGGATCAATATAGACAATTTCCTAGAATTGGTTTTGGTGAATCAGTTTCATTCTCATGGCCAGGAAATGACGAAGTATGAAGTATTTAATGAATCTTGGAAGACTGATGAGAGGCATGTACTTGTCTAAAGCTAACAGTCCACCAGAGCTTGTTATTCATGGATTCCAAATCAGGGACAAGTGGGAACTATTGGTCAGGATACATAACCTCAAAACCCTTTAGGGTTTCTACTCTTCATGCCTGATGCTTCCTGGTTATATGACTAAAGGATAGATAGGGTAACTAGGCCATTCATTTAATGTCTCAAAGCTACCTCTAAACGGTCAAATCAAATCTCAAATTGTGGCAACATCCAAATAATGCCAATGACTCATGTAAACTATAAGTGAAAAGCGACCATCTTCATACACAGATCTAAATTCTTTAAGGCTCTATGATTTTTGCTGTACATTGCACTGGAAAAAAAATGTGATAGAGAGAGACCTGTTGTTAAAACAAAAAAAGGAATAGACATACAAATGAAGAGCATTAAATATCATGATTTCTTTTAAAAATCAATGGAAATTTCTAGGATTGGCCTTATTCTGGAAAGAAGAGCCTTGGTATGATGACACTGACATCTTTCGGCCTAAGATATGAACTTATATAAAGGGGGACATTAAAGGCTTTAGTTCTCCATGTCTCCTCTGTCTTACAAATTTTATAACAGCTTCTAATCGACTACATTTATCATTTCATTATTTCCCAATACCCTCATATTTGATACATCAGTAATGAGACAGTTATCACCATAGTTATTGCTATCACTTCAATTATGCATACCACATAGCACAGTGTAATTGCCATTACATCATACTGTAATGATGTCCTATTAGTGTCCAATTTATCTCTACTATGGCATCACTATTTTGATATTCCTATTCCGGAGCATCTAAAACTATAGCACACCCAACCACACCCAAGATATATGATGCAGTCATGCCTCGTGTAAACTATGAAGTGAAAAGGGAGACCTGTTTTGAGGTTATGTATCCTGAAAAGAGACCATCTGTATACACAGATGTAAATCCTGTAAGGCTCTTTGATTTTTGCTGTACATTTCACTGGAAAAATATGTGATAAGGAAGACCTGTTGTTTAAAGCTGCTACAAGATCTGAAATATATAGATTTTTCGTTTTCTACATTCCTATCAAGAACCCACTTGTGGTGGCCAAATCTCATTCTGTTTTGTGAGCTATAGGCATGCTAATTCCAAGGATGCCGACATCCAAAAATAAAATGCTTCCAGCATTTTTTCCATGTTGACAAGCACCATATTAGACCACCTCAGTGGCTCCATCTTTTATTAGAAATTAAGACAGGTTTTCTATGGTGGTAAAGCTCTGCATTAGAGGCCTGACTACTCAAGCTTAGTGAGAGTAGTAAAAACTATTTAGCTGAGTGTTGTCCCTTCCCACCAAAAAATAGAGAGCAGCCGAGAACTAAGTCAGTGGCTGTATGCATTACAGCTCACCTCCCGCCAGAATAAATGGCAGTGGATTTGAGGAAAAGATCTATAGACATACCTGAGATAGACATTAGAAAAGGGCATTCCAACATTTATTGCAGCTTTAAGAGGAAAGAAATTGACCTACAAATTACTTTAGTTAAAGGGCTTCATATATCATATTTTCTATCAAAAATGAACGGAAATTTCTAGGATTGGCCTTATTCTGGAAAGGAGAGCCTTATTATGATGACACTGACATCTTTCGGCATAAGATATGAATTTAATTTATAAAGGGGGACATTAAAGGCTTTAGTTCTCCATGTCCCCTCTGTCTTACAATTTCTATAATAGCTTCTGGTTATTTTCATAATGGTTCCCTATTCTATTACATTCATCATTTCATTATTTTCCAAAACCCCATCATTTTACACATCAGTGATGAGACAGTTATCATCATAGCTGGAAACTCATTCGCATATTGTAACTTATAAACATTGTACTATATCACCCAACACAAATAAGCGCAGGGGTTTTAGGGGTATTGAAATTAACTAAAACAAGTATTCAAATAAGCGCCTGTCTCGCATAAGCACTGGGCTACAGTGGGATTGAAATTAATGAGCGCCCGGGCGCTTATATGGGCCACTAGGGTATTTTCAGTGGTAAATGGGAGCAGGATATGCTCATTATAGATTTGTTTGCTAATCATGTCATATGTTGTTGTTTTAACTCATTCTAGACTTAGTTGATAGTACCTAAATTTTACCACGGCACATACTTCTGGTACTTATTCGAGAGTGGAGCTCATTCAAAGGCCATTACAGTATACATGCTTATTTGGGACCTTGACGCTTATTATGGCTTATACAGCTTATACAGACCAATATGGTGAGCCAAAAAGCAGCCCATTCAGCTACATACATATTGTATCTATACTAAATCGGCAGCAGGAGCTGCTACAGCAGAAAAGGCAGTTGCTCTTGCCTCATCTAACCTAATCCGAGTGGGCAGCTAGGGAAACAACATTTATCTCGCGGGAGGCGTGGCGCTCGGGCCCGCCTGTTACTCGACTTGTCTCGGGGTGACCTCATTTGTCTCAATCCTCTCACAGACAGAGGAGGATAGGATGGAAATACAGCTGAGTAAAATGTGTTCTGCTCTAGCTGGCCTCTAGGTAAGTAGATAGTAGATTGTGTTCTCCTTTAGTTGGCCTGTCGGAGTGTGGAGGGTAGTTATTGTGTTCCCCTCTAGTTGGCCTGTTAGTGAGTGGTGGGTATAGTGTGTTCTGCTCTCGATGGCCTATTGGTGAATTCTCCTCTAGTTGGCCTGTTGGTGTGTGAAAGACAAACTGTGTTCTCCTCAAGTTGGCCTGTTAGTGAGCGGAGGATAGAATGTGTTCTGCTCTAGTTGGCCTATTGGTGAGTGATGTGTATAGTGTGTTCTGCTCTAGATGGCCTATTGGTGAATGGAGGGTAGAATACATTCTCCTCTAGTTGGCCTGTTGGTGTGTGAAAGACAAACTGTGTTCTCCTCAAGTTGGTCTGTTAGTGAGCGGAGGATAGAATGTGTTCTGCTCTAGTTGGCCTATTGGTGAGTGCTGGGTATATTGTGTTCCCCTCTAGTTGGCCTATTGGTGTGTGGTGGGTAAATTGTCTTGCTCTAGTTGCCCTATCAATGAGTGGTTCAGAGAATGTATTCAAATTACCGAAAAACGCTTCCCATTATGCAAAGCCTCTAAGGTACTACAACCAACTTCTTAAATAGATATGTATTGAAATTTCTTCTGCTCTAGATGACATTTAAGATTCACAAGCAATGTGCATGTACCCTGATATTTCAGTCACTTCACACTGTACCCCCTTATTAAATGCCACAACGGCCTGACAGTTGAGGGACCAATTTGCAGTACAATACTGAGCAATAGGCAAATATTGTATAGCAGTGTACGAGGATACAAAATTTTGGTCAAGCTCGTGAAAATCCATCATTACATAAAGAATAATTTCCTTTGTATTACTGTTGCTGCTTGTAACATTGCTCAATAGAATCATGCTGCGGGATATTTATAACAGAGTTCTTATGTCTGAAATCAATACAGCTCTCAAAGGGAAGTCAATAT
Organism: Acholoe squamosa; assembly: GCA_949317995.1. Classification (NCBI taxonomy): domain Eukaryota; kingdom Metazoa; phylum Annelida; class Polychaeta; order Phyllodocida; family Polynoidae; genus Acholoe; species Acholoe squamosa. The sequence goes on along the minus strand of OX439045.1, from coordinate 13,607,390 downwards.
TTAATTGAATGGCAAACACAAATTACAAGCTTACAATGGTGTTGCTTGTTCTCATATTCACTGCTGCGTGTGGTGATGACGTTTCATTGCAATTTTGACCATGGAATACTTTCTATGTTAGCCCTTTAAGGAGTTGTAAACGGTCAAGTCTCACAAAATGGGTCACACAGTGAAGAACCTGACATGCCGCATATTTTTGTTTTCGCTGTACATTCATTTTTTTGGATCAGCTGTCAGATAATAGAGATTTACATATTCCTACTTCTAATGGGTGCGGCAACATCTGACTTACCATTTCTTATCATTCTACACTTACACGTTGCCGTATTTGTGGCGATCTTAACCTCTCTATTAATTTGAAGTTTATGAAAACAGGAATCATGATCTGATAAACTCAGTGGGATAAAGCCATCTGAAATCTATGATGAGATCCATGATATAATGTGCACCACGCAATGTTCGATTTGCCATGTATAATTCTGTACCTCTTTTACCCAATACAGCTTAATATATCTTTAAAGTGGCCTGCATGTAGGAACAGGACAAGGCACTAGGTGGCAGGCTGTCAGGTAAGGCCTCTATATTTTGTGTAAAGAGTAGTCCCCACACAACCCATGATTGTGGTCTAACAGTGATCTTAACTTAATAGGTTACAGAGTGTAATCTGGCTTATTTGAAAGACAATGAAATGGAGGCCAAAAGCAAACCATTCTGTGAAAGAATCACGGTGAGCTATCTAGTCTATTGAATACGATTTATCAATTGGTATACCTTTCACAGTGCATACTGAACCTAATATTCACCATCCAATATTATAACAGGGGTGTACCTAAGCATGACCTACAACACATATTTTATGGAGAAGTCATTTGATGCAAGCCCCTACAAGCTAATGAGAATTTAATGTGCATATGTGGATCAACACAGAAAAAGGGACCTCTCTGAGGTTCTTCCCAGGGGTCCCCTTCCCAGCCACAGGCAAACTCAAACATGTGTCTTGATTGGTGCTATTTACAGTATGGCCAGACAACCCTCTGCACCTGTGATATGTAGGGTAGATGCACCATGAGTCTCTGTTATCCAAACTACTGTACATTAAGTAGTTAAATCTTTGTTGATTATTTCAGGTTCCAATAAAGAGGTTCTGGATATTGGTAAAGTACGAATGTATCAGACCTTAAGTGTTGATAAAGATGGGTTACATCAGATCAGTGAGGAATATTTATGAAAATACTGTCATATTTTGTAGAATCATTTTTGCCGCTAGGTGCCATCATGATAGATTGTGCTTACTACTTTTACAAGTCAAAGCCAGGCCCATTTCTATTGTGGTTTAGGGGGTAGGACATGCCCCCACCCCCCTTGATCTGCCCCTCAGGGTGTGGTATGTGGATGCTGGCTATTACAGGAAATCAAGCATTTCATTTTATAGATCAAACCCCACAACACAAGTGTCAAATCAAGGTGAATCTACCCTAACCACCCTTTTATAAGGACATAGTTGGCAGACTAGTTTCATGACATGATCTATTTACAGACCTTGGTGAGCTAACAACCCTGCCTACTCTTACCTGTAGTATGGAGGCCCAGTTGTTACTCAGTCAGCACTGGCCTTGTCCGACTGCCTGCAGAGACCAACTCCCAGATCACAGTTTCAGACAACATTCATACTATAAACTAGTGTTCCCAAAACACCCATATCCAATATTCAATTTTCTCAGCTTCTAGGTAACTTGAGATCAAAAGAATAATTGATTTGGACTATGGCTTGCATGGACAAACAGATACTCTGACATCAGAATTATTAGATGGATTCTAGAATTTCACTCCTGTTCCTACTGTAGGTATCAATTGAAACATTCATAGCCAATACCTTGCGTTGGTAGTCGGTGAAACCTGTTTAACTAAAATGCCTATTCTAAGAACATAAATCAACAAACATAAAGATTGCCACCACTACTAGCACGGCATATGTAGATAAGGTTGATAAGGCCCTATCAGTAGAAATGGCCTTATGTTATTGAGTAGCCTGATATAAGTGACACTCCTTCATGGATGGATGCTTAGTGCAATGTGGGTATACATTGATATAACAGTCGATAAGGTAAAAGGGGAGGGACTAGATGATGTATGACACCTATGGGCATTTACTTCTCTAATCGGGTTCTCCAACTGATAAAGGGCAACTAGCCTCATCGACAAAAATAGATTTTGTGATGAGAAAAGCTCCTTTTTTTATCTTTATTGCAGCAAATCTAACTTATTGTTCCATCCCCAATGTCTAAAGTCATTTTTATTTGCCTGGCTGTCCCTAGCTCTCAGCTCAAGCTTTAAACTTTAGATATCTGTACTGAGAGAGGAGGAAAAAGCTGTCATATTGCACAAATAGAAATAAAACCATAGTGTTGTTGATTTTAATACAATAGTAGAGAATAGTTCTGTGAGACATGGTGCGGCGACTTGTAATCTTGTGTCTAGTTTCAGTTGGTGAGACAGATAGGGCATACTATCATCTGGGCTTTTGGTAGTATATAGCACAAATTCAACCTGAACTACCCACTGCAGCTAAGTACTAATAGTCTGTAGACTGTCCATTCTGCATGCACCTCACCCAGCTGCCACAGGGACCTGTCTTATTCAATGTTCAATGCCATAGTCAACAGGTGTGTCATTATGAGTGTACACTGTCTCAGATTGCCAGAAGCCTGCTCTGCCTCCCCCCCCCCCACACACACACACCCAACTGCCAATCACTTGTAATAGTCTGTACCTCGTCACAGGCCAGTGGTCAGCAAACCGGCCAGATCACTCCACCTCTCTGTAGAGGGGGAGCACAGTGTAAGTACATACATCTTTTCAGTGTTCCACAAAATCGTTTATATAATGAAAGGAGTAATCAAATTAATCTTTCATCACCAATAGTAGATACATATTCTAAGAAAGCATTATTTCAATGTAAACTAAAAATTTTACACAGTAAACTAAAAATTTTACACAGAGTAATGAAAGGAGTAATCAAATTAATCTTTCATCACCAATAGTAGATACATATTCTAAGAAAGCATTATTTCAATGTAAACTAAAAATTTTACACAGTAAACTAAAAATTTTACACAGAAAAGAATGTAGCAGTTCCACAAGGTGGCCTTACACTTCAACCTCCTCTGATTTACAAAAATGCACATATGGCAACACACACTTTAGCACTGATTTCTCCATAGAGATATTTGACAGTGAATATTTTGTTCAAATACAGAAAATATGATCCAATTGTACCATAACCCACTGAGATAAAACCTGTACTACATATATATAGTAGTTTCAAAACAAACAGTTCTAAAACAAAGGCTACAGGGATGCATTTCTGAATCTTAAAATGCTCTAATGCTAATCTGCCATAGGGCTCCAAATGATGAAATGTCTTATCTGCGAATAAAATCAAAAGTATGAGATATATTCTGAAAATTCCTTCACTGATTAGTAAAGTACACACACTGTTGTTATTACATTAGAATAGTGGGCAGGAATAGTCCATAGCAGAGGAGCCACAAACAAAAATAGATTGCAAGGCCTCCCTATCCCTTACACCGTGGCGACTGTGAACCATACACTAGTCTACTCATCTCACGAGTAGTACTCACTAGTCACCGCTAAAAATTGTCTAGGGGAGCATGCATACAAGTAATCATCGCGGGACCTCTCATCCAGACAAAGAAGGGGACAGGGAAATACAATGAGCAACCACCAAACATTTCTGTATTATACAATACGTGCAATTCCCTTTTCTCTAATTATTATAATTTGGGGCTAATAGCTGGCAGCAACTAATGTGATGCATTATACCCTATAAAATGCAGCTACAGCGAATAACTCACTAAGACTACAAATGCAGTCATTATGGTGACAAAAGGTCCTACGAGATCATCAAATATCACATATGCGGCCCTATAAGTGTTATCAGGAGAATAGGTCCTAGGGTGCCATCTAGTGGCCTCACACCTAACATCAGTATCAATCTTACAAGACACTAATGTGAGCAACGGCCAAAGACGTCTACCCAACCCAAGAGGAGACTTAATGGATGTGGCACTGACAAAGAAATAGACTACAGACTTCATCAGAGCAAGTCATATTAAATTTTGTAGCAAAGTAATTACAACATTTAGCATTATGAGGTTGGGGAAGGCCTCTAGTGGCTCAACATTTAATAAACGTCTTGCAAAGTGTATGTTCTAAAATTCAAAACTAATGTGTGGACGGTACACACCTATATCAGACCAACCCATATCAAATTTTGTAGCAAAAAGTAATTATACAATTTGGCATTGTGGGATTGAGGTAGGCGTCTAAGGGTTCAGCATTCAATAATCGTCTTACAAGGTGTTAGGTCTAAAATTGAAATGTGTGGATGGTGATGAGTTTGTATTTAGGTAGACAGGATTCATCAAGGGCTGTGAGAGAATAGTGTGTTAACACTTCAAGGGTCACAGAGTTCTCTTATGTATCACATCCTTATGCCACCTGATGCTCAAAGTGATGCACCCTACTGACCTTTTTTGATGTATAAAATCAGTCCTAGTGATGCATCAACTAGGACTCCTGCCAAGACTGCATTTGGGCATCATGACAAGCAAAGGGGACATTACAATACATTACCATAAAGGGTGACATGTATATCATGCATTGCAATGAGGGGTTAGCTAAGAATGATTTGTACCAAGACTGCCTACATAACTACTTGCCTTTGATTCAATAGGGGTTGACAAGCGATGAGGGAGTTCAGTTAACTAAAACGAGTTTGTTAATTAAACAGCTGGGCTATACTTCCAATGAAACCTAAATCCGATTAAATGCCACAGTGTCTGTTAAATATGACACTCCCCGCGCATAGTCCTAAGGTATAACAAAGCTTTAATTATCTCCATGAAATGTCCAAACAGGGATCACACACCTCGAGGCTTACTTCTACTTAAAGACAGAGTGCCGTTTTTCTAGGAAAGCTCCTTGGCTTTGGCTGTCCTTGAGCAAAATGAACAACCTTTTCTCTGAGAAGGGCTCAGAAGTGAATAGATTAGCCTTTCCATGAAAACAAGAGAAATTTGCTTCCCCTGCTCTAGAATTCTGAGTAATCTGCTCATTTCAACACTGAAACTGCAGATCATAAATGTGTTTTGGGCTGTTGAATTAAAACTCCAGTTTGGAAATGTAAGATAGGTCGACAGTTCGTACTGTTTAGTATTCAATGAACTGTATCTATACTATCTGATGGGCTAGGATTAACAATCATGCTGACTGTGTAATATAAAGGATATGATTGCTGTGTCAGCTGTACAGAAAATACAACTCATACAGATTGTCTTCGACTCCTGTTACAATATAACTCTTCTGATCTGAGACCTTTGATGTAGCAAGTATTTTCATTCATGGGAATACAGGCATAGGATCGTGTTTGCCAGACATTATGTATACATATATTTTCTCAGTACCTTCTGAGAGACTCTTTTTATCTAAACAAAGTCAACTCCTTTTTCATATAAAATGTCTAAGTATGTGCCATAGGCACAAATTCTGATTGATTTCCATGTACCATGGCTATAACGTATATACAATGTGTGCATATTATATGTAAGTGCCCCTTACAGGATTAATGGTTACTGGTGCAGACAGGCTAAAAGACTAATCTGTTTGTTTGTTTCAAGGTGAGAAGTGACTAACCCTTTAAGGAACACAAAGTAAATTGATGCATCATAACAGACTTATGGTAATAAGGCCTATGTATAGTTGTACATATATGTAGGTGGTTATGGATTACTTGGAGGTGCTACAACACCAATAGTTTATGCCCATGGCTAAATAATCTGCTGTTAGCCCCCCTGATACAGCCTGTCTGCACTAAAGATTTATACAGGCTCCACTGTCTTGTTATGTAACAGCTTTGCAATGTTCATGGAGACATTGTATCGGCAAAACCATGTTAGGTTTTGGATGAAGTAAATATACACCGACTGATGCTGAGGCCTGTGTGCTCTGTCACACATAGTTGGTGAGTAGAGATGATCATGATCATGAGTCATTATCTTATCTACCACATCTTATTACTGGGTGTTGCTCCTAGGGCCTTCAGCTACACCCTCTAGGAATTTTACATCCTCCTAACGCTCAAGTCAGCTTTGGAATTTGTGAGGGAAGGGGTGTGTATGGCGTCTGTAGATTTGAAAGTCGCCTATTACACAGTCCCAGTGGACTTCTTGTCTCACACAACAGAGCAGTGTTGCAGGCTTTGGCGGCTTTCCCTCTTTGTAGTGTTCAGTTGCGCTACTTTTCAACAGAACACACCATTCGGACTATCTTACCAACTATTCTTGCATGTAATGACCAGGAATTGTAAATCCATATTGGAAAATGTATTCAGCTAGAAATATCATAACGTTTCGGGAAAAAAATGAAGAATACTGTCTTCATCTTCCATAAACAGTTTCTGCAAAAAAAAAAAAGAAAAAAAGAAAAGAAATAGCATTCCCTGCAAAAGATCGGGAAAGAGATGCATGCCTCTGAGTGAGAACTGGGTATTAAGATAACTCCCCATGCTAGACTCTATTGGTGATAGCTTGGTACTTGAGTTTACAGTACCAGGGAGACGTAATACCATACAGGTCCCCTATAGTCTCTGATACATCATATATTATACTGTATACATTACCCTGGGGCCTATCCACCCGGCTATTCTAGCCCCCACCCCTAACATAAACAAGGAGCAGATGGCCCTACAGGCAACTAGTATACTGCAGCTAAATATCAGTGAAATATAAGCAAAGACAAACAAAATGTGGGAAAACAGAAGAGGATGTAGACAATATTATCTTGGTCTGGTCCAGGAGGCAGTAAGTTTATTGACCAGACTAAAACAGGAGTCAGTCAGATGCACACCTAGAGCAATCCCTCATCCCACACTGCACCCCCCACCTTCTCCCTTGGCAATCTCATGGACAATACTCACAACGTTGGCCAATATATAACAATTTTGTCAGCGGATACCTTAGTACTCTAGAGTTTTTTTTTAGGTTGATTTACATGAGAGAGTGGTGAGCTTCATGCTGCAGAAACATATGCTATGCACATTTTGGCTTGATGCATGCATCTAGACAACAAGTGGGCATACTTCATAATTAAAATAGCATTTGGCCCGACTCATGACAATGGTCCCCATGTGGCACACTACCATTGCCGTATTATGGGGTCCTGGACGTGTGGCTGGAGGGACAAGAGAGAGGCAGGAGATGCTAAGTGTATAAGTGCGTCACATCATATTTGATGGCTGACATATTATATATCCTATAAAACCCAGCAACTGATACTTTCCATGAAGGGGCATTACCGTGGGCATCAGCAGACACATATCAGAAAAGTGGTACTGGCCATAGCGGTCTGTCACATATCAGAAAAGTGGTACTGGCCATAAGTGGGGGATCCACTGCCGCAAATTTTTTGCGAATAGTACTCGTGCGATTCTTCTTGCAGAAAACATTCCAGCACTGGCAGCAGTGGATCTGCTTCTACGAGTATGCTCATGCGACGTCTGAGCAGCGTGCGAGAACACTCGCAGAAATCAAAATAATTTGATATTTGCGAGTGCTCTGCGAGAAGACACGCACGGGTGTCACTCGCAAGAAATTCGCGGCAGTGGATCCCTAGCTATAGCGGTCTGTCACATATCAGAAAGGTGGTACTGGCCATAGCGGTCTGTTGCGATCCTAAGTAACTTTCAGTAATACAGAAGGGATATACCAAAGTAGGAAATGTAGGGCAGATGGGTTAAGAGAAGGAAGGAAGCATAGTGGCCAGATTAAGTCCCATTTTGGATAGTATAGTGATGCCAAAGGAGTAAAGAGGGAAGAAACAAGGACAAAACAGGAGAGAATCAAGAAGGAATGAGAGAGGGAAAGATAGAAAGTAGATAGGATTAATGAAGAAAGAAGGAAAGCAATGGAGAAGGGAACAAAGTCTTCAAATGAAGAATTGTGAAATGTGCGAAAGAATATTCAATAAACTGAATGATGCAAAGAAGAGTAGAATGAAAATTGACATCAGAGATGATTAAACTAAAGTTCTACAGCCTCTAGCCTGTTGTATCTACAGTAGCAGCTATTTTCCTGCTATCTATGATCTGTCATTGTGTAATCTGATACCTTCTAGACATCCTGCAGCAGTATTTACATTATCTATGTCCTTAAAGGTTTGACTCTGGAAGGACCGCATAGTGCATTAATGCATCATGCTGCCTTTACATGTATAATACACTTTTGCATCAATGCACACCAAAGTGCCTGTGAGTAGACTCATAATGCATTATGCCAATAATGGAGTTATAAGATTATATGTTTATTTGCATTTGTGCATCATGCTGACTGATTAAGAGTGCATCAATCCCATTAGATACATGAGTGCATCATTGGCAAGTGATGCACAAAGACTACATTGATGCATCCAGAAAGGCAAAAGAGTATAAAGTGCATTTCAGCAGTATACTTTAAAGCACAATAGAGTCATTCAACTTTTTAATTCTTATTTTGTACAATATTGGCCTGCTTGGTGCCACCGAAGGTACTATTTGATATGGTTAACTGGTGTCTCGGGAGGGTGATTCTATTTCCCTATGGAATTCACTTTGATATATGGGGTATTTTACAATATGATTTTGCAGTGAAATCTCATTATGAGGAGGGCTTTGGAAGTAAACAGATAAATTCACTCCTTATTAGTGAAGTTCCCTAGTACCTTGTCTCTCCAAGAAGATCACATTAATGTCAATATGTTAGCACTGGACAGCACATTATCAACAGAACCAGCCTTTTTTCAACTATGATTATGTTCTACTTTCAGGCTTAACATGATAATAGTTATTTTCCCAGCACAAGTTCCCCTGTGCATGTGATGGGCGAGGTTTAGTTAGATGGGTCAGCTAGGTTTTTACTGGACATTCTCTGGTTTTGTATCCTGAATTTCATTTATAAAATCGTACCTTCCCATGAGCTACTGCACTCCCATGGTAAACAGCAGTCAGACCAAAAAGGTACTCTGCACAAGTATGTAATGATAATCCTTCCCCCTTGGTGATTGGTATCACATTGTTATCACATGGATCCCCATTGTTTTCAAGTTACCACAATCGAGTAGAAAGGATGACCCGAGCACCCTTAAATAACATTGTTCGTTTGATATTCAAGGTTTTCTTCTACATTCATGAACTTAAACCTACAGACCATAAAAGGTAAAAAAAAACGTATGTGTGTTGGGTTAGAGCTTGTTTCCTCTACAACGTAATCAAATAATACAGGTCGTAAAAACGATGCATGTTAAAAAGTAAAATCAATATCAATCATTTTCACATGTCAAATAGTTGTGCTCGAAGGACGGTGAAAAATAACTTCAGTATCCATACATGTACATGCTGAGGTTTTTGTAGTTTTTGTTAGAGGCTGATAACACATCTTATTTCACTCGACCAGCTTCAGATTCAATTCAATCCTCTGTCTATTCATAATACCATTTCCAGATATAACCTCATTTACCCATAATTTTATATTAATTTGGAACCTCTGACTATATTATATTCTCTTACATTATTTCATTAACCTAAAAGCAAGAGATTATAACCCATGTGCCCCAGACTCCTATTCCATATTGGACCAGTACTTATTCCGAAAACCAAATATTAAATTATATGTATAGGATAGAAACCTTTATGGCATTTCTACAGGATATAGACACCCGGCACAGGAGGGGGTTTATAGCCTGTAGGAACCCCATAAACCTTTCTATTCAACTTAGAACATGATACTTTTATAGCCCAGTGTTCTACAGCATAGCATATAGACCACCTCAAATCCTGCCTTCTCATTGGTCAGTGCAATCTATCACGTTCTCAAAATCTATTTATCTATCCCTGTACTCATCAGGAGCCGCCGATTGTATTGTGTAACAATATTTCATTAATCTAAAAGCCAGTATGAGTGCATAACCCTAGAGTCTACACCTTGGTTCATAATAGACCAGTCCCTAAGTGGATCGTTAATAAGCTTACTCAACCTGCTCTTCACCCCTGCCAGAAGCCTGCCAGACCTTAGAGGCTTCATTAGCTATGACCTGCTGCCCAGATTCATTACCAAGTACATATAGCAGGACCCTGTCTACACATGGCTGATAAAATATGTATAGTTTGTGATGCAACTTGGCATTTGTATGTGTTCTATAGTTTTCATTTTCTGTCACCCTCAGTTGATATTCATTTCAAATGTCTAATATCTGTACATTCATCTTTTGTCTCTTTTTTTTCAGACCCAGGATTCTCTAGTTGCCTTTCTTCCTGCATTTTCTTTCATCTGCTTTGCTCTGTTTCTTCTTTTATTTCCCTCAAGGTGTCCTGGTGGCTATATTTCTTGGAGCCCTCTTTATCCATCTGCATAATCTGTCTCTATCAACCATGTCTGTCAAATTCCTTCTCTGTGCTTTCTCTCCCATTTAGTTCTGTTTTTCTCTGGCCATAATCCCTCTACTCTTCCCCCACCCCTTTACTCTCTCCAACCACAACAAAATGAACCTGTTCTCCTCTCCTCATTTAACTCCCAAAACTCTCCTACCAGCAGCCATCCATCTATCCATCCATCCCTCACGTCATCAATAGCGTGCCGACAGTCCGTCGCCCGCGGCAGTAAAGGGCCCATTTTAGCTGGTAGTAAAGACAAAGCAGTGCCTCTCTAATTAATCAATCAGTGCCTCTCTAATTGTTAAGTTGTTTTAATGTAATGTAAAATAACTGTAATTATTATCATAGTATCCTATCGACCACTGACATGGGTAGGCTTACATAGGCAGGTCAGGTACGGTGAGCTTATTGTCATACTTTAACATAATTTGAATCTTAATTTCACTGGTGACTCAGTGGTGGGAAGAGTGTTTTTTGGCATGAGGGCTGGGCCAACCCACATCAGTTGTCGATAGGATACAATGATAATAGTTATTTTACATTACATTAAAATAACTTAACAATTATTACCATTAGTTATCTGTCATCGACCACTGACTTTGTGGGTAGGCTACTTCAACTCATTCATGAAATTAGAACTCAGGCAGGAGCTTTGCTATCTAAATAAGTTTTATTATATGTTTATATGTTAGCAAAACTACAGTCATCACTTTATATGTAGACAAAACATATATAATAGGTCAGGAACTTTATGTTCCGAGTAAACAGGCAAAATGTTATACATTGCGTAGACCTTGTTTGACATAACAGTGTTATTTCAATGACTGTAGGGGTAATGTACCTCCCCCCCCCCACTTTTTCCTTAAGGGAAAATAGTTTACAGCTATCTTCATGTAAAAGCCTCAGCACTCATCGTGCCTGTAACTGTCTTAGAGGCTGAAAGTCACCAAATCTTACCCTGTGTATAGGATATAAACTGATACACAACATAACCTAAGCTAATACTTGGATATAAGTGACTAATTAGACTTATGTAGATATTTCTATCCTATAATAAATTCATCTGCAGATGACTTTGTTCGCAAAACAAGTGTATGAGTGTTTATGCATCATAGATCCAACAGAAATGGGATAAAGTCTGTAGGTTGGAGGACAGGTGGTACATACAAGGGTCTATTATAGAACCGAGCAAAGGTAGTTTCATTTGACCATCCTGCTGATTTGAGAATCTCATGCACCAGGACTTGTTTCCTTGCTGCAGCTGACATCGACACATGGCAGGCAGAGTAAGCTGTATACTGCTCATCTACTCCAGCATCCTACAGTGCTGATTTTACTTGTCTGGATATTGTGTTTGCACTGGCCCTGGAGGTGGGCAGTTTCACTGTCGAAAAGACAAACGGCATGGCAGATTGTCACCTTTGGTCAGCAATTTATGCTCTAAGATGGGAATATAAACACAACCTTACATCTTCTCTTCTTTGAAAGTACATAATCAGCAGCTTGTCAGTTGGATTGTTAGTTTTTGTGCGTAGTGAGTATGTAATCTTGACTGAATGATCGGTCCACTCACAGTCTCCTCTGAGCATAAGGTGCAGTGCTTGCAGTCTTTGTCCAATGGCTAGTAAGACCAGTAACATAGTACGTCTGGTAAGCTTCTCATGTGGGACGGGATTGAGAGAGGAATGGGGACCTCAGCAGAGAGAGGACCGGAGACCTCAGGGAAGAGGAAGCAAGTGAATGGAGGTAGATGAGAGGCATACAAGTATTTATAATCAAGTGATTTGTGATGAAATGGAAGATGATTTTAGAACTATCACAAATCACAAGTACTTAGACTATGGTCTTTTCGTCTCAACACAGTCATCTTTCCAGCGGATTTCTTTTGACCGAGTGAAGCTCCCTCACCAAAGTATAACTGTAGGAGATTTGATTCTTCATTTCACTGGCCTCATGCATGAAGCCCTAATATTTGTTGAGATTGCTGCATTCCTGAACCTGCCTGGTTGTTACTGAAATTCTCCGGTCGGTGTGGAAGTATGGAACAATCGGCTGCAGAGAAATCAGCTGTAGTGGAACATCACCTTTAGTCAGGGTTTTTCCTCCAGTGAAACTTGTCCTTTCCACATATTAGCTGATGGATAAGCCATAGTTTCTTATTACGTGGCACTAAGAACACTATTACGGTACAAAGGGTAAGTACCTAATTTGGGACTAACACCCATTACCATTACCTTGACTATAGTGATCAGATGTGGCATTCTTCACTGGGACCCAGCTCCTAACACTAACTCTCCAAGGGCAGTTAATGCCTTAATGCATCATGGTCATGATGCAAGAAGGCAGCTCTGATACTCACACTTGTATAACGCAGATACTTTTGGGAGTACCAGGTCCCATAGATGTATCAACAACATGCATGGCGAGTTACTCTAAAGATCATGGTGACCAATGTGCATGATGCATTAAGGCATTAGCGGTCCTCACAGGGTTTTTAATTCACCATATAACTCCTGTCTTAACCCTTTAGATATGGGCCGTTAAACGTATAAATGCACTATGGTCTTTAGCCATTTTGATGCATGAATGTAGCCCTTGTTATAGCATGCATACATGCATCATGCATCAGAAAGACATGATACACAACTGCAGTGCTGGTGTTTGGACTCAGTATCATCACATTGGTGCATTATGATAACAGGGGGATATGATGCCTGATGCATTCTGTGGCCTAAAACTGACGTTGGAATTCTCCAGGGGATTCTCAGTAGAACCGCAGAATCCTATTCTGCCTTTTACACAGGGCGGTTCTCAGAGCACTCTGTGAATGGCAATTAGAATTGATGCTATAATGGGCACAGTATATCTCGATAACGACCTTCTAAAACATTGATGACATCTAATGTCCTAATTTCCCTCTTAATGCGGGGCAAAAAAAGCCTCAAATGCTAGATAATTTTGGGGCAAACCTTATGGCCAGAAGCAAGCAGCATTTTAGGATGATCATACTATAGTTGCCAAAAAAGGTTCAAGAAATGGTCTACAGGGTTAACAAAAATGCTCAATATTTAATTTGCCAGTATTTGACTGTCCAAATTTTATAAACCACATATGCCAAATAAGCCTGAAATTTTGTAAACCACAAATGCCAAATAAGCCTGAAAACAGAACTATGAGTGGTACCACTAATAGCAGTCCGTTACATGGTAAGGACATAATGACAAGGCTAACAACAACAGTCGCAGAGCGCTTACTATGGCTGCCAGTACCCGACATGGGCCCCTCGCGTTAATAATAATTAATGTCCTTAAGTAATGCATGGCTGTCTGTCATCTGGTGTTCCAGGACAAGCTCCTGGTACAGCAGGGGAAGCCAGGTAGTGGGGGCATTATGGGAAGGAGGAACACCCAAAAGCCCCTTGATGGCTTCTTGGTGTGGCATTTGCTGCATTGTGTTATGTAGCTGTGGTACCCACTCCTTGTCGAAAGGTTGACGTGGAGCATGAAGTCTACATGACACCCGTGGTCTTAGTGCTAAAAATCTGATGGTGGCAGGCTGTCAGTGTACTTTCACAAAAATGGCACTTTTGGTTTCATTAATTTCGAAATCCTTGTTCATGCTAAATTGATTTCCCTTGACAATGCAGACATCGATCAAATGACCTTAAATGCATTTAGTTTGCATTAAAATGCATTTCCATTTCTCAACACTCCCTATGAGTCTTGAAGAACTGTGGATGAAGAAGAGCAAAGATGATACTCATCCTTTCCAAATAATGATGCATATTATTGATCGACTCTCACCTACAAATGATAAAACACAGACATTATTACACAGTTTACTGTACACAACATTCGAAAGATGACCATAGAAGCTAGATTATTGAGTTTTGGGAGGGACCCCAATTCTACATGTGGAGGTGCTGCCCTCCTGAATTCATTTAAGGCCAGATCTATCCTTGTCCAGTAGTGGACCTAGATGACACTTGACCACACTTATCTATATATATGCATGGTCAGGCGCCAATGTCAACATCCCTGGCCTTGTCTCCATGGATAGGCCAGACAGGGTACTATGTAAACAGACAAAGTTAATACTATCCTTGTTTCCTCACCTTCTGACCCAAGCTTCCCTATAGCCCATCTTAAAAGGGCGTTCATCTCCTTATTTTAGTCCCTTTTTACGAATTACATGTGCATTTGACATGCGTATGCTCAGTCACAAACAGAAGAGTGTTTTTTATCAGCTCATGTATGATGCCCCAATGAAGTGCTGGCGAGACACCAGAACTTCATTGGAGCATCATGACGACCTACAGGGTTGATACATTAGCTCCTGGAGGGTCGGCATGATGCTCCAACGAAGTGCTGGTAAGTAGTCTCGCCTCATGCATCATGCTGACCAATGGGCATGATACATTAATGCATCAGCGGCTGTTAAAGTCCACCTGATGTGTAGTCCCTTGCACACTAGCTCCACCTGGTGTATGGCACCTTTGAGAAATCTTTTAGTTGAAAGTTTCAAGAGAGACTAGAGGTCACGACCTAATGTGGGGACCATCTGTTTGACACTGCTGGAATGAGGATCTATGGGGAAGTATGCATTCTGAAAAAAAGAGGGCATAATGTACCACAAAAGCATAACATTGGTGAAAAAAAGGTGGAACTACACATATGCATACCACCTGACACCTCTTAGGCACCAAGTGCAGGCCTACTCCCAAAGTGAAATCTACAACCTTTTAGTGAAATCTACATGGTTTTAGGATTACACAACAAGGCATCGACCTATAATCTCCCCCTGAGTCTAGGATTGCCCCATTCAGATAACTAAAGCCTAATCATAGTAGTATGTGGTTACCATGTATATTGCCATATGGCCCTGGAAAAGGTTGGTTGCCTTGCCATGAATTAATGTTTTGACCATGCACCAGAAGTCTTTAGTCAGTTGGTTGTATTGCACACCACTGGTCTTCTGAGCTGATCTCCCAATCTCCATAATCAATTGCAGTGTTATATTGCTTGGATTCAATCTTCCATCCACAATGCTTTGTAACGACATGAAATCATCTTTTATTCCTACATCTTCCATTACTTTCAGGATATCAGTCAGTATGGTCTTTGTATTGTCACCAACAGCTTCTTTCAGTGGTGTGGTGGGTATGGTCTTCTGGGTAGGCTCTTCAGAAATCTTTATAGCTTGCTCGTTCTCCGAAGCAGAAGACCTCTGACCTATCAAGCATAGTAGTACATTTGTTTCCCAGTTCACGTTATATGTTTACCCATCTTCTATTCTTTTCTTAATGTCTTGTACCTTAACCAATTAAGGGCGAGTTATGAGGGTACTTTGAAAGTCTAGGGGACTGGATTTTAAGCGGTATATTTAACAGGGGGCGAGAGGTTGCAAGGTATAATGTACTGTCCATAGTTTTGATATCATTCCAACCATTTTCCAATGTCTCTATCACTCTCAATTTTCAAGATTCGAATTCCCCAGCCCCAAAATAGGGAAAATAACATCCTCAGACCAAAAATAGCAGTACACTTTAATCTATCTGAAATTTCCAAACATGGCTGCCATATCAACTATCCATGTCGATTATACTCAACATCAGCCCCTACATGGATGTTGAGTATTCTCAACATCAGCCCTAAATGGGTTAACTGGAAAATAAATGCTCCTGTACAAAAATTTTCCCAGTAGATGTGCGTAACTGCAGACGTCTGACTGACAGGCTTTCATTTTGATGGTTTGTAACACAATGTTCCAAAATTTGTCCAAATGAATCACTGAATCACAAAAGTGACATCACAGTTCCCCGGTAATTTCTCTCTCTGTTTATACAAACAGAAACAAGGATCAGTTACCCTAGTACAGCTCATATCAAAATGAGCCGATCGTTCCTATGAGGAACGAACGGCAATAACCAGTTATCCTAGTACTGTCCATAACACAAATAGTCAGTTACCCTAGTACCACACAAACAGTTACACTTGTACCCAACTTTCAATTTTGGCTGATTTCTATGTTATCCAAGTAATGTAGCAACTGCAGGTCTTGTCTCCATGAGTATATATGTCCTAGCTATGATTCTGTACAACTATTATGACTTAGAATAGGGTATTAACATCACAGAATGAGTAAAAAGAACCCACGCTTGTTTGCTTACCATGCACCATGTTGGATGGGGTAACTGCCAGTTACCCTAGTACCTTCTGCACAGTGTTACAGTAACTTTAGATTGCAGGAAATGTGCTGAGGCGGGGATGGAGAACTAATGGAGAGCTGTCCTTTCTTGCATTTAACCATCGATTCATACAAGTTGGTGCCCATGAATGCCTATGCAGAATTTGTAAAAGAAAGACTTGTATAACTTCCATCTATGGTTTGAGTCTAAGTCCCCCATCTTTCCCCTTCCGACTCCATTATCAGTTTGTGATAGGTCAGATTTCAGGATCTTGCTTAATCTAACGAATTCTGCAAATTCTGGGAGGACGCAGGCACAATAACAAGCAATATATCCTTTATTGTGATTTTCTTTTTCGTGGGGGAGGGGGCGGGGAGGTAGCCCCACAGAGACAGACAGAGACAGAGACAGACAGACAAACAGAGACAGGGACAGAGAGTATGGAAGAAGAGTGCCGCATGCAATTGGTTCTAAACCCAATGTAGAAAGTGTTTCCTTGCATGCATAATGATTTAATATTCTCCGTCATTTCTGCCTTTTATCACAACAATTCATCCTATTATTCAACTCACAACACATCAGTTTTAATATAACATTATAATGCCCAATTAACTATAATCATGATAACCATGAGAAGTGAAGTCAGGAGTTCTGCTAAATTACTGAGCAAAGCTTCTGTCAACTGGAAGCAGCGAGGCGCAATGTTTCCGGTTTGATAACAGCATAAACAGATGAATGCTCATTCGGCATAGGCAGATGTTGAGCTGCTTAGTTGACCTAATCCATAGTGATGAATTTTGTGCTTCTTTCCTGAGTAAGACAATGTGCAATAGGGTAAAAGCAGAGTGTTAGAACAGCTGGGATTGCTTTGACTATTTCAGGGCCGGATACCTTTTTAATGTACTATGCATACTGGTCGCCATGATACATTGAAATGACACAGGTGAGTGAGTGAGTAATAGAGGTTTAACGCCATTTCGACAGCTAAGGTCATATTCATGGCGAGAACTACATTACACGATTTCACAGAGGAATGTGTCAGTGCCCGTGCATATGTGCACCGCACAAATCCTGAGGGGATAGGAAAGAGGAGAAATATACCCTTTTAAGTGGGCTAGGGAGGCCCGAATGACACAGGTGAGTAACTCGCCAATGCTGAATTTAAGCATCATGCTCACTCTATTGACTTTTACAACTACTACAGAATCGGCCTGGTGTTTGCTCGTGAGTAGACTATGTTGTTAGATGACCAAGGAGCATGAAACCTAGAGGCATCACGCAACCCTGTAAAGATTTATACCCCTCAGCTGGTTCTATAGTACCTGCAGGCTAAAATCAACAGTAGGCTGGGATGTGTTAGGACCAATTTTAAAAGAGGACTAGCCCATATCTCATAATTATTACACTACTAATTTACGATTAGTCTTGACCTTGTGACATCATAACAACAGAGTTACACCAGATAGGCAAAACCTGCTGCAAGCAGCACGCATTTGGGACTGTACAACCTACCAATTGCTTGCCAAGCATACGATGGCACAAACAACTGCATGCTCGGCAAACATTTGAGCAAAAGGGTCACTTCTTGCAGAATGTTCCTGGCCCTCCGTTGACACCGCCGCGGTTCCCGGGAAGCCCGTCCAAGCCCAAAGGGGGGTTCGGGGGCTAGGATAAATGCCAGATCTCATATGAATTTGAATTACATTCAGATGAGATCATCTGAAAACAGTCAGAAGTGTGTGACAGCATGGTCCCACCACGTCCCTGAGGAACTGAGGCGGTGTGAATGTTTGTCTCCAGTGTGATGTCATTCTACTTCTGGCCAGGTACAAATCCCAAGAAGAGACCCAGATGCGACACTTGAGGAGCTGTTTTCGGCTAAATTCTCCTGTAGTAAATTATACATATAAATTATATTTTTCGTGGGTATTAAATTAAAATTTCAAATTGACAGAAGTGTTTGAAAT
The DNA here is from genome assembly GCA_949317995.1 of Acholoe squamosa. Taxonomy (NCBI): domain Eukaryota; kingdom Metazoa; phylum Annelida; class Polychaeta; order Phyllodocida; family Polynoidae; genus Acholoe; species Acholoe squamosa. The sequence continues at coordinate 13,588,753 of OX439045.1, read as the reverse complement.
ATTTCATCATCTGAGTAAGCTCAGTGGTGTTGTTATACAGGGAGAGTTCTCCATTTTACCACAGAATACATGCCGACACAAAAGTTGTGAGATGTGGGTCAGGGTAGCGTCCTATGGCGCGGACCTGGGAGTAAGCGTGCTGACACGATGTCCGGCGTAGGGTCACTTCTTGCAGAATTAACCTGGACCTACGTGGAGACGAATGTTGACGCCGCCGCGGTTCCCGGGGTGCCCGGCCAAACAGGGGTTCGGGGGCAGAGCCCCCAATCAAGAATATATGCCAGAACTCATCTGAATTTGAATTACATTCAGATGAGATCATCTGAACCTTATGGAAACTAAAATGGAAGATTATTATTCAGATAAGATCTCATCTGAAAACAGTCATAAGTGTGTGACAGCATGGTCCCACCACGTCCCTGAGGAACTGAGGCGGCGTGAATGTTTGTCTCCAGTGTCACGTCATTCTACTTCCGGCCAGGTTAAAATCCCAAGAAGAGACCCAGATGCGTGGCCGTGGGTGCATGTATGCGGTTACCTGGCATCTCAGTGCAATCTGCATAAGCATACAAACGGGGAACAGACAGGTGCATATATGTGATCTAATGTCATTCCAAACCATCTAAAGTCTAAGTGAAAAGCCCTGTGTCCCAGCGCCGAAGGCGCTGGTTCCACTAACTTTATATATAATAAAAGTTGGGAAAGGCTGTGTCAGATGATGAGAAAAGCTTATCATGCATGAATCGTCTACAGAGCACTTTGAATGGTTTTAACCATTTTAAACAATTTAACAGATTTCCCTGTTACAAAAATGCATTATGCAGGAATGTATCAAAATCATCATTCTGCCCCATATTACACACTAAAGATGATTCACATCTTACAGCGACAAACACAACTAAAACATCCACTCCCACTCTGATAAATCCAATCTCAGGCACACATTTTATTAAAAGTGATTTCATCGGTCCAAATGTGATTCAATTCCCTGAAGCACTCCTGCACACAGGCCGGCATCTTGTAGGGGCTTCCTAATGGTGTCTATACTGATGTCCTGTGCCTGTGTTGGAGGGAGAGTCTGGTGTGTTCTTGTCTACATACAAATGGGTGTCACTGAGAGGGACTTCATGAAGTCAAGCTAAATTGAGTAGTGGTACATAAGAGGAGGGGAACGCAGGGTTAAGAGTTTGACGGTATATGGAACAACACCTTACTATTAAAGGGGAGGGGGTAAGGTAGAGAGGGGAAGAGGAGGAGTATGAAATGAAGGTTAGACGAAGCAAGGGTGTTGGATGTTCGATGCATCTAGCCTAAGGGTTAGAGAGTGAGCTATTCACAGGACGGGCATAATTGGTACTTAGGGAGTGATAATTTTTTAACAACAGGGGGGGGGGCTGGTGGGTTTGAGGGGGGGTCGGAATTTTTTCAACCCCTTGACCGGGGGCGGGGCAGAATTTGTTCAATACCTCTGATGGGGGGGGCAAAATAATTTCACCTGTTTTCAGTGGAAAACCCTGTGTGTTACTATAGGCTAAAAGGGGACGTTTGCGCACGATTTTTGTCCCTTATGGGGGGGTCGAAAAGTTTTTACCCCCTCAAGAGGGGGGGGTCAAAATTTTTTTTGCGAGTCCGTGCGCAAACCCACCAGCCCCCCTGTTGTTAAAAAAATGATCACTCCCTTATTCGTTTGTCATTGTGATTACTCAATGCAGCACTGGTGAGTAACTCAGCAGCCTTCTAGAACCTCCAGCAGTTCATGAAAAAGACTTCAGGGGTAAATTGAACCCATAATTATGGATACCACTGGATAGTTACTAACCACTGTTGGATTGATCCATCACATTGGTATCTAGCAGCCCTTAAAAGGTTACCCATTGATTTAGCAAGAATATAACATTATGAACCAGAACTTGGTATGAAGCAATAAGACTACTGTACCAGTCCCCTCCGACACCCTGGAGGAATGCCTTCCCCATCAGCCTACGTGTTCTCTACTCCTTCTCAAGCAGCCTCAGACACCTTAATCTGTTTTATGCCTTATCGGCCGCCCTGCCACTGCTAATGGTCTAATGGTGCCTAACAGAGGAATTTATTATTTTGCCCACCATCCTCGCCGTAGCCCTGTATGGTCTGCAAAATCCTTACAGCTTCATTTCAATTTGTTCTCGTCATGCAGCAGTGCAGTGCTGGTGATTCTAATCGTCAAACCTGCACTGGTGCATCACGCCAACCTCTCGGGAGCGTATTGTATCGATCCTGCAGCGATATATGTAGCATAGTGCATGAAAGCAGTACCAATGCCTTGCTTAATATCAGCACGGCTGCATTCATGCATCAGGACGATGGATTAAAGCACAATTTGTCTATCAAAGGGTTAACCCTGTCAGGACTGAGGTGCGGGGGTAGATTAACCACTGCTGTACCAGGGGGATGGTTAGAGGATGGGTCCCCTACTGGGAGATCTTTTCTTGGTATAACTATCTGTCCTTGCATAATTCACACAAGTCTGCCCGCCTTTTCCTGACTAAACAGCTGTTTTGTGCAGCCTTGTGATGTTCGGTCTATTAATGAAACAAAGCTTGTGCATCAAAGACCCATTTCTTGCCTAAGCAAATGATTGAGAACAAAGGGATTCAAATGTGATTTTACAACAGAGCCTTGTTTGAAATCTGTCCTTTGAAGGAATTTTGAGTGAACAGACAGTAACTAAGGATGGCTTCACCAAGCCTTTTGTATTTCAATACTTTAAGAAATTCTGATGCAGGAGCGCATCGTGCCTATTTCTCGAACAGCATTTCGTTGGTACATCATGACTACCCTCTAGGGATGTATTGACTCTGTAGGGTCGTCATGATGTAGTGATGCATTAACATCCCTTGAATGGTTCATCAAAGGATTACGCCCCTTTGATACTTTCTAATCCGATAATCTGTATCGTTCTGAACTATTTGTTGCTTTATACACTCCGGATCAAGGAGACAGATGTGTCTACTTCTCGGGCAACTTATCACCCAAAAGCTGGCACAAGAGGAACCTCAGGCGGAGGCAGAAAGGGTTCTATGGCTGAATTTCCGATGGTAGGTATCAACTGTTAAACTATACCCTGCCCAATGAGGCATTTGACAGCCCTCTAAAATAGTATAATTATTGCTCCCCCATGTTTATACTTTTGAAAAAATGAGGTGTGGGGGAGAAACACTTGTGTCCAATCATCAAGCCCAATTTCCACAACATGCATTAGAATGTCATCCATTATATATTCTACAATACCATGTTCCTCGAAAGAATGTTGTCAACCAGTCGAACCGGGTGGTCCGTTGGGGGAAGATGAAAACATTCATGTATACATTGGTGTAACCCAGAGTGGGACAGAGTCAGAAATTTGATGGTTTATTTTTAATTTACCCTAACTTTCCTACATCCCGCTAACGTATGTCAAGTCATCTCGTTTGTACTTTCAGTGCAATTTTAGTGTTATCCTTACCAGAAAGAGTGCACCATGAATATTATAGCTATAACGGCAGATGTCTCATCAAAAAGTAATGCGACCGACTCATGGGCTGAATTAATACAATGAAATACGAGACTGGGTTGTGGAGGAGAAGGACTGGATAGGATTGAGTGGGTAGTGGACCGGTGGTCTTTTATTTTACATGAGGATGATCGTGGAACACTTCCTACTTCTCAGCATGGCGCAAAAGACCCGAGAGCCGTGTCACACTGAGTGGAGACCATGGTGATACTATGAAATATTCACATGTCATTCCATGACTGGTTTGGTCTAAGAGAGTAGGGAATGGTTGGGGGTAGGCTGTGTGAGTGGGTGAGTGAGTGAGGGGAGGGGTAACAGAAGGGAGTAAGGAAAAGGATATCTGATAAAGAAGAGGCCGAGAGAGAGAGAGAGTGAGAGAGAGAGAGAGAGAGAGAGAGAGAGAGAGAGTCAGCGACCGACTCTTTATAGGGGAAGCATCATAGAAGGGTACAGCAAGGAACCAGATGGGAAATGATGTTTGCTCAAGAGTGGAGGAAGAGAGGGAATGTGCATCACTGCTTGTGTCTGAGAGAGAGACACACACACACACACATACAGATAGATAGATAGAGAGAGAGAGAAAGAGAGAGAGAGAGAGAGAGAGAGAGAGAGAGAGACAGAGAGAGACAGAGAGAGTCAGAGAGAGAGATAGAGGCTCACCTCTAACATGTCCGTATTAGAAGATGAATAGAATAAACTGATTTCAAAGTGCGGTTACACAAGCACTGCCATAGGCCTCAATCAGGAAATCAATAGGATATATTATGTGACATGTACTGGAAATAGGGACCTTAATGTGGCCTGCACGAAGGGCCCTTTTTGTGTCACATATCACTCTGTAATTACCCATGATGTAACCTTATCTAGTATCTAGTATACAACCTGATCAACGGGCTGACCAGGCCTGTTAAACTCATTCAGATCGATCTATTCATTTATACGTTACACAACAATTTAAGTTTATTGTCAAATGAGGAAGGACAAAAGGGTTATGAATAACCATAATTCTATGTCGAAGAATGAATTCAGCCCTGTGTATCAATCTGCTAGGGCTGTGCCAATATTTTCATGCTGAACTGAGGGGTTGGGACATTCCAAAAGAGAAGACGTGACACTCCCATGTAGTGCTGTAGAGTACACTTCACTGAAAAGGGTCTTCGAAATATAAACCAGGAATAATCTATCAGATTTAGCACAGACTCTGAATTCATGTTGTCAACTTATGTGTCTAGGTTGACACCTTCATGGTCTGGGACCCTAGGTTTTTGAGGTAAGGCCATGTGCCTGAACCATCTAAAGTTGTCAAAATAGATTTTGTGCCAGGGCTAAAAAGTTAGATTTTGGCAGGATTTGACTCATTTATTGTATGCTGCTCAATTAGAAGACCCTAGATCTATACTCTACATCGTTGCCAGCATTGTATTGGTGCATCATGGCGACCACTGGTGGCTATATCTATGAACAGGTAAACAGAAAGGGTAGCCCTTGACAAAGGGCATTGGCTATCTTTTCTACTTGTCTGTTCACAATTGATGTGGACTGCCAGGTAACATGTCATATCCTGGATCAGCCTGACACAGTGTCCAGGTGCTGTCCTGTACTGAATACCTGCAGCCCCAGGTACACCCTGTATGACCCGGGTAACAGATGGGTGAGTGGGGACACATCACTGTGTCACATTTTGTATGAATCATAGCGAGCATGTGCCTTAACCATTGAAGGTCATAGCGCGATCATGCATCATGCCAAGTGTGTATCCTGATGCATGACTGTAGTCCTGGTGAGTGTGCTGGCCATAGCTGCATTCGTGCCCTATCATGTAGTCCCAAGGAAAGTGCATAAAGCAAGTGTTGGCAGGGAGACTGATGGGCATGTTGCACACCTGCACTACCAGCGTTTGAAGTGATAAACCCACAGGTCTTTATGATGCATGAAATCAGTCTCAGCTATTTTCTTGCCAGGGTGACATTCCTGACAGGGTACTTTTTTCAATACTGTACAGTTGGCACATAGGTATTGATGAATCAGAGGGTCTTAAAGAATTAAAAGGGCACAGAGCTGTGCTTTCTGCACTCATTACCAACCTTCGCGAGCATATCAGTGTAATTCATCATAATGTAGAAACATGGTTAAAGGCATAAGATGTACCTTTTACACATTCCAAATTATAAAGGCCTCTAGCTTCACTTCTATTTTCCTGGCCAAACTCTACATTATTACACAACTCTTTTAATGTTATTCGGCAGACTATGACGTCATAAGCCAACTGTTATGTCATAATGCTACAAGCTGGCCCCAAAGTGTAATGTGAAGAACAGGGTCAGAAGAAGATTGTTGTAGGCTTCAGCCAACCATGTGTGGAATCAGGCTATGATTTCCCATCACATATTGTAGCATAAAAATGGCCAACAAATGTAATTAAAAAAGAAAACGGCAGAAAAACGGCAAATAAATGGTTTTATGAGGTAAAAAAACATTTTAAATCATTCTGTCACTTCAGAATTTTGATTAAATGTCTCAAACTGTGTTTTGGCTGCATCACAACAAGTTTGTTTACATTTTTCAGCCGAGTTTGTTGATGTTTTTTGGCCGAGATAGTTGACGTTTTTATAGCCAAGTTTGTTATCGTTTTTCGGCCTTCTCTTGGAGTGACAGTCACAGTATCACTGTCACTCAGGTACCATTGAGTGATGGTCGTGTTGGAGTGACAGTCACAGTATCACTGTCAGTGTCACTCAGGTACCATTGAGTGATGGTCGTGTTGGAGTGAGTCACAGTATCACTGTCACTCAGGTACCATTGAGTGATGGTTGTGTTGGAGTGAGTCACAGTATCACTGTCACTCAGGTACCATTGAGTGATGGTTGTGTTGGTGTGACAGTCACAGTATCACTGTCACTCAGGTATGACTCCTACATCCTCTGTACACCCTGCGTCTGACTTTTACACCCGCTGTACACCCTGCAGCTGACTTCTACACCCTCTGTACACCCTGCGTCTGACTCCTACTCCCTGTGGTGGCCAGAGGGTGCAGGAGTGACAGACAGGGTTGGCAGAGGGTGAGGAAGTGAGACGCAGGGTGCACAGAGTGTGTAGGAGTGAGACGTGGGGTTTGCGGAGTGTGTAGGAGTGAGACGCAGGGTGGGCAGAGGGTGTAGGAGTCAGGCGCAGGGTGGGCGGAGGGTGTAGGAGTAAGATGCGGGGTGTACGGAGGGTGTAGGAGTGAGACGCAGGGTGCACGGAGGGTGTAGGAGTGAGATGCAGGGTGGGCAGAGGGTGTAGGGGTCAGGCGCAGGGTGGGCGGAGGGTGTAGGAGTAAGATGCGGGGTGCACGGAGGGTGTAGGAGTGAGACGCAGAGTGAACAGAGGGTGTAGGAGTGAGACGCAGGGTGTACAGAGGGTGTAGGAGTCAGAAGCGGGGCGGGCTGAGGGGATAGGAGTCAGACGCAGGGTGGGTGGAGGGTGTAGGAGTGAGGCACAGGGTGTGCAGAGGGTGTAGGAGCTGGATGCAGGGTGTATAGAGGGTGTCGGAGCTAGGGTGTACGGAGGTTGTAGGAGTCAGGTGCAGGGTGGGCAGAGGGTGAAGCGGTTAGATACAGGTTGGTATGAGGGTGTAGGAGTCAGGCTCAGGGTGGGCAAAGGGTGAAGCAGTCAGCCGCAGGGTGGGTGGAGGGTGTAGGAGTGAGACGCAGGGTGAGAAGGGGTGCGGGAGTGACACTCCGGGTGTAGTACAGAGGGTGAAGCACTCAGGTTTGGTGGATAGTGAAGCACTCTTCCCCACATTTCCCCCCCCCCCCATTTAAAAAATCGTAATATTAGCGCCATCAATAATCCCAGCGCCGAAGGCGCTGGTTAGTCAACAAAGCTGTGTGGTCAGAGTAGAACATTGGGGGGGGGGGGGTCCGTGACTATCTGAGGCTATCTCAGTCTATCAGTGTGATTTACACCGTTACGTGCAGATATCCCCTACCAGGAGGATGTATGGTATACTGCTACTGCTACAGGCCAGTCTCTTATCACAGGCTATTCAGGACAACTGTTGTATATTCCCACAGACACTGAGACAAAGAAAAAGTGTACTTTCAGGTTTGATAAGCCTAGACTAGCAAGCTAGGTCCGACGACATGCCATTTTCCTCGATTTTGAAAAAAAGTAAATCATTAAATCTTAGGGGTTTTTTTTGTTTATTTATTTTTTTTTTGTTTCTTAGTGAGTTGTGAGTTGCTGCTACTGAAATAATCGATGTCATGGTAATCTTGAGGACATGGTCCTCAATCTTAGAATTTAGACATGTAACCTTGAGCACTGTTTTTTTCCTTCGGCCTGGGCATGTGTGGCATATATTACTGATGATATAAAGTAGACATATTTGTGAATAAAACCATGGAATTAAGATCAAATATGAAAACATCTCAATTTTTCTCAATGAAATAGAGGACAAGCTATGTACTTCTTTATTTCCTATTGCAGAAGGGGTCTGCATGGGCAATTATCTCCTGTACAAGGCATGAATGCTGGATTTTAAAACGGTTTGTTCTCCTATCCAAAAAAAATCCATAATAAAATAATAAAAATTCCAATAAAAACGGCACGTCATACATTGGCTGCATTGATGGTGTGGCAGTGAGTGATAGCCACGGTGGGCAGATGATATCTGGGAGGGGCAGTAGGGAACACTGCCACTGGGCGGCTAAAGCAACACCCCACCCCCTCATACCAACCAAGCCATGGCGGTAGACCCATTCCCCATGGGATATACATAGGAGCAGGTTGGTTTTGTACGTATTGTATAGGAGGACTCATCGTATGAGGAACGTCAGCACTGGACATGGGCAGGGGGAGGAGGTGGCACAAAGAAAAAAGAGAATGCATTAAGAACTGGTGCATGTAAAAGGGACTGACCAAACAGGCAGACAAAAAGACAAGGGTGAAGTCGAGATGAGGGGGTGTGGATGGGGGGGGTCCCCCATGTCACATGTCGATTTTAAAAAATGGCCATGTCCCCATGTCAATTTTAAGAAATGATCATGTCACCATATCGATTTTAACAAACTGTTCATGTCCCATGTCACTAAGCCTAAAATAGCCCATGTCGCCATGTCGTTTATAGTGGTCCACACCCATAGATGACTTCAAGTCACATCATAATCGGCATGTAAGACCTTATTAAAGAGCTGAGTTTTAATGATATCACTGCTAATCCTGGCAGTACAAAGCCAGCTCTACCATGCCCCGTATGACTACTATTATGAGGCTGATATTACTATTCTTGTGAGGCCCTGGTATTAATAAATCTTGTACTGTTGTATTCCTCGTGACTTTCTCGCAGCTGCTGCATCCGAATGCTTTGGAGATATGAGTGAATTATACAATAAAGGTCCCTTTAAGTGCCGGGGTCTCAAACAAGCGCCGGTCTCAAATGAGGTGGTACATCATAGGGGTAATTAACTAAAACAGTGTTCAGATGAGCACCTGTCTCATGTACCGCCAGGGGTACAGTGGGATTGAAATATATGAGCGCCCAGGCGCTTTTACAGGTCACTACGGCAGCTGAAAGGACTGAGAAAGTGTGCATGCAGTCTCTGGGGAGTGTGCTCAATCAGAAATCACACATCTATAAAGGCCCAATAAAGTGCCTGTCAAAGACAAATGAGGTGCCTCTGGAGTCCTAATGACCCTCTATGGAATCCACAGACCTCCTGAATGATGTCTCCCCTGGAGTCTCCTCTGTCAAAGTTCTATGTCTACACCATGTACCAATTACACCCCCCCCCCCCCCACAGTCAGCTATTCTGTTACCGCCTGTACACATGGCAGCTGGAGCTGTCTGTCTTAACCATTTAAAGACTGTATATAGCTTTAACTGTGTAAATGCTGCATATCGCCTTAAAGTTCTGACTCATTTTATTTTGTAATGGTGAATGGATATTGATAATAATTCCGAAGAGCTGCAGGCTATTCTTGTATTTACCAAATCCAAAGGGTAATCCTGAAGGGTCAGCATGATGCACCAATTCGGCGCTGGTGAGTTACTCGCCATTATTGTATTGGTGCATCATGCCACATGGTACGGTGGGTGCATCTGTCTTAATTAAGTTAATACAACATGATTTTTCACATTGCATTGCTCTAATCCGTCACACCTCGAGAAGAGAACGAGCACATTCCTCTCCACCCAATCAGGTGATGTGCACGCCCTATCAGAAAATCACCATAGCTAAGTTGTTCAAGGCTCCCATTGCCATAAACAATACTGTCTTTTGCTATGCTGAACTCTGACCAATTCATTGCGATTCCAGTACATATATCAGGCTTAATGCTTAAGCTGTGCAGTTGGTAAAATGGCTTAAAACCTACTAAATTGAAAATGGAATAACCTCTATACAGCATATCGTGTTACAAGAGAAGCCCTTATGTGCTCTTTGCGTGAGAAAGTACAAATGTTGTAGCATTGCATGACACATTCAATTACACTTTATGCCCACTTTCATCATATCTAAAACATAAACCTTGGTGTATGTATTTTATCTCAGTGCATAGTTGTACAAAAATGTTATAGGCCGGCCTCAGAAGTCAAAGCTGGGGAGGCTTAGAATTTTCCTGGATCTACGACAGGTAACAGTAAATGTAGTTTCTATACACGATAAGAGATAATCTGATGATGATATCTAGCAGGATCAACGACCCACCAGATGAACACAATGATTATGTGAGTACATTATTCTGTCAGGATCAGGTCAAACCAGCTGTTTCAATATGATACATTAGGGGTATACATGTACAATGCACTATATATCACTCCTTTTTATAGCATTAAACCCATAGTCCACTAGGCCTCTGTCGCAGAAATTTATATAGGAAATGTATGGCTCGATCATGCGGCAGAGACAGTTACATGCTGTTACTTACAGTTTGTCGCAGGGTATACATGTGTAAGGCAGTTACATGCTGTTACTTACAGTTTGTCGCAGGGGTATACATATGTAAGGCAGTTACATGCTGTTACTTACAGTTTGTCGCAGGGTACACATATGTAAGACAGTTACATGCTGTTACTTACAGTTTGTCGCAGGGTACACATATGTAAGACAGTTACATGCTGTTACTTACAGTTTGTCGCAGGGTACACATATGTAAGACAGTTACATGCTGTTACTTACAGTTTGTCGCAGGGTATACATATGTAAGACAGTTACATGCTGTTACTTACAGTTTGTCGCAGGTTATACATATGTAAGACAGTTACATGCTGATACTTACAGTTTGTCGCAGGGTATACATATGTAAGACAGTTACATGCTGTTACTTACAGTTTGTCGCAGGGTATACATATGTAAGACAGTTACATGCTGATACTTACAGTTTGTCGCAGGGTATACATATGTAAGACAGTTACATGCTGATACTTACAGTTTGTCGCAGGGTATACATATGTAAGACAGTTACATGCTGTTACTTACAGTTTGTCGCAGGGTATACATATGTAAGACAGTTACATGCTGATACTTACAGTTTGTCGCAGGGTATACATATGTAAGACAGTTACATGCTGATACTTACAGTTTTTATATGTGAAACTCTTTTATACCCAAACTTCAGCGACAACGGTTCTTACCTGCAAAATATAACAAGTAGACGATATTAGAATGTGAAAATCAAACATACATCTATAGAATGGTACCTTAAGCATTCTGAATGTTAGCCTCTAATGGGCGTCCAATGAAGAATTGAGTGAAATAACAATGAAATAAGACGTAGAATTTACCTTCTCATAAAAAAGGGTTCACTAATACCAATTTTGGGTTGGTATCATAGCTTACTTCATGATTGAAATAAGTTATGTTTGGGGAGCCTTCCAACGCAGGAATATGGCCTTATTTAATCCAGTTCATGCTATTTCAAATTGAAATAACTGTGTATGGGACGGCAAATGTTGAAATAAGTCTATTTCAAAATGAAGTAAAGTTTATGGGCCCCTCCCCAGGTTGCAAAGATGAACCCAAGGTAGTTGTATTGATTATTGTGACACAGGTTTTCAGTGTACATAGAACTGTTCATCAATATCTTAAGATCCTTCTTTTACGCACCTTGACTACTGTACACATTCAAGTAAGAAGACACCAATCGATCGCCTTATTGACATTACAGGTATAACATTTATTTACTGGTAGTTTCACCCTGAGTCGAGCACTTGGAGTTTGTGATTTATGGTGGGGATTTGAAACGTACGCCTGCAGAAGTGTGCAGGGTTAGTAGGAAGGATGCGCCGGAAACAGTCCTCGGATCCATGAGGGGAGAGGACACCAACAGTGGCGGATCTAGGATTTGAAAAAGAAGGGGGCGCGGCCCAGAAGGAGGGGGCGCACCCCCTATTTTGGGTGAAATTTTGGGATCCAAAATGTGTAGTTAAACTCTTAAGTACGGGGGAAAGTGTAAATCCGCCACTGGTGTCCAAGACCTCCTTTAGAGGATAGGGGGATGTGTGGGTCTTGATGGGGTGCTAGTTTATATATATATATATATAGCCTTATTTGTTTCTCAAAGTTCATTGAGTTGAACAGAAGTTATGCTGATTTAACACTTATAATTCAAAAACTCTAGGTCTGCCTTAAGGACGAGAGTGACAGGCGCCTAGTGGGTGTTTTGGGAACTACTGCATTTAGCTCATTGAGGGGTATCTGACCTTTTTTTAAGCAAGTTTCTATCATTAGTAGTTCAAAAGTTAAGTCTAGTGATATAAATGAACATTTTTACTAGGTTTGAAGAAAGTTTTGTGAATTACTACGAGATCACGCTTGGTTGAGGACATTATTAAGAGTGAATTGTACATCACAGATGTAATGGCCGAGAGATCGTAGTAGAGACATCTAATTATGAAGTGATTGAACAAACACTCAGAGACTCTAGGGGACAGAGCTGCAGTGCTGTTGGATGACCTGGGGCAATAGCAATTGACTACAGGTACTTAGAGGCGCCTAGAGTGGGTGTGGAAGCTATCAGCCCGTCCCAGAATGACCTGGAATGATAGCAATTCACTGGTACACTGGTACTGGTACACTGGTACACCACAGTCTTCGTGATGGTTGACTGATTTCAGTAGCTGATCTATAGTAGAAGACTTTTGGCTGTTTTTGACATGACCTGCTGTCCCCCTTCTACATGATGTATATATGGCCGAGGAGACAAGTCTCTCTGCAAATAAAGCCCCCCTCTACCCCCTCTGGATGTAGTCCATAGGCTTATGCAGTACGGGCCCATCCCCCTTTTATATGCATTCACCTTGTGCAAAAAGTAGCGTTGGAACCATATGATTTTACAATTTTATCTTGATTAGCATACATCAATTGACATAATTGTAGTTTTTTAGAGAAATTGTTTGTACAGTTTTCGAGATATGTGGATCAACACAGTAAAAGGTACACCCGCAAGGGGGTGCGTGGGCATACCTTTTACCGTGTTGATCCACATATTCACAAAAATCCCTACAAAATCCCAATCGGCTAGATATTGGCCCATTGAACTCAATGTTAAGGGGTCCTACAAATGATGGCCAGTACTGAAGAAAGTAGCGTTGCTACCCCAACTTTTTATTTCATATTTTTCAATGACACATTATGTAAAGAACAATTGTTTCGAGTTACAGGGAAATCCTTTGTCAAATTTATTTTTTGGGCCACCTGGAGCCCTTGTCCTTAAATTCGACATACTGCGATATTTGAGTAACCTAGAAATATATGTAAATACAATTTCTCATATATTCATTTTCTACAAAGAAAGGCATTCTTTTACTGTATGTCTAACACAGTTCTAGCCCAGACCAGACCCCTATGTACATGTAGTTTAGTGGTTTAGACACTAATGTTTGTCTCCTACCTAAGTATACACAGGGCATACACAGGATCCTGCCTGGCCCTGTCCTAGAGCTCCCTCTGTTTGACTACTACACTGACAAAATTGGGATCTCTAGCAGTGAGCAGCATATAATATAAAATAAACGAGGCAAATCCTGTCAGATTTCATTTGGCATACTTGGCACAGACTCGTTATGTGCCAAGATGGACAACTCCGTGACCTGCTACTTTAGCATCATCAGATAAGGCATCGTGCCTGACACATCAGGAGTTATCAAGACAAAGGGTCTAAGCAAGGGCTTGTTTATTTCATGCTGTTCAATAAGAAGACTACAGTGACCCTATAGTTTTTGTGTCAACCCCACCCCACCCACCTTACCCCCTTACACACTCCCTTTCCTTACACACCGCCCCTACACAGTGCCCTGCCATGTAGATCCTATGTACACACTACTTAGGTTTTCATTGCGCATGCTCAGACACCAAAGCGAGGGTGTTGGCCCCTGCCACCCAGATTGACCTTTTTCTGGGTCTATTCACAGGTATCTTTATCATTACTTTTGTATGGCTGCCACCTTTAAATGGGTTTCACTGTTGTAAATAAGAAGCTGATTGGCCACATCCTATAGACACCTGTTAATTAAGGTGGGTTACAGTCATCAAAAAGTGGCTTACTGTGCACATTTCTGTGCAGCTGATTATATCTTAAGAGGAGAGTTATGGTGTCACGGTACTAATAGGGCCAAGGACGTTCTGATTCCCCCCCCCGTCTTCCACCATAAAACTGGCGTCAATCGGGTTCTAATTTGATGGCGTTCATAAATAAAGGCTTAAATTAAAGCTGAAGTCATTCTTGATTTTTTTAGCATGGTCAACCATAACGGAGTCAGATCCGTTTTTGCACCAGTTGCCATGGAAATCACCATGTTGAATAAATTAAATGATACAGGCGCCCCTGACAAGTCACAAATGTGACCTTGGACCCCTCTCTGACAAAATAGGTTTCCATGGTGACCAAAAATCTTTTGCAACTTTTTGCCCCCAAACCATTACCTTTCTTCTGGTACCAAAATTATTAATCTGCGATAAAAATAAGGTCCCCTGGCACTGATTATACCAAGCAAAACACTGTTTTTAGTTGGGACTATTTAGCTGTCCTAGGCTTACCAGGGCAGATTACTACCGTGACACCTTAACAGCTGGGGTCATTTTTTCCGACAATATATAGTTTGCCCAGAAATAAAGATATTTACCTCCCTGACATGAATCTCAAATTTTACATGGGAAATTTGTATATTTATGACCATGGAGCCTATTGAAATATGGGTGAGGGGTCCCTCAGGGGTCAATTTTTTGTATTTTAGGGGTTAAAAACAGGGACCTTTCTTTGGCTTGCTCTACCGAAAAATTGGATCTGAATTTGTTATGGCAAACTACCCTCATATGATGCCTTAACACATTGACAACAATAATGTATAACTGGTTAAGATCCCATCTAATACCTAAAAGCATGAGAGTAATCAAAACAAGGACAATGTCCCCAAAACTAGGCCAAAATCTGCATGATATGGTGCAAAATGTGGTATTTTTTTTAATGATGGCTGTTTATTTTCCCTAGCAACGCTTGACTACACAATTAAAAATTCTAAGGTTTGACTAAAATCCTATTTCCAAAGGAATATTCCATATGTTTTGAATAGAAGAAGCATAATTTGTGCTATTTATTAGCATTTCTAGAGGCTTTCAAGGTAATTTTATGGAGGAGCCCTGGAACCACTTTCTGTGCCAAGTAGCCTCAACTGCCCCATCTGGAGCAAAAAAAGGTCAATCATATGCAAATCCCAGACAAATTCAAAGAAAAAATGACCAAAATAGCTTCCCCTACACTTAATTTAGCTATTTTAATACAAAAAATTCATCCAGTTTGGATTGAGACCTTACAAGAGCCCAAAATGTGGCCAAAATCACCCCACCCAGCCATCCAGTTAAGGTGTCATGGTATTAATAGGGCCAAGGACGTTCTGGTTCCCCCCCCCCCATCTTCCACCATAAAACTGGCATCAATCGGGTTCTAATTTGATGGCGTTCATAAATAAAGGCTTAAATTAAAGCTGAAGTCATTCTTGATTTTTTTAGCATGGTCAACCATAACGGAGTCAGATCCGTTTTTGCACCAGTTGCCATGGAAATCACCATGTTGAATAAATTAAATGATACAGGCGCCCCTGACAAGTCACAAATGTGACCTTGGACCCCTCTCTGACAAAATAGGTTTCCATGGTGACCAAAAGTTTTTTGCAACTTTTTCCTCCCAAATCATTACCTTTCTTCTGGTACCAAAATTATTAATCTGCGATAAAAATAAGGTCCCCTGGCACTGATTATACCAAGCAAAACACTGTTTTTAGTTGGGACTATTTAGCTGTCCTAGGCTTACCAGGGCGGATTACTACCATGACACCTTATGGTCCTACAGTACCAGCAGATTCTATGGCTACTCTGTAAGTTGTTTGTTTGCTTATAAGAAGGTTGGGGGATCGAACCCTGCCATGGCATTCTCTGCCCAATTTTTCTTTAGTATAGTCCTAATTGTTTATTGTCAGTCAGTAAACGATAAAAGGTAGTTTTGATTTCTAACCAATTTCTGAATGGTGGACACACATTGAAAGATATATTGAAAAACGTTTCTTGGAAGCTGGGAAACCGTTTTTCCAAGAAAAATCTTTCCTACGTCAGTAAGTTGCCCTGGCCAGGAATAGAACCCATGATCTTCTGATATGAAGGTGAACATGCTACCACTGCTCCATGAAGACTGTGGTTATTGCCTTCCCTTGAATTATCCAATTAGCTACCCTCTCAATGTCTATTGAAAGTTGATTTTCTATTTTTTTTTAATGCCCCAAAACATTAGAAAAATGCCTGGGACCATATGTCAGGATTGCATTTTATGCAACGATGGATATGCTTATTATCTGATCATGAGTGTTGAAAAAGTTAGAAAAAAATCTATCCACTTTTGGATATGAATTTATGGATTTAAAGGAGAAATTGCTCTAAAATGCTGTATAAAGTTTAATTTCCTCTATCTCAAAAATATGCATGGGACCGACCCCCATGTTTTTAAGGCATATTTATGTATGGATTGTATACATATATCATTTTAGAATTCTGATGAGAATATGGTGAAAATCTATCCATCTTTAGTCTATCCTCGCCATCCACCTTAAAACGTCTAAGAAGTAAGTCTCTCAAACGTTTATGACCCATGAAATTCAAATTAAAACATTGTAAGATGTTCAAACACTCCTATAGATATCTATCCATCTTAAATCACTGTTTTTAAACTTCTCTGTGCATGTGATTGGACTGGTTGTCATTATCTTTTTCTTATAGCACCCATTTATGCTCTCAGAGACATTCACTTCCATTGCTTTGTATGGTAGTAAATGATCCCAGTCCCTCAGGAGTAATCAGCACTATTGTAATAGAGACAACAGAACGACTCCATTAATGTCTTGTTTTTAACAGTCAGACAATCAATCCAGCTACTGTATCGAGCCAAAATTCTCATCAGAGAGGCCCACATTTGGTAGGATAAAAAAGAAGCTTTTGGAGTGTGCCTTTGCACTTTATCAGTTTTTAGGCAGCATAAGTGTATTGACAAATTATGCTGCCAACATTACATTATAGCATCATGGCAACCATAGAATACTGTACCTGGAAGTAGCACGTGGCCTTAAAAGGTTTATTAGTGTATATATGCAGTGAACAATATAATGGATAGAGAGCTACAGGTATATCATTGAAGGGGCATAGCTTTGTTGCCATTGAGGCTATATCATCAGGTGGTAATTAAATTGTGTTGCAGAGTGAAATTTGGCTTAAGTCATAAGAATCGACTCAAAGTCTCCCAGCTCCCCTTTGGCACGAATTAGGTTCATTCTCACTCAGAGTCCCAGAGAACTCACGCTATTTTCAAATACAATTCTTTACCACCCACCCACAGGTCTCTTCTGCTCCCTGGTTCTCTCCCTGTCTAAGGTGACTATTACTAAGCTGTCCATACATCAACAACCAAAAGGAGATCACAACAACGAGATCCCGTTACCAACATGGGGATCTCGTGAGACAAAGCGTTCATAACGCCACAGATGAGACCTGACGAGACAGTTGCCCTCACTGAGTCACGCAGTCAGCGAGACGGCTCGAGATTCTACAAAGGAAAAAAATAGAAAGAACTTTCAGCACTTTATATCTGGCTGCAACAGAGGAGGACGTAAATATGCTGTACTCTACATGCAGTAAATATGTATCTGGTGAACATCATATTCAAGAGTGCTTTAGCACTATTATCACCGTCTCAGCATTATATTTGTAATGTGATTCTGAGGAAACAGAACATAGTACAGAATATAGTACAGGTATAAATGTGTCTTAAAGCAGTTGGTGGTTACATTAATCAATAATTCATAGTTTTTATCAATATCCCGTTTGTGTATTACCACCATATATATTACGACATACTGGAGGGGCAGTCATGCAAATTAGCTATATTGCTGACACCCAAAGACAATACCTATATGTCAATATATTCTTATTTAAGAGACTAGATGGGCATTTGTAAGATACTTTTAAGGCACTGAATTTGCCTGGAATCGTTGTCTTTACCGCTTTTTAACACAGATAACCCTAAAGTGGCAATTTTTGTCATAGAGTAATAAAAATTGATCCCTGTTCAAAATTTCGGACCTTTATCTGCACCGTGTCCATAGATATGAGGGATTGCTTACCGTTCTACATGTAGGACAGTAGGACTTAGGACTACTGTCTTTTGAAATTTGTGTTCTTTTGGTTGCCATGGAAACCTGTATGAGAGTGTCGGAAACTGACAAATAAGCTTATATATGGCCATTTATGCCATACAAGAAATTTCAATGCTTTGGCGATAGCGGATCAAGAGATTAGCACCGTCCTACATGTAGGACAGTAGGACTTTGGGCATCTGTCTCCTCTAAAAAAGGGCCAAATCTTTACCAGAGGGTAATTTTCTAAGTAGTAGGTGTTTTGAGACATGTGTGTAACGTCATAAAAGTACCTAAGAATACCCTATGGAACATTTTTGGAAGGCTTGGGCCTAGAACTATAGGATGCAACATTTTACTTCCATATCTGTTAAGTTTACTTGCAGATATAGACATATAGACCTCTTCCCATGATGTAACGTAGGCATCCTACATGTAGGACATTAGGGCTATCTGGGTTAAACACAGTTATAAGGAAGCAAGGTCTACTCTGTCCACGGTGACATCTATGTAGCATATATCCCTCTGCTATAGGGGAGCATAGTGCTATTACATATTATAGCAAGCTTATCAAGTTTCGGCACTGATTTGAGTGCTAAAAGTGGATAAAACGAGTTCCCAAAGATCGGGATAGAGGAACCCAAAATTGACAATGGACCAGACATACCTTGACAACGAGTTGACACCAACGTAAATCCTCCATTTGTGAAGCATATAACATTAATGAGACGACATGCTTTGGACATAACAGGGGCGTAGGAAAAGGGGGGGGGGGGGGGCATTCTGTCAGTACTACAGGTGGCTCCATCTGATGTGTTAAGAATATACTAGCCTTTAGACTGGCACAGGTCTGTCCCATCATATCCTTAGTAGTAGGCCTACGAGAACGGGAGTTGCACCAGGTCGCCACCTTAACTATAAGTCTACATGAAACCAAGATGGCAGAGGGCCTTCTCGTTGATTCGCAACAGAATTCAATGGATTCTATCAATTTTAAAGGTAAATAAATATAATTAATGGTGGAAAATATGCTATAAACGCAATGTGTATTGAATAGACTTGAACTCATGCCTTTCAGTGGATATATATTACATTCCTATATATGGGGAATTAATAGAGAGAAGCGGAAGTAATGATGTTTAAAGGAAAGAGACATAGCCATGCTGGGGGTAGCCCCCTCCCCACCCTTTTTATGGTGTGAGAGTAGGTGCCCTGTGAGCGAGCTGCTCACCACCCCTTCACTTTACAGTCAGCAGCAGCACTGTAGCTGTAGGACCCTACAATAATGATTGATAATGAGGAAGCCCAGCCTACCGTTGACTTTATGGTCTGGGCTAAGGAGCTGGGATTAAAACCCTGTACCACCAAGGCTCTCTCCAAGGAGGATATGACTGAGCTGGAAGTATTACAGATGATTACAGCACGTGACTTGGCTGCGTTGGACATCTCTATAGGACAGTCTTATTATTGCTGTAGCCCTTGCCCTCCTTGGAAATCCCTCCTTCCGGCGCGGGCACAGAATCCCCCACCTCCTCCTGCTGGTGAGGGGGTTAGCAGAGCAGATAAGGACCCAAATGGCCAAAAGGACCAGGGCCCCCGGAGCAGGGGACTGATGAAGCAGGTGAGAAGGGCCCACGAGGCGGGTCCCAAGGCAGTGCAGAGGACATATTAAAGGCAGGGAAGGAGTTTGAGAGGCGTTGGGGCCAGCTTTCGGGGGAGGATATATTAAGGGCATTGGTGGAACTACTGGCAGTAAAGGGTATGTTCCACCCTCCCAGACAGCTCCTGGCACTGGGCGATGACAGTATGACCCCACAATGGTCCTTACATTGAAGGCTACCAGCAAGAAGGCACTACAGGTGGAAGCCTTTCTCCCCAAGGATATAAAGCAGTGAATTGCCAAGAAGAAAAGGGAGACTATAAGACTGAGGGAAGGGTCTGATGGAAGCATTGCTTTTAAGGTAGATGACAATGCCTCTGTCTACCTTACCCAGGGGAGTGGGGAGCGGCCAATGTGAGGCTCTTGTACCAACTGCTAGTTGGTGGTGAGCTTGACTGGAAATGCAAGATAAAGGGATATGTGGCCTACACCACTACAATCTTTGATTTCGCTACATCCTATGATTGGAAGACCATACTTGCCATTGATGTCCGGTATCAGGAGCAGCATGCCCAACATGGCTTTAGTTGGGCTGAAAGGGCCCATGGCCTAGAATCCCTCCTTCTAATCGCCAGTCACACTAATGAGAGCTCCTCCAGTGGGGGGAAGGGAGACAAGTCAAGCAAGGCCGCAGTGGAAAGCAATGTGTGCAATAATTTCTACTTGAGGGGCGAGTGTGAGTATGGAGAAGCCTGCAAATATAAGCATGTCGAAAAGAAATAGGAGGGGGGGCCAGCCCCTCGCGACAGAGCCCTTAGGATAGAAGCGGGGAGGGCTAAGCTCCCACTGCATGACCCGGATTACGAGTTCATTATGGCAGGGGTCCAGGATGGGTTCCTGATAACCAATCTCGACACCTAGCATGCAGGAGCCTTCTAGAAGAACCATCCTTCCGCCCTCAAACCAGAGAACCGACCTGCTGTAGAGAAGCAGATCCTTGAGGAGATGGCAAACCTTGCAATTATTTCGGGGTTAGCAGCTATACCCAAAGGCCCTGGAGAGGGCATACGCTTAGTTATGGATGCTTCACGCCCAGAGGGCATCGCTCTAAATACCTATGCGGAGAATGAGAAATTTAGCTACCAGACCTTACAGGAAGCGGCTGTGCTTATACATCTTAATGACTATCTTTCGAAAATTGATCTCGCCACAGCTTATAGGAGTACCAGACTGCATAAAAACCACCATAAGCTTGCAGGAATAGCATGGTCATTTGGCAACCAACATGTTACCTACATGGAGGACCATTGCTTGCCTTTTGGTGCGACCTTAAGTGCCGGAATATTTAACAAGTTAACCCAGGCAGTGCAGCGCATGATGGCTGCAGAAGGATTTATCCTGATATTTGTGTGCATTTAGACGATTATTTTAATTAGGGGGAAGGATAGGAAAAGCTGTCAGGAGGCCATGGACAGACTATTGAGACTCCTGCGAGAACTCAGTTTTTCCATAAGCTACAAGAAGCTAATACCTCCACCCAGCATCTGACATTCCTGGGTATAGAATAAAACCATAGTGTTGTAGATTTTAATACAATAGTAGAGAATAGTCCTGTGAGACATGGCGCGGCAACTTGTAATCTTGTGTCTAGTTTCAGTTGGTGAGACAGATAGGGCATACTATCATCTGGGCTTTTGGTAGTATATAGCACAAATTCAACCTGAACTACCCACTGCAGCTAAGTACTAATAGTCTGTAGACTGTCCATTCTGCATGCACCTCACTCAGCTGCCACAGGGACCTGTCTTATTCAATGTTCAATGCCATAGTCAACAGGTGTGTCATTATGAGTGTACACTGTCTCAGATTGCCAGGAGCCTGCTCTGCCTCCCCACCCCCCCCCCCCCACACACACACACCCAACTGCCAATCACTTGTAATAGTCTGTACCTCATCATGGGCCAGTGGTCAGCAAACTGGCCAGATCACTCCACCTCTCTGTAGAGGGGGAGCACAGTGTAAGTACCTCGGTGTACATACATGTTTTCAGTGTTCCACAAAATCGTTTATATATGAAAGGAGTAATCAAATTAATCTTTCATCACCAATAGTAGATACATATTCTGAGATAGCATTATTTCAATGTAAACTAAAAATTTTACACAGAAAAGAATGTAGCAGTTCCACAAGGTGGCCTTACACTTCAACCTCCTCTGATTTACAAAAATGCACATATGGCAACACACACTTTAGCACTGATTTCTCCATAGAGATCTTTGACAGTGAATACTTTGTTCAAATACAGAAAATATGATCCAATTGTACCATAACCCACTGAGATAAAACCTGTACTACATATATATAGTAGTTTCAAAATGAACAATTCTAAAACAAAGGCTACAGGGATGCATTTCTGAATCTTAAAATGCTCTAATGCTAATCTGCCATAGGGCTCCAAATGATGAAATGTCTTATCTGCGAATAAAATCAAAAGTATGAGATATATTCTGAAAATTCCTTCACTGATAAGTAAAGTACACACACTGTTGTTATTACATTAGAATAGTGAGCAGGAATAGTCCATAGCAGAGGAGCCACAAACAAAAATAGAATGCAAGGCCTCCCTATCCCTTACACCGTGGCGACTGTGAACCATACACTAGTCTACTCATCTCACGAGTAGTACTCACTAGTCGCCGCGCTAATTAGACACTGTGGCCATTGTTTATATGCTCCCTGCCAACAAGCTGTCTGACCTGACCTTAAAGGTCGCCTGCAGGATGTTCTAGGAAGTAAATCTCTCACCAAGCGGGACCTTCAAAGCATTACTGGTCTGGGCTGCACAGGTCATTATAGGGGTTGTCAATTAATAAAATTGAATTTTACTCCATTCCTCTCGTCATTTAAAGAAATGTATGTGTAAAATGAAAGTATATGTATGTGAGGTTGGATGGTAGGTAGAGTGGGGGGGGGGCTCTGTGACATAGTTGGAGCGGTGCCTACTGACAATTCCATGTATGTTTGTATTGCTACGTGTCCTCCTTATAAGCTAGCAACAAGGGTATTATACAAAGAGCTGCATGTTTATGGTAGCATAGAAATCTATGAGGTTATGTTCCCTTTCTAGCAAAACTTACATTATCCTGTATTCATTATATCAACTTCACAAAACCATTATTAAAATGGTTTTCTTTCACAGGACCACTATTAAAGCAGTTTTTTAAATATTTTGATAAAGTTTATACTGGGTTCATACAGATGATATGTCTTGCCAAAATTAATCGTTTTAACATCTTGATGGTGGAGAGAAACATTACATATACATGGAGGCTACTGACATGAGAGCCTCATTTTGTAGACCAAGGGGAGTGTAGTATCCTCTTGCATAACTACTGTCATATCTAGCTATGGGGTATTATAGCCAAATAATGAACATAGTGATAACAAGAAGTTGGCGATTAGTGGATAATTCATAATAGCTTTATGGTACAAAAGTACATGCTGAAGAGATGTTAACTCAGCGAATAGCTAGATGGTAATGCCCACAGGTGTACCAGCACCTGGCTGTATATATAAACATAATGACCATCAGGTGTACCACCCCTAGTAGCAGGGTGTGGTACTACTGCCTACACTATAGTGAGCGATAATAGATGTCGCATACATGGTATAGGTATCGTTCCACTATTGATGATGATGTCACTTCTGGTAATACACTGAGATGTACGGATTTAGGACTTGGAGGGATGTGATTGGTCTATATTAGAGTTCAAAATCATTGCAAACTTTTAAATAAAGCATAGATAAAATGTTTAACCTGTTGTGATTCAGAATATATGGGGTACAAGGGACAGCTCCTTTGTCTAGGATCCCAAAATATTCATTTAAAAAAAGGTTGCAAATAATCACTAATTGTGTGCAGAATAGGCCAAAATGGGGATGGGTTCAAACATATGCACGTACAGAAAAACTGGGTTGGTGAACAACGTCTGGATCTGGCACCCAGAGAGGGGGAAAATGTGCCTCTTCATGATTTTGAGTGATATGGAGTGTTTGAAAGGTGAAATTCCACTTTTACGGGTGCATGAGTTACATTAAATTATAATGCAGAATGTTTTGGTGGTCCGATACCTATAATGTACAATATGTGAATAAAGTAAATGTGATCGAGTCCTCTACTTATCACACTACAAGCCACATAATGCGTTTTTTTTTAAATGGAAATGCTTACACTAATCATTAAGTGTCCAAATCTCACAAAACCTCCTCCCTCCATTCCACTAAAGAAATTACTCAGAAGAGGACAGCCTATAAAGCATGCCTTTTCTATAGAGGACGGCATTTCCAGAATCTCATGTATACAATGGCAACATAAGGCCAAACATGGTGTTGCCTTTTGGCATCACTGTTCAAACCATGGTCACACCTTGGAACAAAAGAATCGCACTCTGAATATATCGCGTAACCTGGTGTATAGAAATGTCTCCCATATACACTAGGTGTGACAAACCTGGATCATGGTTTAAAGCAGATAAACTATGGGTTATAGTTTATCTACTACGTATCCCATAGTGTTGCCCTTTGGCAACATTCACATGGGATAGGTTAAAGAAAAGAGTGGTAGCTCTCTGGCATGACCCTCTGGCAGTATATGTAGCAATTTCAATGGTGTTTCTATCATCAGGACCCTCTGCCCAATACCTCTTTTTCATGGCAAAGCCCCATGTGTTTTTTTTCTCATGGTGAACCAGAGTACAGTGTACTGTATTGTATCATTGTATGGAATCTTAACAACCTCCCTCCCCCACTCCTGTATCTTCATACTGGGTCACTGCTGGGTTACATGGGCGGCATTCATAAAACATATTGGACGCTGGTTGGACCAGCTGGTGCTGGCCACTTCATTTCACTATCAAGTTATCTTTTACCCTTTAAGGGCTGCTGATTTCAAGTTAATATGCATTGGTCGTCATGATGTACAAATGCAATGCTGGCAAGTCTGCACTGCATCGGTGCATCATGCCGACACTTCCAAGAGTGTATTAACCCCATAGATTCTCCATAATACACTAACGATGAACAGACTTGATAGGAATCAGGTTTTTAGTACATTAAGTATTATGAGTATTAAAGGGTGAAACATAGCTCCTGCAATACAACATGCTGGGGAAGGACACAGGACACTATGTGTATCACATCTTGGGTGTACAGGGTTGTATGGGTGCAGATATGGAAGGTCAGTTAGGGGTACATGCTGAACCCAGGGTTAGGGTCAAGCACGAGATTTTCGGTTCAGATGTATCTAGAGATAGGAATGGGCGGGTGGGCTGTATGTGACAGGGTTACACACGCAGGGTGTTGTGGAGGAACATTGGAAACAAATATTGCATGGACTGCGAAAAGAAGATGATTTGAAAATAATGAAATCTGTCATAAAATTAAAATACAACGGCATGCCATGGCAGCTAAGTCTAAGAGAAAAGAGAATGAAAAAATACATGCTGTCCTATACAGAAAATGGGGCATGTAGGTATAGGAAAAGTGTACATAGGGAGGGGTACCGTACCATAGGAGGGGTGTGTGACTGGTGTGGGAAAGGTACACACACAATAAGAGGGGTGAGCTGAGGCCATACACAGGGACTGGTGTAGGTGTGGGGGGGGGGGGGTCAGGAGTGAGTGAGTGAGTGATAGATGTTTAACGCCATTTCGACAGCTAAGGTCATATTCATGGCGAGAACTACATTACACAATTTTACAGAGGGATGTGTCAATGCCCACGCATTATGTACACCACACACCCGAGGGGATAGGAAAGAGGAGAAATAGACCCTTTTAAGTGGGCTAGGGAAGCCCAGGGGAGTAAAGAAGATCGTCTAAAAGGGGCAGTAAAAATGTATATATATATATATATATATATATATATATATATATATATATATATATATATATATATACAGAAAAGGACTTGTCAGAATTCATAAGATAAACAAGTTAAACTTATTCATATCGAAAATTTGCTATTTGAAACCTGATCAATATTTGAAAAAACCTTGACCTGCCATGCGTATTGACCTTATAAGTGTGACAACCCTGGCAACCCATATTACCTTTTTGTAGCTGAGAAAGAAAGGTTCATCATATGCTTTGAAAGTCATAGTTGAACCAGTTTGACCTTATCTACGTTTCGATCCAAGTTGGGACTTTACCGTCACCTTCGGTCCAGGAAACAGAACACATAGTACATGGTAGCCTTCTTGGAATTGTTGCCATTATTCCTAAATGTAATCCCAGACGACGAAATTGCAAGAAATTTTGCCAAATTTGGTGTGCCAACATAACGTACCTGATATAGTTAGATATGTTATCATAGAATTAACAATCGCCTCACACATAAGGTCGAAAATCATAGAAGGTTTGCATATGACGAATTTGGAGGTATTCCAGCCCCTACTCTTCAGATTTTAGTTTCCACTTCTATTCCTTTGGCTCAAAGTGTCCGGCTGGATGAGATCTTCATATTACATATGGGTTTTGATGGTCCCATATGCATATTTTGGGCTCCAGGGCAGTAAAATGTGCCCAAAATGACCAAAATTGTCTGGGTGAAATTGAGTCTGGGAGAATGACATTCGAGTTACAAGCCATGTTGAGGGCTTAATTTCCTACAGAAACAATCTTCATACCTCCATGAAAATCTCAGGTCCAGACTATTTTGACCTGTAGATTAAGAAAGTCACATTATCATTTATGTCAGATGTGTCCTTGCTATTGTAAAACAAGCATACTTATATAAATAAGAATTCTTTTTCTGGGCACATGTCTGGGCGAATGACATGTAAGGCCCCATATGCACACTTTCTATGATTTGTGACCATAAGGTTTGCCTACATGAATTCATCACTCGCCACATGAGCGCCCACTACATGAGTGACATTTTTACCTGTGCGGATCACGAGCCGTGTATAAATAGATCCTGCTATTGCGGAAGTTACTCAAAGGTGTTTCTGTGAAGCTTGTCAGGTGTATAAAAGGTAAGTTGTAATAGCCACCTATGTGTGTTACTAAGTTAGAGGAGGGGTGCTAGGTGGGGGTAGGATAGGTCGCCCCTGACTCAAGCACCTTGGTACCTTATGTCAACCATCCCGCTTTGTTTAAGGTTATTTTCATAATCAATGAATGTACTTTTTGGGGGCATGTGCACGGTCCTCATATCCCTTCCTCATAATGTAATGGATTAGTAGTCTTAATCCTGTAAGAGGTTAACGTAGCGAGTTAGACTTTATAGATACCAAAGTTTCTAGTGGTCGAGTCAGGGGTGACTGGTGAATGAACTTAATGTTCAGGATCCATGAACCTTGAGTTATTTAGACCAGTTAGTACACTAGTACCCTAGTCTACACATACCACGTGTAACGTAGGCTTGTACTACACACCGAGTAGATAAATTGGTCTATAATGAGGTAAATTGAGTGCCAATACGTGTCTATGAGTGTACGTGTTTAGGGATAGACTATGAGATAAAATGTCAAGGTGGAATAGAATTTGCAGAGTGCCTCTAATATTACTCCCATCTAATAGGCTTCCTTCCATCAGGAACGCCTAAGTTAAGTTTCAGGGATTTTATTGTCAGTCCTTTGCCACCTAAACTAACTAAGCTCACGTTCTTGTCTATGAATATCGACGGTAGATCCAACATGGACGTACATGATGAATAGAGATTTCAGATCTACGGTGTCATGTATACATGGCATTTTAAGATAAATACTAGATGGACGGAAATAGCTCTGCTGATAGTCTGTATTGATAAAAATGAAATTTTAAAATGAAGTAAACAGTGGAGAGGACAGAATCAATATTAGATCAATATTCCACATGTCCAGTCTTCAAACATTGGTACCTGGAGGTTACTATTGATATAACAATGGTAACTAGACAACCAGAGTACCTAAAGTCATCTAACGTGGTTACCTGAAGGCTACTGTCAATATTACAATGATGGCTGGATCTTATAGATCCTGAAGCTAATCTATGTATATCTAATGGCCATTCTCAATATAACCAAAAGAACATAGTCGGTGTACCTAAAGCATGCAAAGAAGGTTACCTGCAGGCTATAATACAAATACACCAATTCTAGGTATGTTCTATGGGTATGGAAGGTAAAAGGACACTTATGCAAAGGGTTTCTACTGAGGACCTTCTTGGTAGCTGGAAAACATAATGTCTACAGAATGTTAAGCTATATTTAGGTGAAACAGCAGTGTGTGTTGGGGGAGTCCCTTCCCTTACATTTGTATTTGTTTTCCTCTCTTTCTACACACATAGATTCCCTCATTGCTTGCCGCCTTCTGCACAAACCACCAATAATAGACATAAGACTGGACATTAGCTGCCAATGGCGGATTTAGATGGGAGATGCGGGGCCGTGTGTCCCCTCCCTTTTCCAGTTTATTTACCTCCTTTTACCCTAGAATTTAGTCAAATTCAGGGGTCCTAATGAGGGGCGCGCCCCCTCTTTTTCAAAATCCTGGATCCGACCCTGTGACTAGCTCTCTGTACACCTGTACTGTGGACTGGCTACAGGACACAGCCTTGTAGTACTTAGTAAGAGATAGGAACTGGTATTTATAAAAAGTACTCACTTAATGTTAACATAGGCTAAAGTTATGTACATCACCACCGATTACCATTCCACCATCCGACATAATTTATTATAACTACATCTGACTTTACTAAGCTCAATAGATACATCATAAAGTGTAAATTTTGCTCTTAAAATCAGAAAAAAAGTTTTATTGAGTTGACATAACACTGCCACGTCCCCAGGTACCGTGGATTGTGGTTATATTGACACAGGGAGTGAATATGTAGGCTAGGAACAGGGAGGGGAAGGGACGGGGGTTAAAAGTGTGGTGGGAGGAGATGGGGGTATCACAGAAACCCTTGGGGTGCACGACTTGGGAGGTCACACATAGCCTACGGTACTACCATGTACCGATACAAGTAGATGTATAGGTCACGACATATTTCGCTGGTACCACTGCGGGATCGATGCGATATGCCCACTGATAGCTACTAACTGACCTTATGACATCACGAGTTCTAGTAGAGCTAACACGTGACCAGAATATCATTATCATAAATTATGATTTGCATATCACACTTCAAGCATTGGCAAAGTACAAAGCCTTGGTATAGGCGAGTGAACGCGCGCATGTGCATGCCCATGCGCACGCTTCACTCGCCTATACCAATATTTAGAAAATGCCAATGCTTGAAGTTGCTAGCTACCTGCCCTATACCGAGTGAGGGAGGTGGGGCCGGGGACCAGCCAAACGACATATAAGTACAAAATAATGTGTGTACTCATTTAACCCTAATTGTAATGCCGTTTGGTCATGTTCATGATGTATGTGCGTAACCCAAGTGGGTCTATCGCACCAATGCATCATAACGGCTCGTAAAGAGCCCACACGATGCATGGGCCTGGAACTTAAATGCTAAGTGCATTATGCTGGACAGTGATACACAGAAGAGAGTGAGCATGTTCTGCATTACCTCATTTGTGTAACATCCTGGCCCTTTTTGAGACTTGTATTGATCAATCCCTCAGGATCAGCATAATGCATTGATGTAGCCCTGGCGAGTTATTTATTCTACGGGTCTCACAATGACCAAGCGGCATGGTGCGTTAATACACGACATGCCTTTAAAGGCTTAACATTCAAGGAGTATTATATCCGGGAAAGCACATACCAAGTAGGGACAGGACTCTCTCCCAATCAGCCCCACACAGATACATGGAAATCAGAGTGACCTAAAAAGCTAAGGGGAAGAAGAAACTATAAGACTTAGTTCTATATGCATGATAATGTTACCCTCACATACCCTCATGATCTGTAGACACCAAAGTTCCAAGCTGAAAAGCCAAATAAGCATCATGCTTCTCTCACTTGATAAGAGAGACAACATCAATAACCGTATGTGATTTTTTGGAATTATTCACTAATCATTCAAGGATCTGCATTAAAGTGTAAAAGTTGTAAGAGGCAACAAAGTCCAGAGAACACCTTAATCAAGCTAGGTCATGAGGTGTGGGTGGAGATTTATACTCAGAAAAGGGTATAGGAGAGTTGGGGGAAGGGTGCATGGTCCCCTCTGATGCTGGAGAGTAGCTTTTAACAGTGATCTGAAGACGAAACCTAAGAAACTAAGCTCGGACCCAGACAGAGATGCTTCAAAGGGACGTGGTAATTGTATATAGGGTCTGTGATAGGTTAACCGCGGTCATGTGAATGAAGGAAGCAAGAGAAATTCCAAAACCATGCAAGCTGGCCTCACCTTGCATCAAATAGGCACCCACAGAGACAGTAAATTATGGACAGTTCTCAGCTCTCCTGTTAGAGACTGATTCTGTGCTATATTCCTGTTTGGCCATGGTGAGGTGATCACACTACGGCCGCACAAGGTTACACCCAAATACAAGCCAGACATCAACCAGCCAGGATGCTACCTTGTACCGGATCTAGGTAAAGTCACTAGACAAGGTAACAAGGCGTACGTGAAAAGGCAGACAGATTCAATTCCGAGTTAGCAGGTTGTCCCATGGGTGCCGCCATTACTGAAGCTTGTTATCAACGAGTTCTACTAATAACACATATCAGATGGGTACCGGTTGGCCCCCGAGAGGACCGCAGTGAATAGTTGGTGCTATTTCAGTGGCAGATAATCAAACCAGCTAAGGCCGTATAACATTTAGAGAAGGGAGTGAATGGGTGAGGGAAAGCGAGGGAGAGAGACACAGGCAGGAACAGACAGACAGATAAAGAAATAGATAGGTAGATAGATCCTTTAGAGGAAAATATCCAAATCCATTTTGAGACATTTCTTTGGTTTTACCCCCGTTCTACCTAATGACGTAAAGCTAGAAGTAATTGAGGAACATATTGAGGCCCAGGTACTGAAGTTTGAGAAATATGGTTTTGAAGATATCATATTGCCAGGTCTAAGCTAAGGTATAGAAATGACCCTGGGTGATTTTTGACCCGGAGTCATTTTTGACCCTGCCCCCCAACATCCCCCCACTTACCCTACTTGAAGAATTTTCACCCCAGAGTCATTTTTGACCCTGGGTAATTTTTGACCCAGAGTCATTTATGACCCTGTCCCCCACCCCTCCCCTTCCCCCTCTCTCTGCCTTATCAGTTGACCTAGATAAGTGGCCTCTCCCCTATACTGACTTTCAGTTATGAGTGGGCAGCAGATTAAATTTCAAATTGTGTTTTCTCAACTGCTATAGTTCATATCCAAAAGTTATTTTAGATTTAACTAGGATACATATTGGTCTTTCCAGTGATGTATGATTGATCAATCTCAAATGTGATACAAACTTATCATTTGCATTATTGTGAGCCCAGAGAGCTATTTTCCCTCATACCCACTGCAATGATTAAAACAGAATGCAAAATAAGATGGCTAAAAAGTAGTTTGGTATTCTAGACTACCATTATCAATCCTCCTCTTTTCATATATGATGGTTTTATGATAGATAGATAAAGAAAAATGGCACCAAAAAGCAAATTAAAATTGCTTTTTTCCATAGCAGACAGAGCAGGGTCATTTTTCACCCAGGATCATTTTTGGGGTTTTACAGAACCTGATTGCTGACTTGCAGTATGAATTATCAAGTCGTGGCACCTTCCTATCAACATGCAGGATGGTAACCACCGATACTGATCGACTTTCTCCGATAAGATAATGACTACCCCTAACATTGTATTGAACTGTGAAGATTTTAGTATATTAGAATGGCTAAGGTCACAGAGGCTTTCAGTGACATTCTAGGCGCAATATTCTATGTTCAAATTGCCATATACAATGCACTATGCTAATATATACTGACATATGTTGACTAATTTCTGACACCTTGGATTGCCCACTTTAGTCACTGGTTATACCTCGTAACCCTACACAACTGTGGATTAACTAATACATAATCAAAGAGGCAATGGACCAGGACACCGTGAGAGATAGGGTAGACTTGATACTATAGCTAGCTTTTTATGGCTATTCAGTTCTTACTGCAGTGGTTAAGCTTATGGGCCACAAAAACAAAATAATTCTAAGACCCAGACGCATGTCGTAGAAATTCGTTGTTCCTCCGTACCTTCAATTGACTAAAGTCAGTGAATAATAAAGGGTATGAGTCATCTCATAAAAGTAAGAATTCCTACAGAAGTAGGCTGGCTTGGTCGGTTGAAGACGTTGAAAAAGCAGATCAAACTCAGTCAGTAAGACTTAACCAGTGGGTTTCTGAATGATTAGACTCAAGCAGACTCGAATAAGCGTGTGGGGTACAGGAGCATCGGGATTTTAAAAAGGACCATGCATGTAGGGTTGGAAAGAATAGAGGCTGGTGGTAATAGAGGATGTCAATACGGTAATATGTAGCTAAGCTGGTACACATGCATCTAAATTCTTCAGGCTGGACTATTTTTGGACCACCTTGTGTTGATCAATGCTAAATGACCTTAATGACCATTGTGGTCAGAACGTTCTGTGTGAATGCTTTGGCTTCTGGCTATTTTTAGCCGAAAATAGACTGAAATAAACCCGCATGGGTACAGCTAACTGATGCAGGGCTAGACTCGACTGGATATACTTTTGTAGTCTGGTGGCAGGTGTATGGTCGTAGAGTTTTGAATGCATTGGTGGATCATGGAAACAAGAGTTATAGCATGTACACCGCCCTTAAAGAGTTAAACCTTTAACATGTATAGGCATATACTGCACAAGTAGAACTAATATTCTCATACATCTCCATGTATCTCCAGCTATCTTGGCCCACTTGCTATCAGGAGGCCCATGGTATAGGGCCAGCAGGTGGCTGTCTCCCACTAGTGTTAACAAACCAGCACGTATTCTCACTCCCCCAACTGATAACAACTGCACTCCTACCTTCACAAATACATGTATCACAGGTCTGAGTGAGGCTTGTCACACTGATCAGAGTTTAGCGAAAAGGAGTGGAGGCTCTGCAAGTGGGAGTTTGGAGGCTTGCGTGACTGTCGATGAGCAGTATTGAAGATACAATTCACACATAAGAGGAACAATAGTCATATGACACAATAACTAGAACACTATTGAGGGAGCCTCATTATTATATTGTTTAGATAATGGTCACACAAGAGCTCTATTATGTTTTATCCTAACCGTTTTGAAAAAAATAAATAGCTTTCTTTTTTTTTTTGGTTGTGGACCTTTTAGAATTGAATGATTCTTCAAGGACTAGTGCTCTGGTCCATTATAGATATAAGAAGATCATTGTGGCTGTATTTCCCTGCATACGCCTGTAACTGATACTACATCTGGTAGCCTATCAGACATATAATTATACCTGACTGATAACCCAAACCGTCGGCTCGTCTGACCTACAACACCTGAGGTCAAAGGTCAGGTCATAAAGTCTCACCTGTAAGTGGCCACAAGGTGTGTGTCGGATGTATGGGGAATGTATATAGATCAGGTGCATTATAAATAATCATATAGGTTGTAGCGAGATACCCGGCGTAGGCCGCCATATTGTCCCCTGGTTCTAACCACAGGATGCATGTATGATGTATAGGAATCTATACCACTCAGGTACATTATATTATGGTTGTAGCTAGTCACACTGTGTAGGCCGCCATATTGTTCCCTGGTACTGACCACAGGGTGTATGTCTGATGTATGGGGAATGTATACCAATCAGGTACATTGTTTACATAGGGTTGTAACTAGCCACCTAGAGTAGGACACCAACCTGTCTCCTCTTATTGACTAGAGACTGTACCTGGTGTATACATACGTGTGGGAATGTATACCAATCAGACACATTATGTATAGGGTTTATAAATAGTCACATGGTGTAGTTCACCATTTTGCCCCCTTCATAAGAATAGGACTGTTCCAATAAATTCCTTTATTTCATGTTTGGAACAGTGGAATATGAATACCCCATACTACGGCCCATAGGTTACCTTAGAGATCAGCATCTCACACCCCCGTGAGACAACCAACCCTATATCGCCCGGCCAAAAACAACACCCAAAATGACCATAAGACATGTAAATAATCATCTTTCCGTGTCATTTTGAAAAGACTTTGAACATTTCTCACCAAAATAACATGAAATAGATGCAAATGCCAGGGTGAAACTTGTATGTATCGTAGGAGCTGTCCGTAAGTATACGTAGTCCCTATTTCGGCAAATATTTCAGCAATGGTGGCATCCATTGGATGATGCAGAGGAGACCTGTGTGACCACTCACTAGTTTAGCAGGATAAAAGTAAAATTTTGGTCAAATCTGTGAGAATGAATTGTTTGATAAAACAACGTAATATTTTGGTGCAGACAACAGTTGGGTGTTCAGGGAATGGCCTGAGGGCAGTCACACCTAGATACCTGTGTACCATAAATTAGTGAGGACAATATGCAGATTCTGGGTCTGTAATCTAATATTGTATATCCACTGACATTTAAAGAGGCACTGGGCTATATGTGTATTTTAAATAGGGGTACACAATAAAGCATAGGGGCCATTTCAATTGCAATAAATTGTATGTTTTCCTCATGCAGTTATGTTATGTAATAAACGGGTTCATATCATTTGGGCATTCTTACAGCTACAATGCTTTCTGTTTTCATTTCCCATGACTCCTTTTATTCATTTTGTTAATTCAATATGCGCTGACAATAATCGGTATTCAAATAACATTGTCTTTGACTATCAAATATTTTGTAGTGATAGAGAACATCATTGAAATAGGCGAGACTTACCTTATTACGGAATACCATCCCTCCCAATTCATTTGAATAACAGGCGATGTATTCTCAGTAACCTGTCCAAGGTTATACAATTATCAACGCCCACAGTGCACACATAGCCTTTTTTGAACAATGGAAACTACTGTTATAAATATCGCTTCTGAGAATGCTTCACAATATTCCTAACCAAATTATCAAATTGCACTTCGCTTCTTCGAATTACTCTAACGTTATCTGTCTCACATCCTCCCATCATGATTTGATGAATATTGAAATAGAAAAGACACCACAGAGAGTTAATAGACAAAAAGTGAGGCTTTTGATATAGTGTTTGGCTGGAAAACAGAAGATTTTCAAAACAAGACTACATTAACTATTTATAACAAGCATTTTATCGTCGTGATGCATTATGGCATAAAAGTGAACATTTTATGAAGGCTAATAGATCTGATGGAGACTGGTGCAGTGAATTACCTGTAATGCTCTGTTCTAGGCTGACATTGACAATGATCAGTTCCAGGCTAAGTCACACCAAACTACCTTTCTATGAAGGGAATTATAATAGAGGAAATCCCATCTCACATTAGCCTGCTGCTGCCAGCCTGCCTAGTTCATGTACTTATCTCTCCCCGCTCTCTCTCTCACCCTCTCTCCCTCCCTCTCTCTCTCGCGCGAGCTCTCTCTCACTCAATCTCACCCTACCTCTCTCTCTCTCTCTCTCTCTCTCTCTCTCCCTCCCCCTCTCCCTCATTTGCACTCAAACTCATGATGAAGGCAAATCAAACATGAAAGGTCTTCATGAGGGCTGGATGTAGCACTGACTAGCAGACTCATCAGGGCTGCATTCATGCATCATGGCAACACATGAAAATAATGCATTAAAACAATAGGTGGTCTATAATGGGTTAAGTTCTAGTTGGAATAGTTATTAGGTAGGTAGTGGTTAATCACATATGCACATGTATGTATATATATATATATATATATATATATATATATATATATATATATATATATATATACCAAGCAACTGGTATTTCAGGAAAGGTCCTTGATACCATGTATCGCAATCTCCTATTATGATAAAGCTTGCATGAAGGTTACAGGCTGAAGGTCCTTTAGCATCGTAATGTAAGAATAGAATGCTAGTGGGGTAATATTAGTACTGCCTCGGTATGTTCCGAATGCAGAACTGAACATTTGGTTTGCTGGTCAAAAGACGCCTGTAGGAGGGTATATAGAGTTACTGTTCTGACCCTATACAGTATCATGAGCCCAGTCTATATTGTTACAGGAAATTGTCCAATCATCTTGGTATATACGGTATGTACATGTCTCTTCTTACTGCACAATTTCCCGTAGAAGGAAGTGATTTACTATCTTTCAGGTAGTAAACAGTAAACTGACCGATAACAACTTTACAACAAGTAGGGAGTTCCTGTGTCCTGTCATATAGTTTCGCTCTCAAACTTGTAGCAGTGCTTACAGGGAAATGCAACAATGGTAACTTCAATAGTTCAACGAACTGGCAGTTTGCTCAGGAAAATGTCAATTGCATATATATTCCTCTTTCAGTAATCACCTTACACATGAAATGTGCCTTACATGTGAGATATCTATTTGTTCGGGGTATACCAATTACCAGGACTGAAAGTGAGTCCTTATACAGACCTCTGCTCTGATACAATAATGCAATTATGCTATTCATGATGTAGCATAGGCCATCATCCAGGCACCCCCCTCCCCCTCCTGCTGTTCCAGCGTCTACATGTCCAAAGACCCATTTACAGCGATGAGATACCGATACAAAACTGGTCGCCTGGGGTCAGCCCTACATCGTAGTAGTTGTGTATTCCAGTTGCTGTAAAACCCAACATAAATTATAAGCCGCACCCTGAGTTCAGCGTTTTTGATATAGACCACAGCAGAGGTATCAAAAGGTTCCAATTCCTTCCTTTAGTCTATAAGTAATACACCTTAGTAAAACTCTGCGTCCCTAAATTCCAGGGGATGATCTCAGCCACGCCAAGGACCTGAAATGGGGCACAAGCCACGGCTCAATTTTTGTCGGTAGTTCTCTAAACCCTCTTCCCCTTTGATCTAAAAAGGATTCATGTAAACGTTGATCTTTATTGACTCTTTAGCCTGAGTCTACATTGTGACTTCCTACTAATGATGTCTATGCTTGGAGTTCTTTCTCCACCCAGAAGGAGAAAAGAAGTACCCCTATGTACAAGTATAGTTGAGGTTTGTGTCCAGTCCATAGTCTGAAACGGTATCAGGCTGGGAGGCTGGAGCCTGCTATGGCCCCAGCTGGTAGGGAGGTATGAGCCGAACGGAATACAGCGCTCTTAGCCCTGATGTTAGCTCCGTAATGAAGTCTATGGTCATAGGCTTATATTCTGACTATAAACACAATACTATTAATGGGAAAAGTACTCAAAATACTTGGTAGGAGGCCATGACAGGGGTATGTAGGGAGGTGAGTGATCACCTGGCACTCTGCCTGTGGTCAATTGATCCTGATGAGTCTATTGTGTTGTGGTCAAGGCTGCTGGCTAAGTAGTAGATAAACTATGGGTTAACCAGGTTACAGTGGGAAGCACCAGGTATATATTACGTACCCTGGTTAAACCCATAGTTCGTCTGCTTTAAAGCATGGTCCAGGTTTGTCACACCTAGTGCATATGGTAGACATTTCTATACACCAGGTTACGTGATATATTCAGAGTGAGATTCTTTTGTTCTAAGGTGTGACCATGGTTTAATGGTCAATTGTCTGCAAACTCTAAAACTAAAACACATTATGGTCTATTGACTAAGTGTATTGTTTCCTTTTGCCATGCCATAATCCTAACACAATGTTTCACAAAACAGCTGAGAAAAGAGCCCATTCCCAGTACTGATGTCTTACGATTCTGGACCAATAACACATGCAGCCCAGACTCAAGGTATCAAGACCAGTAATGAAGGCAAACTAGGTTTATCAACACTAAATCAACTCCACTTGGTGCCATAAGGGACTAGAAATCCTGATTAACCCTCCGGGTCCCACTGCCCTGCAGTACCTCAGCCTTGAGAGACATCACTATCTTGACTGGTAGATGCAGGGCTGGTTCAGCTGGACCTCTCTGCTGCAACTAGGTGATGGTCCCTGATGGTCCTGGGAGATCTTGAGTCCTTTCGTGAACCAGTTCAGAGAGCAAACAGGATAGGCTACCTTTAAATTCATGGGTAAATAGATGAAACATTGACCATCTAGGTGAAAACCATGAGGTGAAAACAAGTGTTTTGGACATTTGCAATATCATATAGGCGAGGAGGTTTTTTTAGGTGACAACACCTAGGGGACACAGTCCCTCTATACTAGGTTTCAAAATGATTAGACTGACAAGCCATTTTGGCAAGTACTAACATATTCTGTAGATGCAGGCCACTTGGAATATCACATAGCCTATTGGCCTGTATAATCACCGTGTCCTGTAAAAGTGCTCGTCTTGAGTAAGCACTTGGGTATACAACAGTATTAAAATGTTAAAATTAAAAAAAAAAAAAAATTATTCAAGTCTTAAATAAGATTTGGCTGGTCTTGAATAAGGGCCTTGGATATAGACTGTTTGAAATCAATGAGTGCCCCAGGTCAATACAGTACACGTTTTCAGTGTAGGGCAGATGAGAAAGGACCCTAACAATGTCTAACAGATAGGTACAGCCTTGGTACACTAGACCCTGAGTCGAGCAGGAATCTTGCCGTCAGTGTAATGCTAACCAGCAGCAGTTCCTCTTATCTCCACCCCTCACCCTGCACTTAGCCAATCACTCTTATTATCTTGTTTTATATCTCTAACAACCTACAACTACAGTCCATCCCCAGGCTATTGGCAAGTCTGGGGAGCAGAGAAGCCACACTCTGGTTCATGGTGAGCCGTGAATAGAAATCTGATCACTCCACTGCAGAAAATAAATCAAGGCAATTAGGGAGGTTCAGCAACCACAACCGCTGAATGTAGGCACCACAACATTAACGTGCAGTATACTTGTAGCATTGGTGCGTCTGCATTAAATGAGCCTTGCCATGGGTGAGGTACGTTGTCGTCGCTAAACCTCCCTACTTTAACTACAATATTCCGTATAGGATAACATGATATAAAAAAGAATCAATATGAATACCTGTATAAGTGAGGGAGAAACAAAAAAGGCATTTTTGGTATCAAAAATAACCTGGTCTGCTATGGCAGGCATTGATTTAACCTTTGGGTATTCCATAGTGTTGTAATCGGACTAATGCACAATGTAATAAATATTTGCTGTTAGCAGCAAAGAAGAAGGCAATGCAGGAGAGCTAGCAGTGCTGCATGCATGGATCATGCCAACTACAAATGTACCTCAAGTTGATGCACTGCTGCAGTTTGGCATGATCTACAGAGGCAGCAGCTGGTAGCAAATTAATTCTGAGATGCCCAAAGTGGTGAGAAAGGAGCAGACTAGTCCTTGTACCACCAGGCCTGACTTGAGTGAATCTGTCACAGTGGGCGGTCTGTGTTTTATCATTTATCACCCACCTACAAACACAATAGACTCACGGCAGTGCATCCCCAGAGTTTTATATACTCCACCCAGACTAACCTGCTCTGTCATGTTTTGTATAGAGTAACGGAAACATGTGACCCTGACTGAGGGAGCTTACAGTTGGAGCCAGAGCTTGGAGAAAGAGCTAAAGCTCAGCGCCTGAGCCTAAAGCTGACAGCAGACAGGCCCGACTGGATTGGCTGATCGGGAAGTTGGGAACGTCTGCCAAGGATGTCCGAACTAGTCTGTCAATATCAAACATGTTTGATGTCCCCTGATCCAATCGGCCACCCTTCCCTAACTACTGACCGAATCGGCCCTGTCTGCGGCCCCCTTAAGCCGGAGATCAGAGCCAGAAGAAGAGCTAGACTTCAAGGCCTGAACCAGGGCTAGAGCTCTGGTCAAGAGTCAAATATCAGAGCCAGAGAAAGGGCCAAGCCTAAAACAGGGCCAGTGATCATGGCCTAAGCAAGAGCCAGAGGTAGAGCTCAGAGCCAGAGCCAGAATCAGAGCTTAGCACTGAAGCCATAACCTCGATCACTCTCATCCGAATGCCCTCTGAGGAACATGAGGAGAGTCTAATTCTGTATGATTTCATGTATCTACAATAGTCAGCTATCTTTTACATAAGTTTATGCAGTTGTCATATGAGAAATATCATAAGACTAGTGGTATATAGTGTAATTATCTCAAGGCTCTTATAAATAGTGTTATTTCCAGTTGTCACTGGTTTATTCAGCTTTAGGCAACATGTAAGAAATATCAATCATACAGTAGTTAGTATGTAGGTAATTTGTACATACAGTAAACATACAGTAATTTATAAAGTACAATGTTCTGTTCCACTCCACCTGTGAGGTATTAATAATACAATGTCCAGCATAGTTCTAGGTGGGTTCCCACACCTAGCTCCTGACCTGCTGCTTAGAGGAATAATGTAATAATGAATAACTTTACCCTCTGGTGGAAGTCTTGAGGAAGATAGCCCCTGGCCACTAATGATAGAAACCAATGCCTGTCTAGCATAGTTTCACCATAGTGCAGTGGTATAGCAGGTAGCAGGAGATGACTGGAGATGTTACCTCTAGAGCGGTTCTTGGTGTTCTGACTGTCTAGGAGGTGCAGCCAGGCTATTTGAAGCAAATCCTGGAAAAGCACCTCCAGACTGACTGGAGCCAGTAGCATTTGCCTAACTCTACAATTGTTTGAGGGGAGTCTTTCATGTGTCACTGGGGGACAAAGGACCCCCATGGACGCCGCTGTGTCCCCCTTTGTCTTGGTCGGTTCTGCATCTTCAGACCCTCATAACTCGGTCGTTTATGCGTTTATAACCGCCATTTTGCGCATGCGCAGAGTTGAATGTGCCAAGTTTATAATGCCCGCCGGATAGGCGCGTAACTCGCGCCGGTTCATCTGTAGTGCATTCGGAGGTCGATTCAGTCTCCATGGCGTAACTTCCTTAATAATGGGAGTTCCGCCTTGATCTCATTTTAGGCTCATTTTAACCGTCTAATTATGGGCTTTCCATAAATGCTTTGATATTTGACCTAGGTCGCTCAGGAGCGACGCTAGAGCGACCGGAAGGTTATGGCTTCGTGCTTATGTAACCCATTGTTCAGTCATTAGGATGCTCAGACACTCATGACGGCGTCAGCGGTGCTCAGGCACCCGTGATGGCCGGTTGCATTCACTTACAAGTTATTAATTTGTGCATTGGACCATGAGGTCGCACACTGAGACCCTTATTCTTATTATATTGTGCAGTGAACCATTAGGTCGGAGCCTTTGATGTCATAAACTCTGTCTAACTGACTGTGGCTGGTGTGTAGTGGGGCATGAACGCTCTTATACAAAGTTTGAGCGCTCTTATAGCTCTTAGAACCAACCTATGTATTAATTTCATAGATATTCTTTGATTAATACAATAATATGTTAGAATTTATGGAATAATAAAATGGTATATCATACAGTAATAGGGAGCTGCGAGTCTTTATGCCTAGACCCATGAATCACATGCGTCAACATTGTAGAGTCTGCATGGTCAAGGAGCATTCAATCAGTCATACTGATGCAAAGTACCTCAGCCATGTCTGCTACTGTACTATATCATACATCCTAGACATCTGCTATTCTGCCCCTTCCCCATTTTTCCTCTCCAGACCATGTGCAGCAGCACAATGCCTGCTGTACTGGTCACCAGAGTAACAGAACTGGAATGTCCCCACAAACACAATTGCCCCCTCAATTGAACATTGAGAGGACAAGATATTGACCATCTAATACACATTGTGCAGAGAGGGTCAGGGTTAGGGCCAGAATCTGACTGCTCAATGCCATAGCGTAAATCTCATTGAGTAGTCAAGTTGCAATTCCGTTATGAATTGGAGCTCTGCCATGGCCATCAGTTGACCATTGTATCCACAGTCCAAGTCCAAGCTTAGGAGCTCGCCATGTTTGCATCTATGTATCATCACCTCAGTTCAACAAAGTTGTAACGGCATTTTAGCAAAATTGAGTTTTCTTTAGTTTTTCCTGACGAAAGATGCCCAATCCAGATGAGGTACTTCATTGTAAGACAGCCCTTGTCTGGGTTTCAAGTACTACTCATCCATACAGTATCACAATAGGGGAAGGGTCCTATAGCAGTACTGGGTGTGAATGGGGTTGGAGGACGAGGATTCAGTACTAAACCCAAACACAACGTTTGAAGCGTCGGGGTACCAGTATGCTTCACGAGCATATGCGTCAGAGGCGGCGTAGGAACGAGTCCGAAGAACGAGTTCCTACGCCGCCTACGACGCATATGCATGAAGAATGGACATGGATCTCTAGGGCACCATGCTTGCAGTACTGAAAGGGCTAACAATAGTGAAATGCCTCAGCAGTCCTTGCCAACAGCCTCTGATTCTGACATTAAACCAAAGACGTGTTGTTGGCAATTACTGCCACATTTACTTTGAACACTGGGCCAAATAGTGCAGAATGGGGGATAGGGAGGCTACAGGCGGCCGGTGTGCCAAGGTAATGTCTAGAGACAGGTTAGGGAGAAGGGAGAATACATGACAAAAATGTAGGGATGTTAGAGTCCGCTAAGTGATCATCATGAAATAGGCATGATAAAACAGTGTTGACAACTTTATGGACCGAGGACATTCCTGAATTGTAGCCATTACTCATTATTACTATCAAGGGTTATCTTCAGAAGAACATTCTGAGTATCCTCAGGCTGGATCTCACATTATCAGTATACTAAGACCCAACTTCAACAGGATGTTTAAGACTGGCAGGTACAGTATGGCGATGTTTAACCAATCTCTTATACAGTGGTCACATATCGATTTCTAACCTACAGTACGTGTTACGCAGAAAAGAAATTTTATGATCAGTATGATCACATAGGGTCTTCTTAGTGAGGGGCATAGAAGATAAAAAACTGTCAATTTCAACTTGCCAATCTAAACATAGGATCCACATATTGACAAATAGAGGTAGCCCAAGTTGTTCATCTACTTGCATGATGGCCTTTAAGTGGAAGGCCCTAAAGGCACTGGCTCCCGACAGTTGTTATTTTTACTGTGCTAGCCAGTAAAAATCGTCCTGCTAAAATTCACAGGTTCTTGTTGTATAGCATATTGCTCACTTTCGAGACCCTATTTGTCAGTGTAAGATAGCACCCAGACACTGAAGGCCCCTCCTGTGTATATATTATGATGTCTGGGCTGTCTAAGGGTCTACATCCTATTACAAAACAACCTGAGGGTACCAGACACTGATGTATACATTCACACCGTGACTGGGGCACCCTGGAGGAGGAACAGGAGGAGGTCAGGTCAGTGCACCTAGATCACTACTGTAATGTCCTATACAAGAATAAACTTACACAGGGTAGAGCCTACTTGAAATCAATGAGCGCCCGGGCACTTATACAGGCCAATATGCATATACGGGAGATTCTGAAAACCCTAAACCTAAGATTTTGAAGCCTGCTAATGTATTTATGCATTGTGTTCATTTCTCGCCACACTGAAAAGATAAGGCTTAAAAAGGTACTCTGTAGTGATCACTTTTTGTCATCTTATTGATGGTCCCGATCTTTAAGGTAATCACCCTGGGTGATCACTACAGAGTACCTGTCTGAACTGTTTAGAGAGGGGTTTGTGAATAATTACGTTGTCATTAATTAAGATTTTTGCATAAATTTGCATAATTATCCCCTTCCCTCCCCAAAACCAAGCATCCATTGAGGGCACTTACAGCTGACTTATGATGCCTTGGTGAGGCATACATGTAGTTTTTGTATAAGGAATATTAGCCATTCCCCATGGTTATAATTATGGTTTGAGTGACAAAAGAGGTGTCAATCATTTAACATGCTTTCGTCTTTGATAATTTTGACAAAATGACATTTTTGATCAATTAACATTCCCTTGTGATGAAATTTTTCACATCATTAATCTTATAGACACTGATGATCAAGAGTATTGTAGATAAAAAAAATATCAGTAGCTCACATAGTGAGCATTGCATATCCTATTGTTGTATACTAGGGCCCCCTGGTGGTAGAAAAAATATCATCAGAGTGATGACCTTGGGTGATCATCATGATTACCTTAGGTTATCAATAGGGAAAGAGGACCTTAACTCATCAATAGTGATCACCTTAATAGAATCCTATATTTTCAGTGCATTAGGCATGAATGTAGCCTTGGTGAGCCAGCTCGCCAGGGCT
This sequence comes from Acholoe squamosa, assembly GCA_949317995.1. Taxonomy (NCBI): domain Eukaryota; kingdom Metazoa; phylum Annelida; class Polychaeta; order Phyllodocida; family Polynoidae; genus Acholoe; species Acholoe squamosa. The sequence continues at coordinate 13,544,862 of OX439045.1, read as the reverse complement.
ACATTCATGCATCCTGCCAGCCCTTCGGAGATCCTGTATTTTCCACCTAGTAATTCGGGTATGAGGCATGAATGTGGTACTTGGCGAGTACTAAATAAGTAATGAAATACATGGTTGGCTCCACCCCCTATACTAGGGAACCATCATCACCTACTAATCTCCTCAGTGCCTGATCGTGAATTATGACCCATTGTACGATATAGTTGGTCGCTATAGAGTTGATACATTCACAAATGTTGACATGAATCATCAATGCATAACTGGAGCACAGACTCTCCAACACTGCATTTGCGTACCTTAATGACACAGAGGTTCGTATACATTTTAAGCCATAATCCAGCACTAAATAGGTTAACAGTTGGGACGGGGGCTGGAGAAGGAAATGGTACCAGGCACAGGGGTAAACAGTGCTGCTATTTTTCTAGCTGTTTCATGCCCCAGTTAGCAGTAAAACAAAAAAGGGGGATTGGGATGAGTGAATTTATGAGATGCCAGGCAACTCAAATAAAGCTTGGTGCTCTGCAAATGCCAAATCTGGTGCTCTGCCAACTGAGCACCCAAGCACTCAGGTGCCTACGGTTGATAGATGTTCCTTGCATGTAAGAATTTTCCAGCTGAATTTTTCTCTATTAGAGTGCCGTCCTCTGCTCTGTGTCGTTTCATACTGTAAGAGGAGTTCTGGTTATTGCCCTGGGCCAGGATCAGAATGTATGTCATGCTCTAATTCTCTGTGCATTGTCCTCAAGCCTCATACAACAGGCACGTAATCAGAGCCGTGACAATGCCCTACATTTGGACCGAGGAAGACATTGAGGGTAGGTCCAAGTGATTACACGTGTTTAAACAAATATGTATAAGTGCATGCCACCCATAAGCACTAACAGGGTGTATGGAATGAATCCAACTCCACATCCCACCCCACTTCACTTTTTGACATCTATAGTTTTCACAAAAAAATTTAAAGGCATATTTGCAGTAATGTCATTTCATATTTTTATAATGTTGCAATTAATATCCCTTGTCTTTAATCTTCTTGAGATACATAAAAGGCTCCCATTGTGATGAGAGTTTCAGTTTAATTAGGTTTTCACTGTTTCAAATATTGGGTATAATGCTGGATGAGGCTCCTGGTCTACATGTATTAAAATTGACGTGGGTAGGAAAGAGCTTTAATCGAGAACAGACAGTGACACAGAGGTGGAGGAGGACTCCAAGGGAGGACAGGGCCTCAGGCCAATCTTCATTGATGTAGGATTGACTAAATCTACCTGGTGCAATAAGGAAGTGACTGCTGGAGTACCGAGGTCAAGGATTTCACATACCAGCACCTGTGACTAGGGCCACTCTCCTGCATTAAGATAACCCTTTACAGGCGGCATAGTGCTATGATATAAGGTACCCATGGTCTTAATGTTAGATGTATACATCAATGCTGCCCTGGTGGCTCTTCTCAGTAGAGGTTCATTCATGCATCATGCAGATCTTATATACGGTTGATACATTCCCAAACCTGATGCATGATGCAGCCATGATGTAGCCAGCAATGCATCGGTGCATCATAACGTCCAGGTAGTCCCGCAGGTGGTCATTGAAGGGTTTAAATCAAGAGGTCAACACTTACCTTGACTGAGTAAATTCCTTACAGCAGAGACGAGTCAGTAGATCCAGTGGGTGGTAGTAGTAATAGTACTAGTAGTATACAGTGGGGATGTGCACAGGTATTACACCTGCTCTGACCCAGTCACTACCAGTAGGGGTGGTGGCCGTACACGTGGTAAGGTAGGCGTGGGGGGAAAGGTAAGGTGTGTGGGGTGTGTGGACTCAGTGGAGTGGTGGTCGTCCTGCTGACCTGCTTAAGGTAAATAGGCAGGTATCCAAGGGTCCTTGGTGCTTTGGTAATATTTACCAATATTATATGGGTAAAGTATATTCTCCTTCCCCACAGGGTAATCCAATGGTATAGTCTGGTCCTATGGGTATTGGAGATTTTGGATAGTTTTAGATGGTATAAATCTATAATCCTATCATTGGACTATAGATATTTGAGTCTGGTACATTTAATACAGGTTATACAGTCTATATCCTAGTTGTTCTATGTATATATGGAGACCTGCATATAGAAATACAGAACCAGTATTAGGTGACTAATATACATGCACTACACCGGGCTCTCACACACAGTATTTGATTGTTACTGTAGGGGTGACTTGGGACTGCTATATGAAGGTTGTATACTATAAGGTCCTTCTAGTGGTGGCCATACAGTCTGGTGATAGTGGCGCTAGGTGGTAGTGCTAGGGCCAGTTCTAAGGTGGTGGTGGTCTAGGAGTAGTGGTGGCAATTATCCAAAATAGCCACCACACACTTGTCAGACCTTGCCTCCTTTCACAGTGACAACACTCACAGTCCAAGCCTAGAGAGACAAACCTCCTCCGGTAGTAATATCCAATGTCACAGGCACATTGACAAGCCAGGCCTAGTCTTAGATGGACCCCTGTAGTGAGACACAAGCCTGAAGTGAAGCCTGTGGCTTGATACTATGTGTCAACGTGTGGTACTTCTAGGGGGGGATAGTGAAGTAGAGAAGGGGACGGCAGAAGGGACGGCCCGGAGCTCTCTCCCACTTCTGATTCTGTCCGCTCTGGAACAGCTGAGGCGAACCTCGTGGACGAGTCCATTTTGGATTGAGGAGGGGTGGCAGGTAGCTGATGGCAGGTTGTAGAATGGTGCAGTGTAATGGGATGTTAGGTAGGGGAGGGAGGGTAGACGGTGACAATCCTTATTGAATGTATAGCCGGACTTTGATTTAAAGAGAAGATACGCACCCTTTGGTGGTGACCCCTAGTGTTTCAATTCCACCTTGGTATCGAAGGAATGACACCACATTGCCTAGTATACACTAGTTTCATCAACCTAATACAGTAGGTGGCACTAGTGTTGACCTGACCATTTTGGATGTTTAGCCATTAATATGAATTAACTGATCAATCTGTAGACCCCCAAATACTGATATACAACTCTTTTGTCAGCATTTACAGCTTATTGCAGAGAATTTGAATTCCGAAATCTGGATTTGTGGAGACTTTAATATTAATTTCAGAAAGACTGACAAGGCATGTTATAAAAAAATAGTTACTAAATGCAAAAATTTTGGAGCCATTCCTTTAATCTCTGATTATACTAGGTTGAAAAAAAAAATTGGAAAATTAGTAACTGGCCGCCATTGATAGTTTTATTACAAATTGTGATCATATAATGGAGTATGGGGTCATCAATGCGTAATTTCTGATCATCTTCCTATTTATGCCGTCAGGAAGATTGCCAAAAAAAAACAAAACAGTACACTCTAAAGAATACTTTCGGAAGGACATACAAGAAATATAAGTTTAATGAGCTTGCTGAAAGGTTACTCTTTACTGATTGTGATGTTTGTTACAGATTGCCCACGGCAGAATCCAAGTGGGATTTCATCATTAATATTATTATCGATTATTTAGATGAATGTTGCCCACTTAGAGTCATACAGTTCAAAGACTATAACAATGAATGGTTTAATAATGAAATTCTTGATTTGGTGAATAGACGTAAAGAAAATCTAATTCAGTACAGAGTCACTGGTGATAATCTATTCTTTGATGAAGCCAAGAGGCTAAGATTACAGATTTCTCTAGCTATAACAAGTTCAAAGTCAACCTTGTTCAAAGTAAAGTTAGAAAAAAACAAAAAAGACCCAAAAAGGTTTTGGAAAAATGTGAATAGTCTATTAAAAGTTAAAGCTGACATTGTTTTATATTCAAACAGTTATAATGCTAGACTAGCTGAGAGAGATGTGCAGATGGACTTAAAAGTTCTCTGTAGATGGTATCACAATAACTGTATGACAATCAATATCAAAAAGACTCAATGCATGTGGTTTGGCTTAGTAAGTTAGTAAATGACTTAAATTTGAAGATAGGTGATAAAAGACTTGACTCTGTGCTATATAAATAAGTATCTAGGTGTTCCCCTAGACTCACAAAAAATTAACACTTAAAAAAATTGTCAGTGATATCCATAGCAAGATGGTATGTAAAAGCTAAGTTAAAAATAAATTTGGCACTTTCATGAAAGGTAAAAAAATTAGGTATTGTAATGAAGACAGGAGTTAGCAGGCCTTATTTAGAAGAGAAGGGGGCGTGACCCGTGACGTAGGGAGTGACATCATGAGGATCTGGAAGGAGGTCTTAGTCCAGGTCCAGGACCATCTGATGAGACATTTTGGGGGGCAGACGAGCAGCTAGGTACAGACCCGCCGGAATCGGAGAGAGGCGATACTATGCTGAGAGAGCAGAACGAGCTGGGTGTGCCACCGTGTGATCAGAAATCGAGTAAATAGATGAACCTCAGCCTAAGGGCAGGCCGGGTTGTGGCCTTTGACTAAACCGTACGAGTTTGTTAAATCTTAAATTGGTGTCAGCCTTTATTCTATTACAGTGGTGACAGCGGTGGCTCGTGTCCGGTGGTCACCAGTCCGAACCCTCACCTATTGGTAGCGATTAAAGGATGGCGTAGAAAAAGACACTGGATACTGGGGAAGCAAGAACCCGCCTCGAGGAGGTATAGGGAGCAGGAAGAAGGGGAATCCTCTTAGACTTGTCGGAAGACGGGGTCCTAATTCACTGACCGGGGATGGGCGATAATAAGGAGCGGTCACCAGAAAACAGTAAACAAGAGTCTCTGGGGAGAGGCGTGATGAGATCAGAAGCCAGTTCAGGGAGGCTTAAGAATCATGGCGAAGGGGTACTGCAAGCAGTGCGATGGAGAGAGCTTGGAGATCCAAGGAGGACGAAGATATGGCGAATTCATCAGCCACGGATAGAGTGAGTAGGCCAAAGGTGCCAATGCGATTTTCTGGTGCATGCCATTCCCTGGGGAGCGACGACCGGTGGCAGCCGCTGCTGGATCAGACGGCGGATGGCTCTTCGGCTGTGGGCTGGTTGGGAGGCATGCCCACTAATAGGGGTGATGGAGTGGGTAGAAAGGTAGAGAAACCGGCAATGATGCCTGGTAAGTTTGACAGTACGACTAACCTGGATGAGTTTCTTGCCCATTCTGAGTTATTTCTAAAAGCGAACCGCTGGACGGAAGAGGAGGCGGGGGTGTTCCTCGGCATTAGTTTGTCAGGGGTAGCCCGCCGGCTTCTGTCAACAGATATCCCATTAGACCCAGGTGGGTACATTAGTCTGAGGGGGGCTCTAGTTAACAGGTTCCAGCCCCCAAACCAGGTGGAGAGTTACAAGGCTCTGTGGAGGACTTGCTACAGGCAGAAAAAAAAACGAATCCCTACACAACTTGGCCGAAGATATCATGCGCTTGACGAAGCTGGCATATCCAGCCTTGGATGAGGCCACACAGGAAACCATGGCCAAGGACCGTTTTCTTAACAGTCTTAGGGATCCCCAGCTTAAGGCGTTGATATTTCAGATGAGGCCTAGGAAGCTGTCAGAGGCCTTGGAAACTATTGTGGAGGGCCAGGCATTCCTGGATGATAAGCAGTTGTCGGATAGCCGGGTGAGGGCAGTTGAGGATCCGCCGGCAGGGACTGGTGCTAGGCTGGGCTCTGCATGGAAGAGTGGCTGAAAACGAAACTGGACTCATTTATGGTGTCATTGGAGGCCAAATTTCGGGATGGGGACAGCCGCCCTCGGCCGCCACAAAGGCAGAAAGGATGCTTTGAGTGCGGTATTGAAGGTCATTTTAGATGTAATGGCCCAAAATTCAAAGCAAGGTTGGTTAGGGAGAGATCTTCTTCCAGTGGCCAGTTAGCAGAAGTAAATCAGGTGTTGGGAAACTGTAGGAAAGGGCGCCAGGAGTGCACAGGGAATGGGCTGGAACTAACAGGGCAATTGTGGCGTAGGGACATACAGCTCTGGTTGACACTGGCGCTACATCTATTACGCACGAAGTGCGTTAGCACATGGCGCCTCGTTTTTCGTTTACCACACTTCTCCACTCTTTTCTATCTTGGGCCTTTTCTTTGGATGCTTCCAGTGTCAGATTAATTTCCTGTAGGTATTGTTTAAGGGTTTTGAGCCATGTTGATGCTTTTCCGCCTTGTAGTTTCTTTGTATTTCTTCTTGCTTCTTTAAGTGCTTGTTTTGCCGGTATTTGCTTGTGTAGTCTTTCTGCATGTCTGTACCAGCGTAGCCTTCTAGTTCTGATGGTTTCGCTCCATTTTCTTTATTTTCTTTGATGGTATAGCTCCTCGCGTGAAATTTCCTGTTGCCATTTGATGATTATGGCTCTCCTCAGTAGTCTTCTGTGGTATGAGTCGATTCTGTTGTTGGTGTTTTTGTTTGTCGTCCACAGCTCTGAGTTATATAGGAATATGCTTCCCACACAGGCGTTGAAAACCCGTAGTTTTGTTTCTTGTTTGAGGCGTTTATCTTCGAACACGTAGCATAGTTTGAGTAGGGTGTTATTTACAAGCTGTTTCCTTCTTTTGGTGTCTTCTTGTGTATCTAGTAGACTTCCTAGAATTTCGCATTTTTCCACCTTTCATCTCTGTGTGCCTTTACATCGTATTCTTCGGTTTTGGTTTCATTTACTCACAGACCTCTGGCTATCAGTTTTGGTGCTACTGTTTCCTTCTCTGCTGTCAGTTCGTGTTTGCAGTTTGCAGCCCCCCATTCGATATCATCAGCTTATTTGGGCTTTATCAGAACTCCTATCTCTTGTGGCCAGCTGTAATTATGATCTTGTAGCTCCATCTTTGCAACTTTTGGTGGTTTTCCATAGGAGTGTTCACTGGGTCCGGTTGTGTCTTTGGTGTTTTCTGCTTCCAGGGCCCTGGCCAGTCATAATGTGAACAGTATCGGGCTAAGGCAGTCCCCCTGCGCACTATCAATCTCACATCTTCAATTAGGATTTTTGTTAGGTGTAGTTTGGCCGGATTGAGAATTGATTCCAGATCTTCTTGAAAGATTTTTGCCTTACGGTGTCAAACGCCTTCAACATATCCATCAGTGTGATGTTCAGCTGGTAATTTTGAGATGTTACTGCCTTCTCGGCCAAAATCTTATAGGCAAGGGTGTGCTCTGTGGTTCCTCAGTCTGCCCCGTATGCGGCTTGTTCAATGGGGATTTGTTGATCGATCTTCCCACCTATCCTTTTTATTAAGCATACTGCCAGGATTTTCCTGAGGATGGAAAGTAGGATAATTGGACATAGGTTTGATGGTGGACCTTTGGGTTTTCCTGGTTCGTGTAGTGGTGTGAGTATGCCGTCTTTTATTTCCATCGGGTGTTTGCCGGTCTCTGAGATTTCATTTAGGATTTCTGCTATTCTTTTTGGTGTTATATCTCCCCCGTATTTCATCTGTTCTGCTTTAATGTTGTTGATTCCTGCGCTCTTGTTGTTTTTCAGTGTCTTTATTGCTTTTCTTACTTCTTCGGTGGTGAATGGTGGATCAATCTTGCATGGTGGTATGTTATGGATCTTCTCTAGTGCTTCTTATGTGAATGTCTCTTTGAAGTACTTTGCTACTAGCCGTGCTTGCTCCGCTTCGTTTGTTGTTAGTCCGCTCTCGCCCTGGATTAGGAGTGGTTGTTTTTTGTCTCTCGTCTGGATGATTTTGATGGCCTTGAACATCCTGTAAGAGTCTTCTTTGGATGCCTCTATTTCTTCAGCTTGTTCTAGGATGGTGGTAGTATTTTGTGAATGTTGTTCAGTATACCGTTTCTCTCCTTCCTGATGGCATCCCACTTCTTTTGATCTTTCTCCTTGTTCAGTTTGTTGTTTAGTTATTTCTGTTGTTCGGACATCTTTTTTACTTCTTCATTGTTGCTCTTGTTGTTTCTCTTCTTGAAGCCTAGGATTTTTTCTGCTGCTTCTGCGTTTGCTTTTACAATCTGGTCCCATTTCCCTTGGGTGTTGTCTGCGTTTTCTGATTTTCTTAGGTTGTTGTCTACTTCTTCAGCGTATTCTTTCTGGTTGGTGTCATCTCGTAATCTTTTGTAATTGATGGTTTTGCTTGGGCAAGGGTTTTGTAGATGGGTAAACCTGTTATCAGCAAATGGTGGCACGGTGCTGGTTCGCCGGGTGCCCTCCAACATCACAATGGGAGGCTAACCACAGCGGATGGGACTCCCATAGAGGTGGAGGGCAAGTTGACCACCCTGCTGAAGGGGGTGATGCAGAATGTCCCATCAACTTCCTGGTGGCAGATATCGGAGCTGAGGGTATCCTGGGAGCGGAATTTGTGAGACAAGAAAAAGTTGTTGTAGATCTGGCTGGGAAGAGGCTATTATAGGCCGACTTCTGCACCACCCGGTGTAGGGTGGTCAGTAGTTGTACTGCGGTGGTGCCCTACCGGCAGGAGATTCTTATAGTGGGAAAGCTGGAAGGACAGTGGGCACCGGGTCATGCAGAGATAGAGGGCTTAGATGGAGTGGAGCTGAATCATGGATTCCAGGTTGGTTGTACTTTGGTGAGCCCCGATGAGTCGCTTGTCCCTATTTTGGTCTTCAACCCGGGTCAGGATCCTGTGAAGTTGTATGACGGTATGGGCCTGGCCACCATTGACAGCATGAAGATGCCCCCCATGGCGGGGCAGGAGGATCTGGTGAGGGTCCTTTCGGTGGAGGACGTGAAGGAGGAGGAGGAGTCATGCTGGTGGTCTGACCTACTCGTTGACTCGCCAGTGGAGGACAAAGGCCTCTGGATAGAGATGTTGCAGCGGCGTAGGGCCGCCTTCCAGTTGACCCTCGGGGAACTGGCGTGCACCTCAATTTTGTCCCACCATATTAACACCAGAGGAGCCCTGGCGGCTAGCACCTCACTGCAGGTGCCAAAGTGGATGCCATGCTGGCCCAGGGTGTTATAGAAAGGAGCCATGGCCCCTGGGGGTCCCCTGTGGTCCTGTTACGTAAGAAGGATGGGTTGATGCGATTCTGCGTGGACTATTGCAAAGTTAATAAGGCAACGGTTAAGGATGCCTACCCTCTGCCAAGAATCGACGATTCACTTGACTCTATGGCAGGGGCCCGTTGGTTCTCTACTCTAGACTTGGCATCAGGGTATTGGCAGGTGGAGGTGGACCCATGTGATAGGGCTTTTTCAACACACTGTGGCCTCTACCAGTTTCGGGTCATGCCGTTTAGGCTGTGTATCATGCCGCGTACCTTCGAGCACCTGATGGAGATTGTCATGGAAGGCCTGCAATAGTCTGAATGCTTGGGCTACTTAGATGATATCATAGTGTTCGCCCCCGACCTGCCCACTCATCTCTGACGTCTGGAGGAAGTGTTGAAGCGCCTGGAAAGTGCAGGCCTCAAAATCAAGCCCAGTAAATGTCAGTTGGTGCGATCTAGTGTCCCCTTCTTAGGCCATGTAGTGGACGAGAGGGGGGTCGGCACCGACCCTGAGAAGGTAGCAGCAGTGGCAGAATGGCCAGCACCTACCTAGGTCTCTGAAGTGAGGAGTTTTCTGGGGTGTACAGTTATTACTGGGGGTTTGTAGCAGATTTCGCATCTGTGGCCAAGCCTCTTTCCTTGCTCACTGAGAAAAACAATTCCGGTGGGACCGCAGTTGCGCCGAAGCCTTTCATGCCTTGAAGGCGAAGTTGGTAGAGGCACCTATCCTGACTTATCCCTCAGGAGAGGGTCACCTGACTTTGGACACTGACTCCAGTGATATGGGCCTGGGCGCCGTTCTGTCCCAGGACCAGGAGGTGGTCAAAAAGGTGTTAGCCTATGCCAGCCCGATGCTAATCAAGTCAGAGAAAAATTACTGTGTCATGAGGCGGGAGATGCTAGATGTGGTATTTGGACTCGTATGAGTTCATTAAATCTTTACTTGGCGTCAGCCTTTAATCTATTATAGTATCTACAAAGTCCTGAATATTTAAACAGGCGAAAGCATCTTAGAGCGCAGCATGATATTATTGTAAATCTTTGAGAATAGTTGAGTATCTCATCTTATGAAAGGTTGTCTTGTAACTCAAAGGCAAATAAGAAGAATGTCGCAGCATGTAGTTTGTACATAATTATGACCTTATAATTTTATACATGCTTACATTTGTAAACTCACACATTATCAAATACTTCAAATTTTCAGTCAAACAGCTTGCAGTGTATTAGTCTGAGCATATTTACCATTTATTGATATTCACTGGAATTGTTGTCATGAAAATCATAAATGAAATTGGCAATAAAGCAATTAAAAAAAAAGATACAGGTGTGCTCAGATAATGCCACTTACTGCCTTATAATAATAAGTACTACATATATTTAACAGTTTTATGATTTCGCCATAGCTAATGATGATCATTAGTGCACTAAAATGGAGTTGTGGTTTAGAATATATATATAGTTTTCCCTTTTTTACTGTATCTTTTCATAAATGAGACAATTTGGAAGACTTAGCAAACATTTGCTCTTGCAGAATTCCTGGAGCAGTCCTGGCAGGGTGGTTTAATATTGATTCTCGCCTTCTCATTATGATTACCCAGCCAATTAGGTTTCATGGTCGTTTGTCTCATTTTTTCTTCGACAAGATGGCTTGGTCACGAGACGCATACACTCTCTGCACGGTAATGGACAGTATTTTGAAAAATGACTGAGAGCAAAGGACCCATCTGAAGCATGACATGTCAACATTTTAGTCAAGTTGTGTTTTTTGTTCTTCCTTTCTGAGCATTTGCTTTTATAGAAGGTTTTGTTGTTGCAATGCTAGTCAACTAGGCCCTTCTTGTAGATCATTGTCAGTAGATGGGCATTGTGACAGTTTAATGGAGGTTTTGGTCTGTAATCATTATTTAACAGATCTTTTCTCTCTTGCTTAATATTGCTTGGCTAAATACTGTAAAGCCTACTACATGTACCAGTAGATCTCAGGAGCTTAATTCAAAACATCCTGGGATCACGACCCCAGCAATCTTAGGAATAAATCAACCTTATCCTATTAAGCGATCTTAAGAGTTGACTGGGTTCACATATCCTAGCCAGCACTAAGATCGCAGCGATCTTAGCCTCAGCCCTCCTACAGTATTCCAAGAAGAACTGACTAGGCACAGGGGTAAGAGTCCCAAAATAAAGGAATAGCTGTGGAGTCACTCTTCTTCACAAGAGTGCATAAACCATCGTTCCCCGTCCCCATATGGGCTAACAAAAGAGCAAAGGGTGCAGTTGACCCCTGTACAGTATTCAAGAGTTGTTCCCATGAATGTATGATTTATGCTTGCCTATTAGAAGCATTGTGCCCTCCCCCCAGGACAAAGAGAGATAAGGGAAGAATTACCTTACAGTGCACTTAACGCATGAGTAGCCCAAGAGCCCTCAAGGACACTCAGCAAACGTCCTCCCTCCCCTCTATATGTATGCAGCAGGCTATTCACTCTTTCGATCAGGAGTGTTCCCTGTAAGTGCTCTTGTACTCAGGTGAAACCACTATGCATTTCTTTCACTAAGATCGCAGTGATCTTAGTGGTGGAAATGGAATAGTGAAGTGATCCCAGGACTAGCTATTCTGGACAGGCCTGCAACCACTGCATTACATAGGGTAGACCAGGCAGGTCTTATGATATGTGCCTATACTAAGATCGCTGGGGTTGGGATCCCAGGATGTTTTGAATTAAGCTCCTGGTGTGGAGGGAAGGACCTTCCTCATACTAAACCTACTGGGGGGGCATTTGGATAATAAAAAAAAAACAGGAAAAGAAAAGAAACTTACATTAGACAAAAATAGCTTTATACAAGAAACCCTTATACAAAACCAAAATATAGCTTTTTTTATGCTCTCTGATAGTGCCAAGGAACTGACCCAGCTCAGGATTTCTCAACATTGGATCTTCTTGTGTAGTATATAACAAGTACCTTAGGTCCGCATATGATTCCGTATTTCTATCGTAATGTACCTTGATCAAGCAGGAGAATCTGGCAAAACCTGCCTCCATGCATAATAACACATAACCTTCTTACTCGAGATATTTGTTTAAATCATACTTAGTCTGCTAAAGTTAGCCATCAGCTTCGGCACAGACAAATGAGACATATCCTTCCACTACAATCATGCATATATTATATAGATGCGGCTTCTTCCTGGTAAGTCTACCTGATAGCCTTGCCACTCCTTTACATCCCTGTCATATATATATATATATATATATATATATATATATATATATATATATATATATGTGTGTGTGTGTATGTATGTATGTATGTATGTATGCATATATATATATATATATATATATATATATATATATATATATATATATATATCGTATTGACATTAATACGGCTTATTCTGTACAAGGTATCCATAACTGAGTCCTTTATGCATGCCATTACTAATTATACCACGCTGCATAAGCTATTGTCAGTCATAACAAAAGTCCCTCCTGCACCCTTTATCTCTATCCATCCATGATGCTGTATATTAACTGACAGAGCTTTCAGAACTCCACACATATCGTTTACAAGCATCCCTTGGGACATTCAAAAGAGTTGGCTCTCTTGATCTAGCCCCGATGAACATATATATATATATATATATATATATATATATATATATATATATATATATATATATATTTTTTTTTCGCTGGGCAAAATGCAGATTTTAACCATACTGTAGTGGTCAGTGAAAATGTCTCTGGAAACACCGGGATTCGAACCCAGGTCTCTCGCTAGCAAGTCGAGCACTCTACCACTAAGCTACATCCCCTGGCCTGACATACCCTGTCACCAACACCGCCCCACTGACATTTCCACCTTCCAACTACCCTGGATCGGTATGGTATACATAGGGGGAGTGACACAACCAAGTGAACAGTCCCTCTGAAGGCTCTGCGCACCCGACGGGGGAACGAACCCCTACACTACCCTTTAAATAATTCATAGTGTAAAATTGGGAAATCTTATTATAATTTTATTGTTTCTACCCCTCTCCCACTCTGATAGTGCACATACCCATGTGACAGACACTCATTCATCTATCATTGACATCTTATGTAGTTTATTCCGCCATGGATATGACCTTAGATGTTGAAATGGCATAAAACAGACATTACTGGCTCACTTGCCATAGTGCGAAAATGCGTCATGTGAAGTTGCCCTGATTATACGTGAAAACAGCCGAGGTAAAGGTAACACATCATGGCTAGGTTCATGCATCATACCGACCTTATGGGGCTGAGTCGCTGTTGGCATGATGCACAGGTGCAGCGATGGCGAGTCTCTAGCACCAATATTGGATCATAAAGAGCAAGGAGCATGAACGAGTCGTGCACAGGTTTAATTGTATCATGTCTAAAATTGTCCTCTCAAGACTAACACTTTTCCTTTAGGCGTGATCCCATTAGCAATTAGTACGTCGTATTACTTTTTCATAGCCACATTACATGTATGTGATCCTAATGCACTGAAAATGAAAATTACCACGATAACCTAAATATGCCGTTGGCAAGAATTGGGTCTTAACCAGTTAATGATAACATGATGCAAACAGACCTGTTCCTCTTCTCTCGGCAAAATGCAGCAAGGCAGTACCAGCGATTTCACTGACTAGTATTGCACTGAAGCAATCATGTATATAAGCAAATGTCCATGACCAGAGAATAAATTTGCATCGTATTCACCGAGGTGAGGCTGTCAGTATTCAACGAAGCCTTTGCATTTATGTCATGGCCTAGGGGGTTATTTTGCCTTTAAATAAAGAAAAACAGCTCAGATCTGTTCAAAATCCAAGATGGCGGACACCCATTGAATACAGACACATTGTATTCAATGCCCCCATTGAATACGGCGGTCCTAGTACTAATCTATAGTGACGGTCGTATCAGCCATGACATAAAGGGTAGTTGGCATGCATCAATGAAGCCTTGGCTATGGAATGTATAGGCTTCCAAAGGCTGCACGCATGCAGCATGACGAACAAAGGGCAAGGATGCATTACTTTCCAGTCCTATGCTCGCTTAAAGGCCTAATAGGCTTCTGATGAAAGACTATGAGGGTCCTTCCCGAGGGAGAGGCATGGCCACGTCTTTCCCAGTAGGTAGTTCCCTTCTTATTCCATGATTAAATCAATATCAAACATTAAACCATGCCTACTTTACTTCAAAACCTCCCTACATTGCCGAGAAGCTCCTGACATCGCCAAGTTTGTTTTCGTTTTGGTACCACTGGTTACGCAAAAAGTTACATAACCAGTGGGAACCAGCGGCGAGTCCGTGAAGTGTGATGGACGTTGGAACTTACTTCACACTTCGCACTTTACGTAGTTAACCAATGTACCACTCATGGCAAACATGGAATAAATAGAGAGAGCTAAACGACCGTGGTGTACGAGGTGGCCGTTCCACCACGAGGGAGTCGTCAGCAGGGGAGTTTAGTTTTCTATTTATTTTATGCTTTTAGAGGGTTTAAATAAGGACAAATCAGCAAAATCCTTACCGTAGTTCCCCGTACAAGTGGCGGTCCACCATGTTGAATGTTTACATGTGCTCGGAAGGAGGCTGCGGTACTGGATCGGACGCTGTCATTACGCCACTCCCGGTGTGGCGATCAGCCCCGCAATGATATCTCTACGGAAAGAAGTTATTCACATAAAATAATGTTCCTTATCCACCTCTGCAAAATACCAGTGGGTGAATAACAAATATCAACAATCATGTCATTAATTTACGACCTCAAACCCTACAGACCCGTTTCCCTTTCTGAGTAAACCACATGCTACTGTAAGGAACACATGATAGGATATGGCTTATCGCAGAGAATATTTCGTCATATCTTATGAGCAGTGGTTATAGAGTCATGATTTTAACTCTGCTCTTCCTTGAGGACAAGGTTCAGCACTTAGTCATTGTTAGTGATGAGCTACGAGCTGTCTCCTTGAGCACCTTTTCTCCTGACCCAGTATTACCTCCATATTCTATGATACACTTGTACTTATATATGTTAATTATATATGTTAGTCTTGGTTTTATTGTGCAATAAAACCAAAAGGCTGATGCATGAACAATTCACCGTGGGGTACGCACATTAAGTGTGTTAAATTTGTACTATAAGATGTAAGGTGATAGCATGCTATCTGATAATAATCCCTCAATGAGCACAGCAAAATCTGCTTTAAATTTGCTTTAATTACAATAGGATCAGTTCAGCTGGCTATAATATGTTATAATGTATATATAGCATGAGCGGACAAGCGAATAGTGTAGCCCATGGCCCCTTTCATGGGCTCTTGTACTTGCCTGCTTATATATATATATATATATATATATATATATATATATATATATATATATATATATATATATATATATATGCATGTTTTTGCTTAGTCCTTTAAGGACTAAAACATGGTATAAACGCAATATGCACTTTGGTCATCATGAGAAATGGGTGTAGTCCTGCTGAGCAATGCACCAGGACTGTTCTTTCGGACCATGCCCTCCCAGCATGATACACTCCTATACATGTCCTGATACACCATTGACAAGTATCTTGCTGCATTGACCCACAAAGTGATAGCAAATCAACACTTGTATGAATTTATAGCCAACATCCGCAGAATATATGATGGAAATCTTCTTAATAGTGGAACCAAGCACTTTTGACAAAACAATGATATGATAACTAGTTGATTTGTGTGCCATGCGATATCAATTAAAAACTACAATGTGGTTCTTCAATGTTTATTTTCTGAATAGGGAATGTCAGGCAATATGCCATTTTCCCCTGTATTTCAAGGAGGCCAGGAAATATCATCGCTTCATGTTCAGATTTTTTATGGGCTTTGTGGACAAAACATGTTAAAAAATGAAAGGGAAAGAAAATTGAAAAGAAAAAGCAAAGAAAAGAAAACAATGCCTTGACCTGTCTGTGTGGTGTGAGAGACACACTTGACTCTTGAATTACAGAAGCTATGTGTGGAGGTAGGAGCAGCAGAAGCCATCCCATCCTGCCACCTGGTTATGTGACTATGAACTAATGAGGGAATAGGAGACTCTGCATGGAGCAGACACCTGAATAGGAAACAGTGGCAAGAGTAGTGCTGTAAGGGCTGCATGATGCTTCCGTGTCCATGATCCCTGGTTGTCATGATGCACCAATGCAGTGTAGGTCTACTTGTCAATGATGCATTCACGCATCATGCCCCGGGCATCATGCCAATCTTTTGGGACTACAGACAGTCAGTAGGAGCAGCCAATTACACGGTTGCTACATAGATGTGTCCAGGTTTGCTCACCAGGAATATATTTGTGCAACATGATGACCTGTGGGCATTATGCGTAATATCACATACATGCAGTCTTAAAAGAGCATGTCCCTCCATGTGATGGAGAGCTTTCGAATTTAAGGATTGAAATCAAATCAACCATAATCATCATTTGGCAGTTATCTTTATTATACAGCTATACACTCCCCACAATTGAAGCCACAATTAACCAATTATACTGATAGGATAATTGTTGTAAACATAAACAGGGGGCAAAAGATCCACAGTGTGGCCTAAGTTGCCATAATCATTGAACAATTGAATTACAACAAATCCAATAAGAATGAGCCACTGACGTCTAGTTGATTTGATAAGGCTGAATAATGTATTATAACAATTGAATGGCTGCTTCCTTGTGGAAAGCCCTCTGACATAAATGAAATGATCTCTTTTTTTTGTGACAGGAAGATTAGGGCCCGTCCATCAATCGATTTATGGTTTTGACCATTTGCGATCCCTTCCCCCCTCACCCCTCTCAGTGGGGACCTGGGCTATGTTTTGATCCCACTCTGGTCAAGGCTGAAAGGTCAATTAAAAAAAAGGCCATACATAGCTGGAATCCGACATAAATCTTATTGTTTATACCCTTTCTATAATAGTATGCATATAACCTGCTATTACTACTTTTACATGCATCTTGCATGTTTTGACATAGACTATACATAGCATAGACCTACTCTATAGCAGAAGATCTAGGTATATGGAGTTGACTATAGGGGAATGTGCATTCTGTTGTCAATGTTAGTACAGTTGCCCCGCAGTGACATATACCAGATCGAGCCAACCATGTGCTCAGACTACACAGCATCTGTTACACCAGGCAACCAGACAAGGACACACAAGGGCCCACAGCCAAGGTCAAACAATGTCAAGGTCATATCTGACTGAGGTCACCAAGGTCAAGACCTAGGGAGCCCAAGGACAGTTGTTGGACTATGTGTATGGACTGCAGCCAGCTGTGGGGATCATAAAGGAACTTTACTGACCATATCAGATGACCTTGGTAATTCTCTGTTTATCTTTATTGTAAAAGGTCTGGTTCCACTCTATTGTTTGTGAAAATATTTCTTTTTTGTTTTGCTAATCATACCATTTTTCTCTATACATTTACTACATCTAGGAGCAGTAGAGGCCATGCTGCCCTGCCACATGTTTGTGTGACTGTGAACTAATGAGGGAATACCCAGTTTAGGAATGTGTCAACCTCTTTTTTTAAACGTTGAATGGATTCAAAGCTGGATGGTTACTCAGTGGGAAAGCATTCATACTTCATGACAGCATATATGCAGTAATGCAGTATACCAATATGTGGCGCCTCAAGGGTTGAATCCCTATTTAGCTTATTTTGCTATTATAAGAGGAAATGGCAATTTTATGTTTTGTACCAGCACTATCTTTGCAGGTGAAACAAACGAAACTACCTGACAATGAATAAAGTATATGGTATATGGTTAGTTTGACAGTGAATCAACAACAAAAAAGAGACAACAACAACAACAACAACAACAACAAAAACGACAGCAACAAAAAGAATTCTGATAGCACCATATCACCTATGAACATCTTTCTACCATGTACTTCCAGCTATATCCATCTATGGTTTCTGAGACATGAAAATAATATCCTGGAAATGTTAGATGAATATTGTATATATGATCCTCATCAGAAGCCACTGCTATCTCATATTAACTGCAGTATGGGATCTGAAGCCATTTGCAAGCCTTCAATTGTGTATCACATTGTATCAAATGTCATCCAAGCTATCTTTTCCATATTGAATCATACCCCTTTCTCAGCTATACCCCCGATCAAACATGACTGTACTCTTCATGTACATATATACATATCTACCATGAGCCAAAATATAGCTCACCGACTCTCACATGATGTTACCAGTCATTGTGGGGCCTTTTATTACATTATGAACAACATTCTATCCTAGTCTAACAGTCCTAATGTGACTCACGAAGCCATTTTCACGTCTGAGCTATCTGTCATTCCAATGTTTACATAATAAGCTTTCAGCTGCATTCACTATAGTCCTGTGCTGTAAATGTTATGTATAGACGTACAGCTTGTTATGTTTCAGCAGCATGCATATAATACCCTATCCATTCTCTACCTTAAAATGATACATCAATTCATATCGGCCAAGGTTGACCGAAGTTAATTCGACGTTCTGTTCCCACTGTGTTATACATGAGGACGGACACCTTGTGTGCCTTATACGTGGGTGAAGGGGCATGGTGTAAAACAGTTTAAGGCAAGCTCTGAGATGTCCCAATGTCTTTGAATTATGTAGATTCATTAATTAGAACAGATGTTATGCTATTTATAGATCAATATATCACCTCCTGAAAGTCTTAGTGTTGCTTACACGCAGGGTGTGTGTTGGGGGTGTGCCATTTATCCAGGGTATCACAGAACGTTTTTTTCTGCCATGCAATACATCTGTAGCGGGGTAGGTTCGTCTGGTAAAACAGGTGGAACCACTGTACTCTGACTCTCTCCTACCCTGCCATGATCCACACGTATACCTCACCTTGGATGAAGCACCGTCCCGATAGCTCAGCGGTTAGAGCATTCGCTTGGTACCCGAAGGACCCAGGTTTGAGTCCCGGTTGGGATTGGACTTTTCCAATGGTGACGGTTACACATAATTAAAATATGAGACTCTTCCAGCATCCACAGATCAAAATGGAATTATCCATTTTATGTCTCATTGTGTGAATGGACTGCAGAGGACCATGAGATAGGTGTAATCGGAGGAGGCTGTTACTAATCATGGTGATGGGTTAACGACCCTGAGAATCTCTGAAACCATCATAGTTAAAGAGACAAAGATACAAAGCTTTTGGTTGTGAAATGACCTTTGTAATCGATACATGCCTCTTTTTCAAGCACTTGCCCCAGACTCAAAATCCAAAGTATTCAAATTATCAAAAGTAGAAGTTTGATGAGGTTATGAAGTTTCAGCATCTGTCAAGATGATGTGACCCACACTAAAGTATTATGAAGTAAGATTTTAAAACAAAGAATCAAGTTTCCGTGAAAAATAATTTTACAGCACAATACAGGATTTCAGGAATTCTGTATGCAATTAACAGATGATATAATTTCTTCATACCCACTATACCTATATGAGGTCCTAATGCACTGAAAATTAAAAAAAAGGAATTAACTTATGGAACTCAAATATGTATCCTTTCAGAAACATTGGGCATTTATGGATGGCATGATGCATAGAGGTTCATGTTCTCTTTGTTATCATGATGCACCACGACAGGCCTGGTGGCTCTACTGACGAGCACTGCATTGGTGCTGCATGCCAACTCTGTTTGATGCAATACCCTGAAGCATGAGGATGCAGGCCGGACCATGTCAGAAGCTCTCCCCAGGGCTGCATCCATGAAACAGGCCTCATACACGTATCTGTGATGAATACTATGCAGCTCTTTAAGGTTCTTGATCAATATTTTACAACGTTCCCTGTAATATCTCAGTGAGAGAATAGCAAATAACAACAGTCATGTGTCAATTCACAACCTCAAACCCTGCAGACACATTTACCTTGCAGAGTCAGGCGCAAGAAACTGTAAGGAACACATTTTGTGATGGGGCTTATCAAAGAGAATATTTCCTGAGATCCTAAAGGCAATGGTTATAGAGTCGTGTCTTATAATCTGATGTTGCTTCAGGACTGCTTTCAGCACTTGGTAATGAGTTATGGTTACTAGAAATCCCCTTGCAAAGAGCACATTTTTTCTTGGCTTATTTTTGATGCATGTGTATGAATTTATAAATGTTATGCGCAATATAGGGATTTGTGCAGTTTAGGAATACTAAAGCTGTATCAATAATTCTCGTGGAACAAGTTCATTCTATATCAGATATCTAGAATTTATGTGTTATTTTATTGTTTACCTCACCCTCAAGCTGTAATGGCTGTTATGGGCTAGGTCTGATTCATCTTACACCTAACTGTAGGTGTGAATAAAGCTATGGGAATAACACCCCTGGCTGTTAAACAACAATCCCTGGTGCACACAGGCTTCTGTGCAATGCCAGAATATATGCTTTACTCAAATATTCCTAAACTGCGCAGCCTAAGAGGGGCAATTCTAGCTATGACTATGTAATAATGCATGACATGAGCAGACAAGAATATAGGGTAGCCCAAGGCTGCTTTCATGGGCTATCCTTAATACTTGCCTGCTTGTATATACATGCATTTGCTTGGCCATTTCAGGGGCATAAGTGGAATTTGCCCTTTGTTCATCGTAAGAGCGTCGTCCTGTTGTGGATCACATCAGAAGTATTCACCTGCATCTCGTCGACCCAGCAAGATGAGGGCACGATGCACCGATATAGCAATGGCAGGTAGCTTGTTGCACTGGTACACATAATGATAACAAATGAACAAAATGTTGCAAAATTTGTAGCCAAAATTTTGAGAAAATAGAGATAAATTTTGTTTTGCCGAAATAACATATAGTTCTGTCAAAATTATTGATATTAAAATGAGTTAATTTTCCGCTAGGCAATATTAATTTAAGAATATTAATTTAATTTACAATGCTGTCATCCAAAAGGTTCCTTTCTGTAAAAGGAAATGTCAAACAGTACAATTTCCACCTGTACTTTTAAGGAGGCCATGGAGTCTAAATGCTTCTTGTTCAGTATTGTTTTCACGTTGTTTTTTTGACAAAAGATGTTAAAGGAAGAAAATATGAAAGGGAAAGATAATTGAAAAAAAAAACAACAACGTTAAAACAACAATGCAATTGCCTTGACCAGTCTGTGAAAGATGTGATTGAATCTTGACTTTCAGTGGCCATATGTGGAGGTGGGCCCAGCCGAAGCCATCCCACCATGCCACCTGGTTACGTGACTGTGAACTAAGGAGGGAATAGGAGACTCTCAATGGAGCAGACACCTGAGTAGGAAATGAGACAGCAGCAAGTCTGGTCCTGTAAGGGCTGCATGATGTATCCATGTCCCTTGGTGGTTATGATGTCTCAATGCAGTGTAGCTCTACTCACCAGTGAAGCATTGAAGCATCATGCCACCCTGCCAACTTAATCTTTGCCAGACCCCTGACCAATGATGTATGAATTTGTGCATCATGAGGACCAATGGGCATGATGCCAAAATACACACATGCAAACTCTAAAGAGCTTGGCTCTGCAAGTCAATGTGATGGGGAGATTTGAATTTAAGGATTGATATGAAATTAACCATAATTATCTTATGGCAGTGATCTTTAATATTCAGCTATAATTGCTGCAATATAATCGTCACAATTGAAGCCACACTTAACCAATTATACCGATAGGTTAATTGTAGGAAACTTAAACAGGGCCCCGAAAACACACACTGTACCCCAAATTGCCATAGTCATTTAACAATTGAATTACAAAAAAAAAAACCAAAAGACTGAGCCATTGCCTTTTAGTTGATTTGATAAAACTGAAAAACATAACAATTGAATGGATGCTCCCTTGTGGAAAGCCCTTGCAATTAAATGAAGTTGGGCCTATTTCTTTTTTTGTGACAGGAAATTAAGGCCCGTCCATAAATGACATAATGTTTTTGACCATTCATAAACCCCTTCCTCTCACCCATCAGGCTGAAAGCTTAATATATAAAAAAAATCATTTATGGAATTTTGTCCAGCTCCACATACATCTTATTGTTTATACCCTTTCTATAATAATATGCATATAACTTGTAACTAGTTTTAGATGCATCTTCTGCTTTTCAACATAGGTTATTCGTAGCATAGGCCTATTCCATAACATAGGATCTAGGTTCATGGAGTTGACTATAGGGGAATGTGCAGTCTGTTTTCTATGTTAGTACAGTTACCTCACAGTGACATATACCAGATCCCGCCCACCACATGCTCAGACTACAGCATCTATTACATTAGGCAACCAGACAAGGATAGGCAAATGCCAACAGCTAGGTCAAACAAGATCAAGGTTATATCTGACTGAGGTCACCAAGGTAAGGACCTAGGGAGCCCAAGGACACTTGTTGAACTATGTGCATGGACTGCATCCAGCCATGCTGATCATAAAGAAACCTTACTCACTATATATCAGATGACACTGCTGATCCTCTGTCTATCTATATAGTTAAAAGGCTTCATTGTTTGGGTCAACTTTTTGCTAATCCAGCAAATTTTTCTATACATTGCTATATAAAATTTGTTGGATTAGCAAAAAAGGAAATATATGGGCCAACTCACTAATGCCATGGAACCAGCCATTAATCTAGCAAGCTACCTTAATCTGTTGGCCTGTACTGCCAATGAAAACCTTTATTTTCATTAGGTCAACTTCAGAAAAATCCAAATACCATCTTCTAAAAGTGCACTGATCTATAGTCACCAGCATTGTAGTGTGGCACCGTCAGCTTGGAGTGTATAATTATTGGCACTTGGAAGGAACACAAACCTGGTCGGTTACTCAGTGAGGCAGCAGTAATATCCCATATCAGCAAATGGGCAGTAATGCACTAGAGCAATATGGCTCTGTCTCACCAGTTTGATGCAATTACGTTCGGGGAGGTTTCTGACCGAGGTTTCTGACCGGGGAGGTTTTTGACCGGGAAGGTTTCTGACCAAGGTTTCTGACCAAGGTTTCTGACTGGGGAGGTTTCTGACCGGGAAAGAGATATGGCCAATTGTGTCACAAATATATGGGGTGGCAAGAAATTTATCAATCTAAAATAAAGTCAGGATAGGATCAATCCTATACTGACAAAAAACTATACCTTTCTGTGATGGAATTCAAACTACAGGTCAATTCATGTTTTTATAATTGTTTTTAGAAATCTCTATCAGGTCAGAGAACTTCTAGAAGAAGTGGCTTCCCCTTAAAACAAAGAAGAGAGGGCAAATAAGTAAGGAAAAACAGTAGGGATAGAAAAATGTCCATCTAAGGAAAAGGGGGGAAGGCTGAAGATCAAGATAAGTTGCATACTAGCACTGTATTCTTCATCAAGACATCGGTCAGAAACCTCCCCGGTCAGAAACCTCCCCGGTCAGAAACCTTCATTATGTGAAGCTTTCTGACCGGAGAAGAGATGGCCAATTGTGCCATAAATATAAGGGGTGGCAAAACATTTGTCAGTCTAAAATAGAGCCCGGATAGGATCAATCCGTTATGTCAAGGTGAATATTGATGCCCCATTGACAATGCACTAAACCCCTGTATTGTATCCCTGCGTTAAATAACCAACACCAAATCTGCACGATGACGTCATACGTCCACCGCGCATGCACAGCCTTTTTGAAACGTAAACATTCAAAATGGCGGCGGTCAGCATTGCGCATTGGTGGTAGGTGAATAATGGTTTAATTTCAATCTTATTGATGAAATATCGATTGATTTTCCACTCAAACACCTTGACATAAATGTAAAGATGAACTCTGATCAGTTTGAGCTTCCTGTTTCTTCACTTGGGTGTCCTGCCCGCTCCGCACGAGGCCGTTAGGCCGAGTGTGGAACGGGCAGGTCACCCTATTGAAGAAACGGTCAGCTCAAACTAATCATCGTTCACCTTTACCATTATATTGACTGAAAAAAACTATGCCTTTCTGTGATGGAATTCAAACTACAGGTCAATAGATGTTTTTATAACTGCCGGTCAGAAACCTCCCCGGTCAGAAACCTCTTTGGCAGAGAAAGAAGTCAAGAAAATCTTCCTTCTTGGTTTGTCCTGAGTCTGTAAAAGGAACAAAAGGCACATGGAAGGGTGCCCTGGACAATAAGGAACATGGGGTAAGTGAAAAAACAGTACCTTTCTGTGATCACTTTCAAACTGGAGGCTAAAATAACTCTGTAACTGCCGGTCAGAAACCTTGGTCAGAAACCTCAGTCAGAAATGGTCAGAAACCTCCCCGAATGTAATTGCATCACATTGGTGAGAACGAGTCATATGTGTTCGCTTAAGGGTTAAAACCACATTTTAATTTCTTTTCCAATTACATTAGCAATTGTCAATTAATGCTTGCTTGATATCAGCGCTGTCTTAGCATGAGTAACAAAGAAAAACTACCTGACAATCTTATAATAAAAACAACAAACATCACATTCTGATCATGAGTTAATAAGATGTCAAAAGTCACTATGGCACGTTGTATAACATATTACTGACATTGAAGCTAAATCATTTTAACACTTAATATGACTCAATGTGCAATATTTCACATATGATTATCTGTCATTTAAATGTTAGCATAAACCTTCACCCACTTTCACTGTACTCAACTGTGCACACCTATTGCATAGAATTACAACTTTTGATGCTTCAGCAGCATGCTTATCATATCCATTATCTTCCAAAATTCATAAAATACATCAATTCATGTTACATCTGCATGTCCAAGGATAATTCAACATTGATTCAATCAGTCAATGTTCTGTGCCCACTGGGTTAAACTAAAGGAGGGACCCCTTACCTGAGGGAAGGGATTTTTCCTAAATCTTTCCAAGACCCCCACCAATGTACTGTGTAATAGGGGAAGCGAGCGTTGAGATGTCCACAGGTCTTTGAATCTTGGTGCATGTTATATGCGGGGTGTTCCGGGAGGGGGGGGGGGGCTGGCATTTATGCAGGGTACTATGTTACCTACTTTCCTCCATGCAATACATCAAAAGATATCTTAGACTCCTCTCGCATCCTCAGATCAAGTGGAATTATTAATTTTATGTCACATTGTGTGAATGGAATGCAGAGGACCCTGAGAAAGGTGTAATTGGAGCAGGCTGTTACTAATCATGGTGATGGGGTAACGACCCTGGGAATCTCTCAAACCATCACAGTAGCTCTCCAGAATACTTAAAGACATGCAGACAGACCAGAGCTTTTGGTTGAGAAATAACCTTTCTGATCGATACATTGCGTTGTTTTACCTTATACCAAAATCCCTTTAGAATAATAATAAGATTTCTTTTTCAAACACTCACCACTGAACATCTGAGGTATTCAACGTCTTAATAGTAGAAATATGTTAAAAGTTCAAATAAGAATAAAGTAAGAAGATAAAGGTCCCTGCAACTACCCAATCAGCAATGGAGCATTGGGCCATGCTTGGCCCAATAGAAGCCGACATTAGCCCAATGTATCCTTGCTACCTGGGTAATGAGTTCCAACATCTCTCAAGGCGATGTGACCCACATTCTTTTAAATATTAAAGGTGGTGTAGAGAGCCCAGTGTGTGACACTTTTCCTACTGCTGCCATCTATCAGAAAAATTATTTTCTGCCTTGTCTCATGAATACAATCTTCCGGTCTCTAAAATATATCAGAAATTTTTATATGCAAGTATTCTGATTTATGGGAATTATTTGTAAGGCTTTCATAATCTTACAGCTTCCGTTTATTCTAAACCAATTTCCAACACTGCACCCTCTGTGGGTGCTGCCTTGAGTCCAATTGACTACTGACAGTGCCTAACAAGCTAGTGTTGTGGCCCTACACCACTAAAATTAACATGATGACATGGCCATTTCTTAAAGTTGGCATGGGACATGGCTATGCTAGTGATATGTGGCAGGGCCATTTTTTGAATTTGACATGTGAAATGGGACTTAGTGACAAAAAATAGGGCATATTACTAATTTTATTAGGGGGTATAAAGGAAAGAGGAGGTGTCTTTTTTTATAAATAGAGAGGTCACCAAAAGAAGTTTTTGGGGTATATAAGATGAATGCCTGCCTTTATGGTAGCAGATGTATTACAGATTTTGTCAGAATAAGTTTACTCAAAATATAGAGTACTGAATTCATAATGAAAATAGGTATTTCACTGGATAGGGCCATGATCTAGACAAAAAAGGGAATCCACATCATCATACTGGTACTCTTTTTGGATTAGCTATGCTGATGACACTGGGAATTGCTCTTGATATGGGACATATATGCATTTTTTTTAAATCCTATGTATGACATTGGGACCCCCCATCAAGGGCCCCAGTGTAACCTCAGTGGTGAGCTGGCAGCTTGGGACCTATGCTGCTAATTATAGCCATAGCCATGTGCTTTGAGGACCGCAGTCATGTTGACACAGAGGAGAAGGGTTACTTTTACCCACAGGGGAGAGAGGGTACATGGTCAGTGGCAGACCCTGGACCTATACCATGAACAACACAAAGAATCTGGTAGCAGACTAATTCTGCGCCCGTGCTGGAAACCCTCAGCACTGAGAGTCTGAGAGAGAATTGACATATTGAATGATTTTCATGCAGAAACATGTCCAGCAAACACAACAGTCAATATAACATTGATATCATAATCGGCCTTGTAGATCTACGGATATATAAATGTATGTTGCCATGGGTCCCACAAATCAATTATTCTGTGGAATCTGACTCAGATGAGGGACAGGATAGAAATAAAGTATATGGACATCAGCATATAGTTTTTAAACTGGTTAGGATTGACTAAGGTTAGCCACTTTATGGAAAACACACTCCAAACCTTTATCAACTCTCAATGCTCTACTGCATATGCGCATTTTCTCAATTGTAGTCATAAGACCATAAGCGTACCAGGCCAATTGGTGGATATTCTACACAAAAATGGTCATCGAAATCATGATAATTATGTGATTTTACCTCTCCAACCACCATGGCATATCATATAACGTCAATTGTTTGACGTCTGTATTAATTACCAGAGGGAGCGAGGTCTGGCACACCTGTCATCACCGGTACAGGTGAGCTTGACCCACTTGTAGCTGCTAGTCTGCCTGCTGCAGGCAGCAGTAGGCTCTCCTTGGTCCAGTAATTTTGTTTGCTTTTCGTCAACATAATGACGGAACCTGCTACTGGCACAATGTAGGAGGCACAACAACCTCCAGTGGAGAGGAATTGTGTCTGGGTGTGGCAAGAGACACCCTGTACCATGGGGAGTCAGATAAAAATTCATCACCATTAATGGGGACACGGTGAGGAGACCGAGTAGCAGCGTGCCTGATCTACCGGACAGCAACGGCGATGAAGCCAGGGACGATGGCTCCGGGTCCGTGAAGCCTCCCGTGATGGACACCATTGACAACAGCATGGACGACGTCACCTGAAACAAACAGGTAGAGGACTTAGTTCGCCTGTTAGACCAGCAAAAAGACATTGAATTAGAGCACTAAAAACGCAAGAAGCTTGTTTAGATAGAATTAGAGCTGGCACGACAGAAAAAGGCGAATTTAGAGCTTTTTTCCGAGAGCAGGGAGGACATTTGGTGTCGGATTTGTCCTTGTCGGATAAGACATCGAAGCAGGCACCAAGAGACCAATCGGTGCGAAACGTCCATATACAACTCCAGCTGGTTTCCGGTGGTCTCACTGCTTCACTACAGCAACCAGTGAATACCAACATCCATCATGGTGGTGCCCACCTTCCGATGGGCGTCTCACAGACAGAAATGCAGCAAGTTGTAAGCATTTTACAACGTTTACGGCTAGATTCAAGCCCTTTACAACAACTTAGCTGCTCAGACACCATTTTCAAACCACCCACGCTGGCCTGGCAGCTGGAATGCACTCCTATGGGCCTTCACAGGCTTCCAGTACTTTGGCGACCGACCTTCACAACACCGCCAGCTATGCTGAATATTTGCAATGGAAGCAAGGTGAAATTGGCAATGTCAATAAAGAGGGGGCAGTTGAGCCTCAGAGAATCCCTCCGCTAGGTGGGGTAGCAGGACCCACACCTCTGGGGGAGGGCTCCCCTTCTTTAACCAAACCAACTGAGCCTAATGTTCCTAAGTGAGATGTGCATCACGGCCAGGTGTATGAGCTTGTTAATCAGTCTCTAGACCTTCATGACGCCAAGCAGACCTTACAATCGGGTCTTCCAAGAGCGGGGCTAAACACGGCCTCCTTGGGCATCTTGGGAGATGACACCGACAACCTTTTCACTTCGCCACCCTCTCATGGTATGCCTGATTTGGACTGGTTAAACAATTGCATCCCCAACCTGCACATATCCAGTCCTAGCAGAGGTGCAGGAGCGAATCCGGAAATTGGACTTACAAGCCAGTGAATATCGCTCAAAGACATAGGCTCCTAGTACATGGCGAATCAAAGCTTCTCAGTGGAAGCCCTACATAACATTCAGTAATTAAATATTATGCCCTGCCTTGCCAACTAGTGTCAAACACATGTGTAGATAGGTGGTAGACTTAGCACCATCTTTGAAGTATACAACAATACAAAACTATGTGAGTGGGGTCATCTCCTTGAATTCGTATTTTGGATATGACGTCAAAGGTATCAGATTGAACTTTGAGTTTATCATGATATTGGCAGGTGTGAGAAGGGTACTTGGCGACCCTGAACCAGTGAGACCATCCTTAAATTGGAGGACATTCTTAAGATGTATAGTTTTGTAGACATAATAAACATTGAAGACAGAGTCCTGTGGACTTCCTTAAGGCCAACCCCCACTACGCGAAAAATGGGTCTAAAACGCCTGTGATTCTGGATATCGGCAGCCTTGGAGTCTTGTCAAAAACAAAATTCACAAGGGTTCCCATACCACTCCTACCTTTCTCAAACCCCACTACTAGCCACTATGGGAAGGGAAATGTCTGTGATATTCATCTCTGTACTGACTAATTGCTACTCTGATTCACAAGTACAACATTCTTATGGCTATAGAGTGTGGAACTTGGGTCCTGATTTATGAAAAATATACAGATCTCTTGTGATTTACTAAAGATTCTTGTGTTCCTCAAAATCACAGGGAATTTTCCTATATCACAGAGATTTCTGGCCTCTTGTGAGAAAAAAATCAAAAACTTTTGATGTATTCCACTCCTGAAATAACAACACTTTGGCAAGGGTTCTTAGCTGTTATTGGACTTCCTTGGACGATAATACCACCCTAAATATCGGCTGAATAACAACATATCCTATCACAAGGATTTTATAACTATTTTTGTGTTGTGGGATTTGGCCTTTAGTATTAAGTTTTAGAGGACTTCTAAGGAAATGTTACATTGTACCTGACACTACCACAGGCGTGGGTGCCCATTATCTAAAGAGGGGTGCTGTCTCTTTCACTGACTGGGGCATGGAACTGTCTATTTCCAGTTTCAAGACAGTGCAAATCACCTACGCCGGTGGTTCACCACTCTGTGCTGCAAGCCTGGTGTATAGGTATATGTCGGAATTCTCTAGTAATGCTCCATCAGCACCAGTCTTTGTACTACCTAGGAAGTCAGCACTGGTACCGGTAACATATGGGCAACTCCTGAAATCTTTTGAAAAGACTGATGAGATCGGCTGGACTACCATCTGAGAGAGCAGGCATGCATTCCCCACGAAGGGCGGGAGCTTTGTATATGTATAGAGTAGGCCTGACTTTGGAAGATATCCGCCAGGCTGGAGACTGGTCCAGCATGGCCTCTTTGCTTTATTTAACGAAGCCATATCACACATGGATCGAGACAGACTTGGTGGTATCACATTGCTTGTGTGGGAGAATTTCACTTTAAAGTGGATTGTTTTCAGACTTCAACACTCTCCATTTTGCTATACTAAACTTACTACATTATTACTTTACTTGGAGTCTGTGGTTGTCATTTGACAGGTCCAAGTCCACTTGCTTGTCCTTGTTCTCTCCTCGTACGTATTATTGTGTAATGTCAATTGTTTGACGTCTTTATTAATTACCAGAGGGAGCCAGGTCTGGCACACCTGTCATTACCGGTATAGGTGAGCTTGACCCACTTATAGCTACTAGTCTGCCTGCTGCATGCTAGAGTATGCTCTCCTTGGTCCAGTGATATTGTTTTTATTTTTTGTTATTTAATAAATAGGCCGGTTGTCATTTGACAGGGCCAAGTCCACTTGCTTGTCCTTGTTCTCTCCTTGTACGTATTAATTACAGTTTGCTAAATGATGCAGAACTTAACATTCAATCAAATTGTTAAGCCTTCACAGGGGAGCAGCTGCACAATGGTAACAATCTTTCATTCAGCCTTATCAAATCAACTGGAATGCTGTGGCTGAGTCCCATTATATGGTCTGTTGTAATTCAATTCCTCAATGATTATGTCAATATAGGGGAGAATGTGGGGTTTTTGAGCACAATGTCTCAGTGCCTTACAATTAGGCTATCGATCCAATTGGTTAAGTATGGCTTCCATTGTCTTCAATGTTTTACTGTTATCTTTATTATTCCATGTTCTGGCCCTGTGAGCAGTTGCATAGATTTCAATTGATTTATGCCAATAAATTAGCTTAAAATGGCTTAGGGTCCTTACTGGCTTGCAGTATACATGTTTTTTTTTTATTTCAGCTATACAAATACTCACAGATCGACCATATATATAGAGTCGGCCCACTGTACACTCTTTTTAATATCTGGAGAAATTGAGAGCTCTCCTCAAATGAAATATGGGAAGAAATATGGATTATATGTCTATTTGCAAAACATCAATTTTTATGACACCCTGAATGCTAAACTGTCAAATCGGTAAAAACAAAGGCTAATTTCCCTCTAGTCTGTATGCTTCCTTTCTTTCTGTAGCATGTTGATCTCCTACACTTCCCCACACTGGATTTCTGCCAAAGGTCATTACCCCAGAACCTTCATCATGTTAAGATTCCGTACTGTAAGAGGTTATGATGATATAATTATGTATGGTTAGGGTGGATGCCATTATCCATGCATCCTCTAATACTAAAGGTGACAGTAACAAACATGGTCTAAAAGATGTACGCCTCTGCCAGGCAAGGCTGGTCATCCCACCCTTGATTCACTAGAAAAGTTTGACTTAGGAGTGCTGCTTCGACTGACAGGCTGTCAGTTTGCTACAAAGTTAGGAAAAGCTGAAAAAGTGTAAATGGAATAATGAATCATGAACAGAAAAGTCTGTGAAAGAGCGAGACAGTTGATTGGAAAAGTCAAGATTTCACTTTTTCAGTCACAGAAAGTGGGACAAACTTTTTGTGACATTTGCAAAATTGGCTGAAGTGGAATAAGGCCTCTACATTGATGGACAGGAAGGACTTCATTCTGTACAGAACTATGAATTAATGAGCCTCACCAATATTTCTGCTCAGCACATCTCGGTCATTGACCACATTTTTATTGGTCATACATTGCTTGCTTTTGTTTGAATTACTTATTTCTAAAATCCCATAATGTACCATAACATAGGATTAATAGTCTGTATTCTACCTCAGCTAGGCCTGGGCTGCAAGGTTTAATACAGACATTTTTCTATATCATATATTACTAAGAAGCATAGAAGCTCCTGATGGTAAGGATGGCTGTAATTACACTAGCGATGATGCACTTTGCATTCACTACTATCCTAATACCCTGCATGTAAGGCACATCCCACGTACGTACAAGGCAAACCCCTAGCTGGAGGGGATTATATTGGGTAGGGTTATGTCTAAGTACTAATTGATTACAAAATATTTCTGGCTGACCATTTATGTCTAAGCTGCCTATCGTATTAATGCTGAACACCAAATACAATGTGGTGTAGTGCACGAAAAAACCCAAGTCTTGCATTGGACTGAGATCTCGCATGAGGTAGCACAGCGTCCTCCAGTGACGTCATGACAGGAAGTCGTCTTCTACAGTTTGCAGTTTTCCATCCTGAGAGTCAGCCAAGAAGGTAATTACCTTGCCTTTGCCCGACCCTACCTAGAACTGTCGGCTCCACCACTTCATCACATATCAATAGTTTAGTCAGGTAGGGTGTACTGGTCATTTTGATATATAATTTTGTAACATGTTTGTAATGTGAAATACACTTTAATTGAAATCCATGTCACCATGTCTGTCGTCCTGTGGCAGCGGCCTGGATAAAAGTCCATTAGAGAGAAGCTGTATCATTGCAGCATCCCATCCCTGTCTTTTTCACCTTTCGTCTTAAATTCTCCCTTCATTGAGTTTTATTTTAAGGCCCATTGCCCTGATTGGACCTTCCTTCAAACAACATAATTTCTAATGCTGACATTCAAAGTTGAAGGCTCCAATGTCCTTAAGGAGGGTCACTGCCATGGACCAAAATAACTAGATATTTAGAAAAAAATCACCACTTTATCCCTACTTTATTTTCACATCCCATCGAGGGTGACATGTTTGCAGAAGGTTAACACCAACCCATTCAGCCTTAGTTTATACATATTATGGTTTTCATTCTATTATGCCAATGTACATATGAGGTAATTGTATTGTTAACTATTTACTTGTTTACATATCACATGCTGCAAGACAATAATACAGCTAACTCCAAAATCCTTGCTGAATAATATAATGTTAGTATGCTGGTTATTACCTTCATTAAACCCTTGTTAAAGTCATATTCTTTAATCAACGATGCCTTAAGCATTGTACACAATATGTATAAAATACCTCAAGGACCTGTGTTTATTCATTTTGGACATGGAATACACATGGAAGATCCTTTAGCCATGTTCACAATAGCGCACCAGCTGGTTCCTCTAATAACATTTTAATGTACAGGCATGACCATTACTCTGGAAATGTTCAACACAGAGAACTGTAGTCCTGGACTGTAGTCCAATAGGGAGTTGGGACATACAATCATTCTCATGCAGAAACATGTCCAACAAACAGAGCAGTCAATAAAACATTGATATCTTAATCAGACATGTAGACCTAAGTATATAGATAGACAAGGAATGTTTCCATAAGCTTCCATCTTTCACATACACCCTGGAATCTGACTCAGATGAAGGGCAGTCTGCTCAAACAAAGAATGATACAGACAGGAGAAAAAGGTATTACATGAATTGAATGGGAATCTAGTACCAAATATCTCCAGGTATTTGGTCTCTTTATGTAATTAATATGCTAACTATAAGTGACTTTTTCACTTTTAGTGAGTTGTGAACTCTGAATTGGATTGATTATGGCTAATCACTTGAGAAAACACACTACAAGCTTTTGCATTTTGCATTCCCTCAATTAACCTTATTCTAGCGCAGATCTCAAGTGCTTCCCAGCAAGCCAGGGATCATATATGTGAGAAGGGGGGCTCTGAGCAGTTGGATTGTTGTTCATACATTATAACTGCTCCCACTTGGCTCAGAAAACTTAATATAATAGAACTCCACATATCCCTTGTGGTACTCTTATCATACCAGACTTATTGGACATAATACACAAGAAGGTTTATGGTGATCATAATAAAATTATGAGATGCATTGATGCATCTCATGGACAAATACAACTTCCATCCATGCCACTTCTTTCATAACCATGGCATTTCTATACCTTGTTAAACGATACAAAAGAGATCATTAAATTAAGTTCTTAAGGTTTCCACAAGAGAGCAGCTGCACAATTGTAACGATCTCTCTTTCAGCCTTATCAAATCAACTGGAATGCTGTGGCTGATCATCTTTTTTATGGTCAGGGGTCTGTTACACAGATGGTGCTCATTAATTTGTGCTCTTAGCTAAAAAAAGTGTTGAAAATAGCGAGCATGATGGAGAGTAAGAAATAATTCTGTTTCATGAAGTGTACTCTTCCAGACTAAAACCAAATGCATCCATGCTCTTCATTTTTCATGTTCTTTAATTATTTCCTGTCAGATAATGTTGGTGCTCGTCCAGTAGTGGTCAGGTCCATGGTAAAGTGCACATATCTGTGTACTACATCATCACAAGGCCCCATAACACCTGCAAAATAAGTGATGTTAAAAATAACTTAATCAACTAATACAAATCTAAGCTAAATATAGATTTAAAGGCCCTCTACAACAACTAGAATTCTTAAAATTAACCCTAAAGGCAATTGAAAATATGCCCATAATAACGAGCATCACATTAAACAGAAATTAAAATATCACAAAATAGTGAGCAAGATTTAGGTATTTTTATAATGCCAAAACTATTGGAATAATGTTCTAATCAAACAAGTTGTTATATTTAGGTATATATTTTGGGACCTCCTCATACATAACCATATCATAATTACATTGTTTTCATCTTTTTTTTAAAAAGTTAGTACCCCCATTTAAGTCTTTTATAACTTTTATTCATGTAACACTGAATAAACCCCTTAATGAGCACCAGAAATAAATTAAAGAACACCATAAAAGTACTAAAGTATAGTTATGAGACTATCAACTTCTATAGAACTAACTAGATCTTGTTCACCTACTAAGGAGCACCAAAATTAGTGAACACCACCTACATTTATACTTGAAACACATATTCTAATATATTATAATTAATGATCACAAATTTTGATTGTGTAACAGACCCCTGTTGTAATTCAATTGTGCAATGATTATGTCAATTTAGGGCAGAGTGTGTTTTTCATTTTTAGCTCAGTGACTTAGTGCCTTACAATTAGACTATCAATTCAATTAGTTAATTATGGGCTCACCTTTTCTGAATTGTGCTTTGTAAGCACTAGGATAAATTTCATCTGATTTATAAATACCAATAATTCCTTCTAGAATGGCTCATGCTCCCTAGTAATGCTAAGTTCTCTATTGGAAGTATGAGAATATATTTGATTATGATCAGCTGGTCAGATCAGAATGTAAGCAAGCCAGGGAAGAAAGAGGGAGCTTAGCGCATGGATGATTATTGAGAAGAATATATCAAATCAGATATTTATGGGTGTGTCAATTTTTCTGACAACTTGAATGTTGAAATATTTTAGTACTATTAGATGGTTTGGAAACTATTCTAATGTCCATTTGATTATTACACTTCTTCTAGTCTTTTGCATGTTGATCTTGTATTCTTCTCCACACTGGCTTTATGCCAGCCTTCATCAGGATATTATTCTGCACCTACACTGTAATAGGCCATGGTGACATGTGTGGTAAGGCCTGTAGCCATTAGCCATGCAGCCTGTCATACTAAAGGTGACAGTGGCAGAGGCAGTCTAAACGATGTATGCCACTGCCAGTCAAGGTTGGTCATCCTGCCTTTAACATTTAAATAAGGACCTGAAATTAGCTCATTACTTGAATGTAGGGAAGGAGGTCATTTGTTAAGGTTCTATGATCAGACAAAACACTACAACTACAAATGAAGACTAGAAGGGAGAAGGCGTAGGATGTTAAGAAATATCCTACAGGAGCCATACTATGAGGGGACATGGAAGAGAAATCAGAGTATGAGCATTCACATTAAGAACTAATGAATGGATAAGGAAGCACTGGTATGTGCTGTGTATTGCTGACTAGGGCTAAAGCTGATATGAAAGGTTAACACATTAAAACTGTACAAACTGTCAAGAAATCTTAATGTTGGTCTGAAGTGCAGTGTCAGTATAAGTTATGCTCTTATTTTAACAATATTTCATATGTCTGAAGTTACTTTGCATATAACTGAGGCTCAAAATAGAGTTGCTCACCAAAATACTCATTTCCTGTCTCTTTCCATGGTATTGATGAAATTGTTTCATGAATACTTTCTGCATACAATTGTGAGTCTCTCTATCTCATTTCATTACATAATCATGCACATACATGTTTAACCTTGCTGTCTGCATGTTATAGGTCTACACCAAATGGTTTCTCAAAAGAAGCTTCTTAAAAGCGATTTCAGAAATGGTTGTGATCTCAATGCAGACACTCATACCAAGTACACACAATCACAAGTTCATACCAGAAAGAAAGCCTAATGTTCAAACAGTTTTTTTTCCTTTTGCCATTTATGACTCATTCGGTAGCAAAGGAGAACATCTTCGTCAAAAAATGGCACAATGTTGTGGCCAAACGCCACTGACATCAGCACGGGGGGAGGGGTGAGCAGCTTTGGTATAAGTCATTCAATATGATATTAATCAAGTTTACACTGAAGATCCATTCCTAAATACACTATGCATGTCCTGATAGATCATCTTACACCCTCAAGTCCCAGTTCAGTCATGATAAACATCCTGGCTTCACCTCAAACCATATACACTTTAAACCTCGGTAATACACCATACAATGTATACCATTCAGAGGCCTATTGTTGCATAGCACCCATTCTCAAAGTGAAAATACTTTTTATATTTTGTTAATACTTTTACAATTAGCACATTTGACGACAGGCATGTTTATAATTACATTCATGGTTCATTGATTTTTGAATTCCATAACTTGGTGTGTTGCAAATTTTTTTTTATAGGAGACAAATCTGTTCTTTGACTATTATGGGTATCCATGTTCTTGGGCCTGCACCCTGCTTCCTAGTATGGTAGGGTTTGTTCCTTGGTACACTGGTATGATGGGTTTATTACAGGGCCTTTTTTAAATGTTAAGCAAGGGCTGACCTGCAGCTTGGCCGGTCAGTGTTGTACATCTATACATCACTTATGTCTCTGTCACCTTTCGTATTACACCATGCATACGAAATGACAACCGCAGCATACATGTATCACATGGCTTATTCCAGTGTGGCCACTACCAATACCCAACCATAACTAAGACTCAAGCCATCTTCCTGAACAGTCTCTTATGACTTTATTTCAAGTCAAACAGTCCAGGAACTTGAAATGTTAATTTTTTTTTGCATTTGCCCTAGTTTTGTTTCTTTCCTGCTGTTGATGGTTAGCCCCTGAACCTTCCTGTTGCTATTCATGAAACTCCACACCAGGACTATGTTAATGCAACCTAATGAAAAAGGGCAGGCATAATCCAGTTAAAGGGCCCCTGACACGTCCCCGACTACTTTGTAGAATGTTTTTTAAGAAGTCCATGAAATGTGCATTGGTGCATTCTAGGTAGAGCAGCGTCTAAGAACAACCAACAGTAGCCGTCATAAGTTGACCAACATCATAACAAAGCTACCTGGGCTGTGCCAGGCAGCAAATTGTGAAGACCCGTATGTTACGTCACTGAGGTCACTGCTCCTGCAGGTGGTAGGCAGTCAACCATAGCATTGGCCTATGAGAGCTTTTACTCACCACCTCTATGTGTGATATTTGGAACCCTTAGTATTGTACATGCTACTTCTAACCTTGTAAATAGACATATCAGGGAATCCTTGGAAATATACATGAATGATTCAATTATGCCATTGATTGATTGAAATTATTGTATTCATAATAATGATGATTGATCATAATGGGGGTACCTGTGGTTAAATCTTTTCCAGCCAATCACTTAGATAGAAAAGTAGTTTCACTTATGACATTATGTACCATTCTTTCTGAATAGAAACCCTATTTCACTGTATATAAGCTGGCCCCATGTTTAACCCTGGTGAACATGTTTTTTTTAGGGAAAATGGTATATTTCTATACATTTCTTTAGTAAAATAATTCCTTTATAACGAAGTTTTTGTACCAGAATTCGGATATGACGAATGGATTCTGACAAAAAAATGTATGCCTTGTAGTTATTCAAGTGTACAGAAAGCAGAATAGATCAATTACTTTATGAATTTTTCAACATCAGCCATGATTGACATCAGAGAGGCACCACAGCCTTTTATGTAGGACCTCTCCACCCCCCCCCCCCGCCTACCCAGCCACACAGGGATGGGGGAACTTTAGAGGGGCGAAATAGCCTTTTATTCGTTTATATCCATTTTTTGCTTGTCCCAAGGAGTTTATTATAACGGAATTTTACTGGGCAAGGGCTCATATATTTAAACTTTACTAGGGTTTCAGTAGATATGGTGAGAAAGTATCATCTCCCGCATGTAGCATGAGAAAATTCTGGGAAATTCTGTGTATGTATGTCGGAAAAAAAAGACATTTTACATACAGACAATTAAATTTTACAAACGACTAAGCACCAGCACCGTAATCGCCTGCATATAAGGTGCACCTTGTGTGTAAGGTGCACCCTGAGTTGAGGAGGATGTTATAAGCTGCACCTGGCGCCTGACTTTTGAAGGTGTAGTGCTGTTCTATAAAAAATTACCCTATAAGGCAAATCCCATTTTTTGGGAGGTTCTAAAGGTGCAGTAGCCTTCAGATTAGCACACATAAGATGCGTTTCTAGGGTAGTTTTACTGGCAAGATTGTTTTAGTCATGGCTGACTGTCATTCATAAATGTTATTTTGATACTCTTTTATTAGACATTGATCTTCAAACATCAGAAAACAGGTCGAGGTCAGTCTCATTGACAAATTAACCACCTTGACACATGGCCAGGCTTTGTGAATTTGGCACCTTCCTATATTTTGCAAAATAATGAATAATGTTTTTTTTTCATATAGAGTAATGCTTTAATTCACAGTATGGTCACTGTATACATTGCCCCCCCCCTTATATCTGCCTCACACTGCCTGGTGACGTCACAACATGGCTAGATAAGAGATAGTGCTGAATGGAGTGTATGGAGGCAGGTGTCGGAGGGAGTAGATCTCCTGTCGGATTATGAAGGGGCTGTGACCAGTGTTAGATATACTAAAATAGTAACAACGGAAAATGCAAAAATCATGTCAGTAGCCCTTTAAGTGTTATGTGACCGGAGACCTGTTTCTTAAGCATTCTTTATTTAAGATCAATCTTTTCACTCTAAGAGTGACCACTTAAGATCAGTCATTTAGGAATGACTACAAGTGTTTCAGAACAAGCTGTCACTCCTATTGGAACATAAGACTGGTCCTATAGAAACAGCTGTCAAATAAACATAGGAGCAGTAATCAAGATCAATTGTAAGGTCACTCACAGGCCAATTATCCAGCTAGTAAGATCAATCACCTAGGTGCAGAATATGGCTTTACTTCATTATTCCATGATAGAAAATGGTATCAAAAGGGGGAATTTCCATTTGATATATGCCTGACTTCATGCATTAGAAAGTATTGTGGGATTTCACTTGTTGATAGGATTTTTCAAATTTATGTGTACCCTCAACCTTCCACATAAATCAGCTATTTTATGTTGGTCATAAGTCACTCTTACATTGACCCTTTACTAGTAAGTTTCGCTCCCCATTTACTTTTGCAACACTTCCCCTAAGCCTAAGAAAGCCTAAGATCAATCTTAGGATGACCATAGGAGTGATCTTGCTCGTAGACCAATCTTACTCGTACATGGTGGTTGTGAAGCAGGTCTCTGTAAAGACTGATTTAAAACAGATGATTTTAGCAGCTTATAAACAAGGAACTGAACATTACCTTAAGTGGCAAGAAGAAATTAGGTGTTGCACCTGATTGGAACTTTCCAATTTTCCGACTAAATAATGTAGCAACCTCAAAGGTATTTGCCTCGGAATTATTTCCAGTGAAATGTAACTTTATATATGCTGTGTATACTGTAACATGTATATCCTGCTCCTATTTCAAGGGTGACGTTCAAAGGATCACCACACTATAGAAAAAGAAATGAAACAATTCATCATTAACATGGTCTTTCTGACATAGACCTACCATGTAAACAGATCTGTTTTTTTTTGTTAGTAGCATCCTATCATAAATAATTATCCCATCTCTATATATTCTCCTTAAAAGACCATTTCAAGTATTTGGACAATACATTTTTCATAATGAGCTTGATACAAAGGCCTTCTCCTGGTTACAGAAGGACAGCTACATTGATATTTGAGCTGCCTATTGTGTCATGTGTCTGTTATTGAAAGTGGTTGCTGCACCTTTTGTATTACCGCAGTTATAGACACAAAGTATGTTCATATACTTAGTATTACATTGTGAATTTCACTGTGCCTCAACATCCAATGCCTGTGATCGTTTTTGCTCCTAGCCAGACATCTCCCCTCTAGATGCTATATGTTATATCAGCATGTGGTTCCTACATTGAAGCAGCAATTAATTCACATATTGCAAGGGTCATTCTATGGCTCAGCCATAACCTTGCTTTCCCACTCGGCATTATTAAATCAGCTGGAAGGAACTAGCTTAGCCTTTTCGGGTCTGTTGTGATTCAGTTGTGCAATGATTGTGTTAATTTGGGCCATAATGTATGTTTTCGGGCCCCATGTCTCAGTGCCTTACAATTAGGCTCTCCGTACAATTTGTTAAGGAAAGTGTATACCCCCATCTTTTTTTTTAACATTTTCTGAATATTCAATTGCATAAATATTCATGAATTTCAATCAGAGATTAACCTATTCTACCTCATTTTGACCCCAGATTTTATTTTTTCAATTTCCTGGCATTAGAAGGTCGGTTGCTAGGGACAGAATGCTCATGGAACAAAAACATTCTTTTTTATGTTACTTTTTCGGATGGCCATATGGGGCGGAATGTCATTAAATTTGATGGTTCTGATGATTTAGATGTAATCTAGAGATGATTTCCTAGGGAAGGGTGTCTCATTTATTGGATATTCCAATTATCAAGAGCTAGAGAGTATATTAAAGTAGAAAAATAGGTAGAAAATGAGGAAATTCACAAAATCTTGAAAATGTGGGTTTTTTTTCTTACTTTGGCAACCCGTGTAGATGTTAATAATTTAAATTTCCACTAATGAGACATCCTTTCCTGCTAAATCATCTCTAGATTACATTCAAATAATATAAAAGGCAGCTGACAGAAAAGTTATTTTGTGCACTTAGGGGTTCTAGCTCTCTGTGTTCTGTGGTCTTTAGCATTGATTGTGGCTAGACTGTGGTTGTGCATACTGAAAGCTGGGGTCAAGGGAAAGCTTTTCATTGAGTGAGTCTATGTATAATTGGTGAACCATTCCATGAACAATGCAAAGTAATTTAGTGGAATATCCTAGAACAATTATGTATGTCAAACCATCACATGTCAAGTGCCGTTGACATGGCTGTGACCCTAGTCAACTAACAGATGACGTGGCATTTTAAGGCATGTCAAATCATATGAGGATTACTGTGTGCTACAGTTGTCATGGTGACATATGTGCACATGTCCCAATGACGTGTGCTCTCTGTGTCAAATCAAGTTGACATGGGTATACATGTCACTTTGTCAGGAAGACTTTTTTTTCAGTGAGGCTGACAGTCACTTGCTCTAGAGCTGAATGATAAATCTGTTATGCTTTAGCATCTACAAGAACTAATCTTATGCCGGGTGAGGCTGGTATTACACTCCCTGGTAAGAATAAGCTTAGATTACCAAATCATTGGAGATTGGTGCATGAGTGTAGGACCATACCTGAATGAATTTTCACTTGAAGACTTCACACTAATTCATTTCTCTATCAAAAGTCTGCCTACTGATTAAAGGAGGATCTAGGGATGCTTGAGGGAGTGGCTATTAGGGATATTATTGCTGACATTTTCACAATTGAGCTATCAAAAAGAATGGCTAACAAAAGGTGGCCTACTACAGTGCTATTCAGTAATCAGACTCTGTAAAGGCTACGTTTTTATTTGGCACATTGAATTGCTTTCTCACAGTGTACAAGTTTCTGACAATGGAGAAGTGGAAGATATTTTCAGATTGAGGGTCAGGATCTTGGACAAAAAATTGCATCACTCTACACTATTGCATCACTGCAGGACATTAATCTTTGAGGGAACGATTGACCTAACTGTTTGTAGATGTCTTTTATGATACAAC
Source organism: Acholoe squamosa (assembly GCA_949317995.1). NCBI lineage: Eukaryota > Metazoa > Annelida > Polychaeta > Phyllodocida > Polynoidae > Acholoe > Acholoe squamosa. The sequence goes on along the minus strand of OX439045.1, from coordinate 13,503,143 downwards.
CTCTCCTCAGTGATGAATATCAAGAAATATTTCAAGCTCGTCCGACATCAGGACCTTGGTCTACTTGAAGCTGTGTCGGTCTAAGAAGTAGGCAGCATTATTAGCACTATCTAGGACTCAGTCCCGTCCTTACATCCACCCCACTTTGTGGCCATTGATTAAACAGTCCACCCCTTTTTATCCACACTTTACAAGCCTCAGGATTTGATTGAAAGAGACTGTGACTCAATACAGGCAATTTAACATGTGTAGATCTCAATGGTTAGGCAAGCAGTAGACTATCAGTCTTAATCTCTATTTGTAAAAAAAAACAACTGTTGGATTGGTGTTTGTTTGACAAAGTGCATCAGAGTTGTATGATTGTTCTTTAATGGAGCAGATAATTTAGGTTGTTTAGGCCTTTGATCAAAATGATTTTCAGCAAGGGGATTCCCTCACATTGAGAGAGTTGAAGCAATTAGTAGGTACACGATTGCACAGCAAGAGATAACTAGGCCCTTTTCTCACGGCTAGAAGCTTTTTACATTAATTTAAAAACCATTGTCTATGGTTCGTCTTCTACCAAAAACAGGAGGGAAACAGTGAATAGAATGAAATGAGGCCTTTTTTTGCAGTAGTATTTAGAAGTAAAACACATTTAGAACGATCACCAGATCACTAGATCTGATAGATATATAGATTTTGCCAATAGCTAGTACCAAGTTATTAATTTTTAAGTGCTTTACATCCAATATCAAAGAGAGTAAAATTCATGGGGAGAGTCTTTTGCCACTTCAGAATACATTCATGGGAAAATTCCCCTTCCATTTTTAATTCGATGAGCTCTATTTTAAGATACCTCTCCAAGGTTCCAAACCAAATCCAGAAAACTACATAATTACATTTCCCCATGCTCTTGAGAATTTGGAAAGACCATATATATGTGAACTTTTCGCAGGCAAGATTCCCAGCACTTCATCACACTGTGCTGGAGATGCACCAACCACAGGACCATTAGGATTCCACTGTGTTGCACTGTGCTGTGCTGGTAGTTGATTTATAAGCAGTGTTAAGCAGATCAAGTTATGAAAGTACCTCATTGTACTGCACCTGTATAATGGTTACATTCTTCCATTCAGCATCATCAAATTATCTGGATGGCACTAGCTGAGCCATTTTGGGTCTGTTGTGATGCAATTTTGCAATGATCAGTTTTGGCTAGCTATAGAGTGTGGATCTTTATGCCCCATGTTTAGTGCATTGTAATTCAGTTATCAGTAAAATTAATGGGCTTCTTTTGAATAGATGGATGATTGCCTTCCAGAGATTAATCATGAGAGGAAGTCCATATGACACATGGATGTAATCATACTAATAGCCTAACATGATACTCTCCTAGACACCAGAGGGTCAGTATGCACATATATAATCACCACTGCTACATTTATGCAGCTTACTGACCAACGTGCTAAATTAACATTATTATTATCACTTTTTACACAGCTTTCATGTTTTTAACCTAAAGGAAATCAAAGATCAGAAAAAGGAGGACAAGAACTGAAGAGGACGAACACTAGATTCCACAAAGTACTAGTCAATGGGATTGGTTGAGATTCCACTAACCCTCTAGGTGCTCTGTCACTGTCAGTCATCCATCCCTAGTCAAGACTCAGATATAATCATGATGAAGCACTTTCTAAATTGCAACTCTCCAGGGACAGGATCATTTGATGCCTTGTGGTGTAAAATGGGATCAAGATGTCAGGGCCAGATCAATGAGTTTTGGGTTTCTATAAGAATTCTTGGATAGATGGTGTAGGAGGTGGACTCCACACAGTAAATACTGACTGGGCATTGAATAGAATCTCCATTACTCTTTCTGAATGAGCTGCTCCTCTATCATTCTTGGGAAATGTAAGCATCCCAATTCAAATAGACATTCATACAGCCATCAAGTCAAGTCCTATGCATGGGAGATAGCAGCCAAATACAATGGCATTTGGAGGAGCACATGTTGGTTTGTATTTGGTTGGTTCTCCTCTGCCAGCGCAGATCTGCATTTAGCCTAAATAGGGATTTACTTTTGATTGGTTCACAGATGGAGACAGGTAACTGGATTAGGCCACTGAAGGGGGCAGCAGTCTGGATGTATCAAATTAGATATGGCCAAGCCCTGCCAAACAGACACGAATATATCAGACTCAAACTCAAATGTGTTGAGGAGAGAACAGAGGGCTGTGAGGCCCCTGAGTCTCAAAACGTCCCTCGAAAATTGTGGGATAGGGGCTGTTTGAGATTTAGGGCCCACCTAAAGCCCCTAACCTACGAAAAGTCCCTCTCCCACAAAATTTTGAGATATAGGGGCCAGGTCCAATTGGCCCCTATCTCACAAATATTTGTGAGATAGGGATCATTTGTGAGATAGGGACATGTCAGGCCCCTAAGTGTCAATCTTGATAAATAGACAAACAATGGCTAAACTTGGTCAAATCAGGTTAAGGTCCAATTGGCCTAAGACAGCTCAAATGGGCATATTGGTCCAAATAGAGTCAGATTGGCCCAAGTTTGATAAATTGGCTCAAGTCAGGTCCCTACAAGGGGTGATTCAGTGAAGAATGTTCACCAGCCTGAGAACCAATGAAACTACAAACTCAATATTATTCAACAACACTTTATTTGATTAAAAAACCCTATATATTGGCTTGTTAGAAAGGTTGATTCAAGTCACCAACTGCAAATGGGTCAGTTTTTATAGCCTGTGGTGTAAAATCATAATTCTTCACCCTCACATATGTAATGTTTTTAAACAAACAGTCATGAAAGCTGTTAAATATCATCCTATGTACATCAGATTTCATGTCCAAAATGTTACAATACATGTCTTAATTTGTAGCAGAAATGAAATCCCTGCACCAAGAATTTTTTATTACACCTCATTGCTAAATATGGAGTTCAGTGAAAGTTTTGAAAATGTAGGGTAGCATTCTTAACTTTTCCCTCATACATTTGAAAATAACTTGATATTTATGAAAAACACTCTTTATTATCTAGAGTGTCCCTCCTTTCAAAAAGATGTCACTCATTTCCAACAATACATATACATTCTAGTCCAAATCTGCAAAGGCACTTCTGAAGAAAAAAAAATGTTACGTATGTGAGGATTTGGATAGAGCAATACTTTTAAACATCACAGATCATCTGAATCACTATTTCTTGTACAGGACTTGTTAAATTAATAGTTCAAAGGCATATCTTAACACATTAGACTATATTATGGGTCATTTCCATCTCACTCTGAGCATATGCCATCCTCATTGGGCAGCCTGTCCTCCTCAGAAACTTGCAGACTGCAAACGATTGAATATAATTGTTGAACAACTAAGGTGAGTAATATCAAGCAATTATGCTATAATATTTACAGTTTCTCAATGAGGGATGAAAAGTAAGTAGGGACAAAAAATTGTTTATAGATAAAACCCCACAAATATTATTACTGACCGGCAGTGCAGCCTTACCCTAGAATAAAGCAACCATAAAAAAAATTAAAAAAAAAAAATTACAGGATTGCTACATTCACTACTATTTTAGTTTGGGGAAGAATATGTGCATCTAATGGTGAATTATATATAATCTGGGTGGGTCTGAAGTACACATTGTAACCAAAATGAACAAAACCTCACATATGTGTAACGTTTTCAAATTTGTGGGAAACTTTCAGAAATTTAAATGGTAAGTGCCTTAATTATATCCAGGATATTAGATAGGGACACTTTTATAAAATTATCAACCAGTTTATTTGAAAAATTCTATTTGGAGGTATGTGGTGCAACTCATATAGTAAACACCTCACATACGTAACAAAATACTGAGGAGGGGGGAAAAGGAATTCTGCTGTCAAAGTACATAACAAAAGAGAGGTTATATGTTCTGAAATGATTGATTGTAGGTCTAGGAGTAAATAAACAATGGTAAGAGCAGGTAGTCTTGCAAAATAATACACTTTTGGGATGTGGGAGGTGAAACACTTCTCACCCCAGACAGGCTGGGGTGTCATTTCAAAATATCCAAACTGGACCTAATGAGCCCTAGCAGTAAAGGTAGGCCCTAATTTCAACAAATAATAATGATTTGGGGATAAATATACAGCAGGAGTAGCTCAGCAAGGGCAATTTCCATTCCCCAGTGAAAACGTTACGTTTGTGAGGAAAATAAAACCTTAAAAAGGGTATGGGGCTTCCTGGCCAAATTGAATGGCATAACCAAGCTGCTATGGCCAGTATATGGCTTGGGACTTTAAATCAGAGGGAAATATAACCCAAAATACATCATTCCCATGCAATCTAAGACAATTGCAGACCCTCACATATATAACACACACTATTTCATGAAAATTTGATTGAAATTCCTTACCTTTTTGACAAATTTCAGTGTAAATGGAGCTGAAAAATCACAGTAGACTGTGAGCTTAGCTAATTTGAGATTCTCTGAGTGACTTCCGGTGGTCGGTCATTTCTGCCAGGGTAACTGGAAACATTTCCTTTCTCCTCCACATATTTTCGTTATGTATGTGAGGATTTCCACACCAATACCAAAAGACCCCTTCTGTGGCCTTACTATGCAGACATGAGCCATGATTTTTGTTTCAATCATTCAATTCATATACATACTACACTTGAATAGAGTAGAAATAAAGAATCATTAGTCTGTAGCCTACAGACATCTAAAAGTGTACCTCACATACATAACGTTTTGGGGAGTTGAATTTTGGTTTATGAGACCTAGCTCGTATCTGCAGCAAACCAGCACTTTCATTTATTTACCATCAAAACCCCCCCTAGGGACTCTACTCAACACAGGTAATAAGAACAGTGAGGATACTTTTTTAGCATGGACGTTTAAGGTGTAAAAAAGTGTTACGTATGTGAGGAAGCTCACAGTTCGATATTATAACACATGTGTGAAAGACAGTTGAGGAAGGGACATGGCCAAAGTATTTTTGATAGATATGACCTCTCACCAAAGGCAAAATAGGTTTATCACACTCTAATACTGCCTAGCTTGACAATAGATAGGTGGGAATGATGGAAAATTGGACAAAAAAGGGCATTTTTGGTGCATTGTCCAACTTCGAGCCTCCGTAACTCATCAAATTATAGGCCGATATACATAAATTTGTCCTCTACTTAAAGCTCAAGATGTTTTCTATCAGATGCAACTAAAATAATGAAGAATAGTGGTCTACATTTTCTACTGTAGCTCCTCAAAGCTAGAATCCTCTCAAAATAGGCCCAAACATTGCTCAGTGGATCTGTCCACAAATGTACAAATATGAGCAAAAAAAAAAAAAAGCCGAATTGATCTAAAATGGGGTAGTTGGCCAAAGATTGAGCAAAATTGAGTCTGGACACAAGACAGGTGAATTGGGTCAAAACATGGGTTAAATAGTGCTTTTGTGATTTAGGGGCCATTTCAATTCTTTTTGTGATTTAGGGACCTCACATAGCCCCTACGTAACAAATGACTTTGTGATATAGGGACTGTTTAACAGACTTGACCTAGGCCCTATGTCTCAGGCAGAATTTCATTTATAGTAGTCAGAATCCAATGCAACACATTGGTGTTCCTATATCTCTTGACTTAAATACATGAATGCCATTGGCAATGCCATTTCTGCGACTTTGAGCGCACAGAGCTTGGCTAGTTCTCCCTCAGTGGAAGTGTGGAAAGAGTAGAAGATCTCTCCTGTCGGAATGTTGCATATATATATATATATATATATATATATATATATATATATATATATATATATATATATAAATGCGTACGTAATATTTTAATCTGGGTTTAATGTTATAGAGACCTCCTGCTGTTAACTCATCTTTAAATGGTTAGAAATAACAAGTATCCCTATCAAAATCAAAGAAAAGAATCATATGAAATGCTGTTATTCAATTAGAATTGAAACTACACAGTGTTCAGACGACACAAACTCTGCTGAACCCGACCCCTTTAAGGCTCTTCTCTCATTGGCTTGGAGAGGTAACATGGTTTCCTCCTCAAAGCCCGGTTCTACTCCTGAATTGTGTCCTAAATTCATCACAAAACATTCATATCTAATTTGCCAATCCTTTATCCTGTTTGCTAGTCAATGTAATGTGTATCGATGATTAAAGCAGCATCCCAGCAAGGTACCCACAAAAAAAATGATTTGATAGGTCAATGATGATAAAAGTCAAGTTGCAATACAAACTTGGTTATATTAGACAGTGAAGCATAGCAAGTTTCCCTACTAACATCTTTTCTGGCATTAGTAGCTGTTCTTGCATAAAACCACATCACTACCTTGGAAATAAAATGTGGAAAACCGTATCAGGGTATGGTTTCAAATTGGTGCGTGATTAACATAGTTGCTCAGACTGGCTAGTGATTAAACAGAGAACTATGCCCCAGTCGTCCCGTGTATAGCATCCCTATTCCCTCCAGAACCTAACCTCTCAGACCAAATCTTTCTGCTGAGTAGTTATATTTACCAAACAAGCCCTATGCTGACACTTTATTCCAATAACTCTTTAACGACTTAATATTGCATTAATGCATAATTTGTCAGTAGGATGAAAAAAGGTAGCCTTGGTAAGTGGTTCAGCATTGATGCATTCATATATCATGCCAGCCCTATAATATCACCTAAAAGAGTTTGGGCCTGAATTGCATTTGTGCATCATAGCTTTGGGCAATAGCTTCATGTGTACCTTGAAGGTTTAAAACAGTCTGTTCGAGCAAGGACATCTTTGTCTGAGTGGTTGTGAGCAATTCAGAGCCTTTGATAATATAAAAGGCAGCTAACAGAAGAGTTATTGTCTGCTCTCAGAGGCGGCAGCCCTCTGTGCTCTATGACCCTTAGCAATGATTGTGGGTACATTGTGGTTGTGCACACTGAAGACGGAGGGGAATGTTAACCTGTCTATTGTGTAATACATATTTGTCTCTCCCATGCTTCCCTCTATAGGATTGAATTATTGCAGTGCTTGAGTTAAACCTATTGAGAAACAGTTTGTAGACTATATATCATTGTAAACAGTGTGTAGAGTATATTTCATATGAGCGAAGAAGAGTCCTAAATCTCTGGAACCACTGACAAAGAAATTCAGCTGTACAAATATCTCAGGTTTCAGGTGGACAGTTACTCTCTCTAGAGTAATATGAAAAAAAAGAACCCTCACCTCATTGTTATTATTTCTCATTGGTGCTATTTACAATCTGTGATCAAATACTGGGTAAGGCTTTTAACACTATCCCTAGTACCAAATTGGGTACAATCAGCATATGATGCAAAAGCATCGGGTAATGAAGCAACCACATCCACCATGCTGTTACATTTAGATTATAGCAATCTACACGGGATATGATGCATAAATGTAGCCTGGGCAACATGCCGGTGCACTGCAGTCATATATCATAGATCGTGCTCGTGAATAAGGATATTGCATTAAGGAATGTTCCAGGTGATAGGAGGAGTTTCAAATGAAAGGCCTTCAGGTCCATCTACACATTACACACAAGCAGCCAAGTTAGGTGAATGAGTGATGTAGCTCTATTGTCTCTTGTACAATAGACTTCAATTCATTTTTCTAGTTAAGGTGGGCTGACTAATTAGAGGAGGATGTATGGCTGCTGGAGGAAGTGAGAATTAGCAGCATCATTACTGACATTATCACAGTGGGGATATTATGAAATATGACAGCCACAAGGCAGCCTAGTACTGTGCATTTCAGCAACCAGACTCTGCTCCTCGAATGTAAAGCCTACACTGTGATCTTGCCAAACAGTTCATTTTATCATTATTTTCTAAGACTGTGTTGGTTTCCTAGATGGTAGAAGTAAATGAGAATCTTCTAATATCCCTATGCTAACTTAAAGGGTCATCACAAGCATTCTTCATCTAGTCATGGCCAATATTTTTCTGCAAAGTCGTTTTTATTGAATGGTGATTTATAGATATCTGATTGGTTGGGTGTCACTGCCTTACTTTTTCTTTGTACATATCATTGTGCTTCGGGGAATGATAAATCTGACCACCATTGCATGTTAATAATGCAGTTTTCTCCGCTGAAAAAGAGAAATGCATAGCTCTTTCTGTCAGATTTTGACCAAATAAGTGACAGGTCAGATTTTGGAGGTTTGGTATAGGGCACCTGAATCATCATTGTGGCCTTTATGTACTTGAAGCTTGGCAAATCTACATCACTATTAGCACCAGCAAGTGTTTTATCCCATCCCTACTTATCCAACTCCCTTTGTGGCCTTAGATTAAACAGCCTTGCTCCTTTTTATCTGATTTTTACAAGCATCATAGGTTGATTGAAGGAGACTGGGGCTCAATATAAGCAATCTAACATGATGAGATGGAAAGGCAAGCAGGAAATGATCTCTCTTTTTGAGAAAAAGCAATTGAATTAGTGTCTGTGTGACAATACCATGACACTGGTATGATTGTTTCCAAGTGAGCAGAGAATTCAGCTTGTATAGACACAGACTCTGCAGCAAATCAGCATTTATAAAAGAAAATTACTTTGAGCTTTCAGCTCTGCCTCATTTGGCATGCCACTGTCTGGAACGCCTTTGATTGAATCTTTCAGCTGGAGAGAGTGTCTGCAATTAGTTGGTACATGATTGCATGGTGAGAAATGTCTAGGATCTTCAGCCTTTAATCTCAAAGTACATTATTTTAAATTGGATGAGTATGATGGAGGGAGACTTTGCTGCCAAATAGTAGGGTTTAGTGTTTCACATCATGTCACCACTATTTAGGACTGAATTGTTGAATGTCCAGTTCCCAAATGGTAGAAATTGTGATTGCATTAGTCTATATAGTGTGAGCTCTATGATAATCGCATTCAATAGTAACTTATGCTCCCATTCCCAAATCATGCATGTAAATCTCTAGTGCAGTGAGAATGTACAATGGATGGAAAACACCTGAAATAACAGGATATATTATCTGGGATAGAGGGTTATGACCTACCTGTTGGGTTTTCCCATAACACTGGTATTAGCCAATCTGAAATAGAATTTTGCAAATTGATTGGCTGCCAGAAGCAAGAGATTTATGGGTGGGAACATGGCTGTGTGATCAGTCTCCTTCAATATGATGAAATGAGAGAAAATTCTTTTTTTTTTACAGTTCAAGCACATACAAGAATGAGTGGGTTCCATGTAAATTGCCTTATCTTTTGGCAACCAGTCTTATGGTATTAAATGTTTGACTCAATGATGAAGATAGACATTGTTGTCAGTTAGCATTGGTGTTAGAGCAGACTATGTATTTGGCAATCATCACCCTTTTTTTTATCCTCATCTGCAACAGCAGGGCCCATCACTCCAATAGTTTACCTATCTCTCCTCTTCAGATGTTGGCTTTATAAACTGTGAGAAGATATTCCTCACTGTAGCTTTTCCTTACTGAATGACAATATTATAAGCTGACACATTAGGCCCAGCAAATTGTCATCATCTGTCGCCATGATTGGTCATCAATGGTGACTCCTTTTTGAGTGATAACTCATTCCGTCATCTCTCGCCACTGTGTGTTAGACTCACGTGGCATAGCAATTGCTATTCCTGGTGATCTTGTGCTATAACGACGCCGTGTTCCATCTAGCGACATGTGTGAGCCACTTCACACAGGTTGACGAGGACTCACGACAATTTGCTGGGGGGAGTCAGGTGTATACCTATTTACATGTCACGTGCCAAGTAGGAAATGGTATGCTTCCAGAATTGCCCCTCACTTATTGTGCGCAATTCTGGAAATACCCCATCCTAGGTTGCACAGTTTAGGAATATTTGAATGAAACATACAGTTTGAAGTGGTGCAGAGCCTTACAGGGGGGCCATGTCTACTGGTTCATAGATAACTGAGTTTCAAAGAGTCACATATAAATTCTGCATGCAACAGGGCTTGGAGGTGCTATTTCCACAGCTTTATTCACACCTACAGTTAGGTCTATGCTGAACCGGACTTGCTTTACAAAAGACTTTACACCTTGAGGGTAGGGTCAACAATATAATAGAATATGATTTTTAGATATTTATCCCATAACCTAACTTTTTTACATGAGAATAATCGTTCCTGCTTAATTATTCTGAAACTGCGCAAATTCCCACAGTGCGCATAACATAATACACCTGCTTCCTAGCTGCACTTACTGCATAATCATCATGTCCTTTGATAATTATGATTTAAAGATGCAACCTTAGTGAGAAATTATGTATTGCTACATTAAGGAGGCTATACTATTGTACAGGTTACGATAGTATTACAGCATTTAAGTGTATCGGTTTGCTAATGTTTCAAAAGGGTTAGATAGGACTCCTGTCATTAAGTTAGTAGTCCCCTGTGAAATGTTTTATTAGGCTACGGGGGTTTACTAAACAACCATCTGCAATAGAATTAAATCTCCCGCAATAGTATTCCGTGGGTTCTGTACATTTGGTCTATAAGCAGTAGTATGTTTTGAACCATAACTATTTCCTGAAATTGACTGATACAGCCTTAGATGAAACAAAATGGAGGGTCAATCCATTATTGCAAGGTCCATCAATATAAGAGATTTCTTGTCCAGCCCTGGACAGAGTGACTGTCAGGATTACATTCGGGAAATTTCTGAAATCCAATTTAATTTTTGTTGTGGTCTACAGGCAAGAAGGTGTTGGCACATGGTTTAGTTTTAAAACAGAATGTAGTCCATTCCCACTCCGTCATAACTATTCCTGTGATAGATAAAATAGAAGCAGTTATCTATAAGAATTATAATCAGTTTTCTTGAACCTGAGAGGCAATCAATCAGTTAATGCAGGCCCCATAATATTTTGCTCTCATTTCTCTGCTCTCTCTGAAATACTATTATAGGTTTACAAAAATACTGTACATTACATTAGTTATCAGAAAAAAAATATTGCATTGAAAGGCAGATTATACAACAGATATTTTAGTCCTACATTCATCTCAGTTTCCACTATACATAACCACAAAGTGACACAGAGCAGAGGGGGCTGCAACCCCTGAATGACTGTTCTGTTGGTTGCCTTTTATGTTTTTGAAAGTAGGGAACTGCTTAAACTACTCAGACAATAAGCTCACTTCAGTCAAACATGTATACCCTCTGAAGCTAAAGGTATCCAGGTTAGCATACACCCTGGTGGGCAAACTTTGCCATTCAGTGGAAAGTTTGGCCTGAGGTGTTGGGATTGGCTGGATACATTTTGGAATGGTAATGCCTTTATACGTTATTGTATGTGGATCCAAATCCAATTGCATACAAATTCACTTTGTAGAATCAGGGGCCCTGAGGAAACATCTATAGATGTATTGTGTTCTAGGCTACCAGTCCACTTTGGTTGGAAGTAAATGAGAATTTGCTATCCTATTTGCGCATTGTCAGGTAGGATTCCAGTAGGTTTTAATTACCTGAAAAAAGTATCTTTTATCTGATTGGCTCACACTGCCACAAATTCAATAGTAGAGGAGCCCATTTTCAACCTGTGTTTAGCTTTACTGGTAGGGTTATGATGGTGTTATCGCTCCGCTACTACACTTGGATCTGAACAGGTATGGCGTTTTTCAAATACACCTGTGGGGTTCACAGCCCATTATGTATACCATGACCTTGTTCACTGCAATGTGATTGGCTGCTGATTGTTATTAGGTCAATGAACACCAACTTCCCACTCTGACAGTGAGATTTCCCACAGAAGTTCAAGGTATATAATGATTAAAATATTATTTAATGTTTAAGTTTGGACATTGGTCTTCTAGTAGGAGATAATTATTTACTTGGTGTAAATAATTTTGTGGATTTAGGCATTCCATTCTTCCTAAGTTGCCATGGAGATGTGTGCAGTGGTTCATGGGATTTGAGGTCCAGTGCTGTATTTAACCTTACATCATGTTGTTGTAGATTCATCCACAGATGACCACATGCCTTATAACAGCCACATCTTCTGATCAGTGGCAAACAGCTCACAGAGGCTATGAGTCAACATTGTAATTTGATTTAAATCATAATGTTCAATGGGCATCAGTCTTCATTAAGCATTACCTTAACTGAATTGGTTGACTTTATGGCCACTTGATAGGGTAGGGAAAGGTGACAAATGACTTGTGTATAATCACTTCCTACATGTTACTAATTCATTTCATTTCACCACATCTATTTCACTTGCTTACATAAGTGAAATATATAAATATATTGTTTGTATCTAGAAGCACATTCAGTACTTGATCCTAGGTAAAAAGCCCACTGAAACAGCCCTGTTATATCTTTCATCAGACATAGTCAGTAGCTAACCCTATCAAAGGCTCAGAAAGCTTACAAGTTTCCTGGGTGAAGAACTAGAAGGCACTAATCTGCACCAGGTGCAAGGTTAGTAATGCATGTTGGAGTAGAGAACACTTCTATCTAACACTACCGTTCCCAAGAGCAGTGCCCATACTCAACTAAGATCTGACCACTGTGCAGGCACATCCCTATCACAGAGCACTATAAAGCCCTCCCTAATGTCCGATGGTCAATGGCAAATCCCAAAAGACTTTACTCTGTTAATCCTACTAGGATATTTTTAGAGCCCACTTTCCCCACTAGCCTACCAGTAGACACAAAAAAAGGATTTGAAGCTTGATGTGCTAAGGCCATAGAGCAAAAGAGAGGAATGAATTTGATATTTATCTTGGTGCCTGCAGGCATTTTCCATTGTTCACTAGAAGAATAAATACCTATTCCCTTTAGTATCTACAGCGTTGGTTCCACAGCCATACAATCGGTCGGAATAGCCCTAATCCGACGATTTATAATATATCAAAAGTATAGAAAAAAATCGGATGGATAAGTGCTAATCCGACCGATTATGCCTGTGGAACCAGCACTTAACTCTTATTATTAATTTGATGTGTAGAAGTTACCAAAACACCCATTTACTATGACTTTAGAAGCAGTTGTAATCCTATATGTAATTGGACTTATCTGTATTTACAGCTATTTTATGAGTCTATATATGTAATATACTGTCCCAAATAGGGTTCCAATACAGCTTAATCTGATTCAGTATGCTTTTGTTATGATCCTAGACCTCATCTTACTCATAATTACATATTGTAAGTGTTGCTTGTTGATTTAGGTGTGTATGTGTGCTTGAAATACCCATTTTTGGCTTCTGGGGGCCATGTTTTTTTTTTAAAAGTTCAAAATAATGTTATCTTGACCCTTTGTTTTTTATTGTTGATATGAAGTGCATATTTTTAGGTGCCCCAGAGTGATGGGGGTCCTCAGATTAACCATATAGCAATAAAAATGAGTTAATTAAATATTTTCCAACTTTTTAACTTCAGAGGGGGTGGTCTGGGGGTTAGAGTGCCCAAAATCAAAAACGAACCCCAGACTCTTGTTTCTCATGATGAGTAGCATCTTTTGCAGGTGTACTCCCATTCCTATCATCAATTTGACTGAATAAGCTCACCCCTACCAGAGGCGTAGGAACCAAATCTTGATTGGGGGGGCCCAGGGCCAAGCCCAGGGGGGCCCTGTCGCACCGATCGTAATTCGTCAGATAGAGTGGGCTGACACTTATTCATAGGTACATAAGATATATGTATTAAAATATCTTTGATGACTTTTGCCTGTGATTTTAAGACCAGGCCCCCTTTTTCCATTGTGCTACCATATTTGTGAAAAATTTGGGGGAAATCTTTGCATTTTATCATGGGTCTTGACAAATATTGGGGGGGCCCAGACATATTCAGGCCCCACCTCCTCTGGGATTGGGGGGGCCCGGGCCCCCCTGGCCCCCCCTTTTCCTACGCCCCTGCCTACTTATAATCGCCTAGTATTATTTCTTTATAAATGATGTATGATACTGTCCAGCTGTAGGGTCACTTCTAGCGTCAGCTGTCCGACTTGAGGTGCAATTTGATCATCTGAAATCAAAATAATTACAGTTTATTTCTTCATATGCAATAGGCAAAATTCTCAAACTCCCTCCTGGAATATAACTACATATCTATCATTATTCTATTAGTGCAGCACAACTTAGGATTCACTGCCTTTAGAGGTCCAGGATTTAATGACAAAATAATGGTCACCTCTAGCTTGGCCAGGAGCGTCCAAAATCGGTGCCTCTACCCTAATTTGACTTGAATATACATATTAAATGTGTCATCAGTCATGTGATCTTACAAACCAATCACATTTCACCCCAAGATTTATCCAGCAGAACCTTGCTACTCAATGGGACATTGGGCCATGCTTGGAATAATATTATAAGTCGCAGTAGAATGGCCCAAATGTTGGCATGTTTATATTATTGGCTACTGGAAAGCTTGACCCCTGGCCCTGAATTGGTCAAAGCTTGAAATGGTCTATATTGTATTTAGGTTATCAAAATGGTGTGCCATGATTTGACTGTCATAACATTGTTCCAGTATTGGCCAAAAGTATGATTTTCAAATAATCAATAGGCCTACAGCAAATAATGATAAATACCGTTATCTTTATTGTCATTTAGTTTTCAATGTGCATAGTTTGTAAAATGCACTGGTTCTTGTAGGCATCTTTGTAGTAGCTGTCTTTCAACAGCATTTATGTTTGAGAAGATCATAAAGACAGGGCTGTCAAGTGTCATGCAGATTAGAAATAACCATTTCTGCCTTTGAAGGTCGTCTAAAAGGATAAGAAATGACACAAACTCTTACACTATGATTTAGGACTTAACCATATTTCACTACCACAAATGAGAGGTCATTGTGTTACTCTTGGTTAATTCATGCCAGAGGGTAATACTTGTCATGTCCTGTTTGTCACCAATGAAGTCCTTTTGACATCCTAACCTATAGTGCACAGTGCACTAAACTTGAGAATTTGAGACAATGCATGAGTCCTCCTATCAACAACACCCCACACAACATTGAACCCCCTGGTGGAGATCATACAGCCAATATTTGGCCAATGCTAGGCCAGTGGTCAAGCCAGCATTGGACCAATACAATAGGTCATATATATGCCCACTATTCCATTTCTAATATCATTTTCCCAATAGTTGGCCAATATTGGAATCGCAATGTCTGCTTTCCTATTATTGGGCAAATGTCTATATATATAAAGATTGCAATGGTGTCGATGATAGCCGACATTGGCTCAATGTATCCTTGCTACCTGGGTCATACCAAACCTTTCTACTGAAAAGCAATATTTACCACCAATCCCTCTGTCAATGCTCAGAGTGGTACAGCCCAACTTTCTAAGTCCTATATAGTGAATTAAAGCACCATCTCTCAGAACCATGAATGGATACAGCCTTAGTTAGTGATTCACCATACCTGTATTCATGAATCATGCCAACCCTACATATGTGGATCAACACGGTGAACGGTACATCCGCACACCCCTCACGGGCTTACCTTTTACCGTGTTGATCCACATATAAGCTAAAGGGGTCTAGATGCTGCTGCTGCTGATAATGGTGATGATGAAAGGACTGTCAAGCATTGCATTTGTGAAACTTGGAGTGTAATGACTTCATGTGTATCATTTTTAAGGGTTAGAACAGTCTGTGTGACTTAGGCAATGAATATTCTGAGTGGTTGTGACCTTCAATAAACTAAAAGGCAGCAAAGAGAGGAGTTATCGGGTGCTCCAGAGGTTGTGGCCCTCTGTGCTTTGTGACCTCTTGCATTGATTGCCGCTACATAGTGGTTGTGCATACTGAAAGCTGAGGCCAATGTAAACCTGTCCATTGTGTTATACATATGTGGATCAACATGGTAACCCCATCGCGGGCGTACCTTTTACAGTATTGATCCACATATTTGCTTTTGTCTGTTCCATGCTTCTCTCGTTAGGAGGGCTGAATCATTGTAGTGCATATGGCAGGGGTATAGAGAAACAGTATGTAGACTCTTTTATTGCAATATAGGAAAGGGAGATGGAAATAGAGAGAGGGTGAGTGACAAGAGTCCTAAATCTCTGGGATCACTAGAGTCACTAGATAAGTAGATAAGTGAAAATTCGAATTGTGGCAGCTTTGGTTTAGAATAGTCTACTTGAGGTTGGAAGGTCTAAGAAGTAGGAGCAGCATATTATTACCACCATGAAGGACTCGACCACATCCTTTCATCCACCTTACTTTGTAGCCATTGATTAAACAGCCCCACTCCTTTTTATCTACACTTTATTACAAGCATTGGAGGTTAATTGAAAGAGACTCAGGCTCAATACGGGCAATTTAACATGTGGAGATGGTAAGGCTAACAGTCCCAATCTCCATCTGAGAGAAAGCATTTGAATTGGTGCTTGTGTGACAATAGCCAGTGGTATGATTGATTCCAACTAAGCCAGTGGTATGATTGATTCCAACTAAGCAGAAACTACAATGTGTGTAGTCCAGGCAGGAAATCAGTGTTACACTCTAGTCTACGTTTTCAGTTCTGCCTCAATTGGCATGCCATCTTCTTGAATGGTTCTTCGTGAATTGAATCCTGGAGAGCGTTGATGTAATGAGTCGGTACATGATTTTATGGTGAGAAATAACTAGCATCTTCATCCTTTAATCTCAGAGTACATCATATTAATTTGAATGAGAATGTTGGACCGTGCTACCAAATAGTAGGAGCATAACACAAATAATCTGTAAAAGTTGCCTTTAGTTGGGGGCTTTGGTTACTTACTGTCCTGCCCAACTATGTTTGATTAACATCAACATAATATATATATGTTTCTAATGAGGCTTTTTTGTTCATCGTATTTACCCTTTTAATTTAATTTGATTCTGAGAAAAATGATATATATTCCTGATTCCCTTGTACATGTGGATGTCTTTACGAATCCCAGCTATTATTTTACCTTTCAGTACAAATTTTGCAGGATAGGAGGGTTGTGGCCTGGCTTTTGGTTTGCCCATACATTTACTGGCTCGGGGATATCGGAACAATCTTCTTCAACTGTAATCATGGTTATGATTGGCTGGCTATCCATGACACTTATATTGACCAATCTGTAATAGAGATTCGCAATCTGATTGGCTGCCAAAGGTAAGAGATTGATGGGTGGGAACTTGGCTGTGTGATTGGCCTCTTTCAATATGATACCAACAATGAATGCAATTAAAGGTATTTAAAAAAAATATATAATTGCATAGATGTTCATTTTAGTTATCAACCATTTAAAAAATCAGCACTATTTGCATTGCTTTGAAGAGTGATATAGAGTGTGAAAGCGCAAAAACCATACACTAATCAGTTTCTTTGAATCTAAGAGCCATTCAATCTGTAAACATAGCCCTCAATAAACTTTTGCTATCCTTCTGTGCCTCTTTCTATATAGACTTACAAAATATCGAAAATTAGCTACCACAAAAAGCCATCTCATATTCTGAGGTGGTAGGTTCGGCCGGATACAGTTTTTTTTTTGAAAATAGGAATCTCTGTATGTTATTGGTTAGTTTCAGAATACAAATATGATTCCATACCAATCAGCTCTCAGAAAGTCTTGCAGGATCAGGTACCTGGAGGAACAGATTTTGCCATATGTTGATTAATTATGTCAATAATTGGAAGAATTTCATGGTATTTTAGTTTCTGCATGAAGTAGAGGAGGGAGCTGTTCATGCCTTGGGTTTACTGATGCCTCCTCTTACTGTCTATCGGAGATAAGATGACAGAATGATTTGTGTAGAATTGGTAACTACAGGTCACTTATTACTTCAATTCTACCACATCTACTTTACTAGTTCAAATTTTGTTTATATCTAAATGCACTCTCATTACTTAATCCTAGGTAAAAAGCCAAGTGTAAAGGCCCTGCTTTAACTTTCATCAGAGTCAGTAGCGCACCCTGTCAAAAGCTCAGAAGGTTTACAGGTTTCCTAGGTTAGGTTTTTCTTGGAGTAGAGAACACTTCCATCTAACCCTAACCCTCCCAAGGGCACTGTCCATACTCAACTAGGATCTGACCACTGTGTTGGCGCTACCCTATCATAGAGCACAGTAAAACCCTCCTTGATGCCTTATCATCATGGGTACCTCCCAAAAGACTTTACTTTGTTACTCATTTTATGCTATTTTCAGAGCCCACTCTGAGAGCTTTTCCCATTAGCATACCAATTCTCAACTGATGAATTCATGTATGCATCGATCATCAAGGGATACACTACTGATACTTCCATCCAGATGACCTCCCTGGTGCTTAGATAGGTTAGTAAATCGTTCGTACCACTGATCAATATGGACCAATCAGAAAACTCCATTTATCCCAGTGGTGTAACTACGTATGACAGCCAATCATACTGTAGAATCTCTCAGTATCATCAATTGGTCCGTGTTCTAGGAAGAGACATTACTTGCACTTACGCTCAGTGATTGTAAACTCATGTATTGCCTTGATGTACAAATTTGTAATTAGTTATCCTTAATCTTTCCTTCATTTGCGGGCTTCCCTAGCCCACTTAAAAGGGTCTATTTCTCCTCTTTCCTATCTCCTCAGGATGTGTGTGGTGTACATATGCGCGGGCACCGACACATTCCTCAGAATTTGTGTAATGTAGTTCTCGCCATGAATATGACCTTAGCTGTCGAAATGGCGTTAAACATCTATTACTCACTCACTCACTCACTCACTCCTTCATTTGCATGCTTAGCATTAAAGGCTCCTAATAGATTATTCTAAAGTTGTTATGATTGTACAGGCCTGCAAAAGGTTTGGGTCCTAGTATGACTAGAGAGTCTGCCGTCATACCACCTTTTGAAATTACCTCGGCAGATACTAAGAACATCCTAAATGTGAAAAGATTCCACACAGACCTTACAAAATGGTAAAACAAATGAGGGAGCAACCTCATTGTTCCCAAACCATGAGGTAAAATATAAATCACCTTTATCTAAAGCAGATCCATCTGAGCCCAACTCCTGGTCATTTTTGAATGGACTAGTGGTTTCTAGCTTGCCTTATTGTAACCTTGAGGTCTCAAATAAAAGTTGGCCTAAAGTAACCAAAGTAAGCAATTCACAGGTTGCTATTTGTACACTTCAAGTATTTTAATAATATAAAAGGCGGCAGACAAGAGAGTCATTGTATGCTCTCAGAGGTTGCAGCCCCTCTGGCCTGTGGTGCTGAACATGTCAACCGTGAACTTTGGATGCCACAAAGGATGTGACTCTCCCAAGGACTTCACCTTTTATTTATTGGGCAGTTTGATACCCTCCAGGTTCATGTTCTTTGATTATCATGATGTACCAATGCAGCAGGTGTGTCATGCCCTTCCTCCAGAGTGTATCGAGTGTTGGCTAGGCCTAAAAAAAAGTTGTGTTTCCAGTAACCTGACCGACCCTAGCAAAACAGGGATGTCCCTAATTTTTTTTTCAATTTTTGAGAATTTTACGAAATTATCATCCAGTTTTAGCTATTTTTTAAAGTTTTTCCTTAGATTTTCATCCATTTTCTGTGGGCCTCGTGCCAATAGTTCACATATGGGCCAGGTCGCCAGAAAGCAGTAGATTTTGTGTTGTGGGGTCATTTTGGACTCTTATGGCTCTGGAGAAAGAAGTTTTGAACCAATCTTGTCTTACCTAGACTCTTTTGATAGAGGACACTTAGGGCTATCAGGAAAATGTTGATTTGTGGTCATGCATCAAACACTCTCAGACTTGTAGCCTGCCAAAGTGAAAGAAATGGCCAAATTTGTTCAGATAATCCTGTGATTTGAAATTCAATTTGAACTTTGATAGAAATTCAAGATGCCCAAAAGAAGGACCCATTGGACAAACATTATTTTGCAATGGACACAGATAAATACAAAAACTGATATGTTGTTGTTTTGCAAAGTCTGAGAGACTGAAAGTATCCACTGTGAGCAGGGAAACAGATGACACACATGAGGGTGAATCTAGGCTGAGTATTTTCAAGCATGAAGGTATTGCAGGGTGGTGAATAAAAGTAAAATCCTATCCATTGTCAATCTATCCCTCAGCCTGTTCCCCTCCAGTACCCCACCTGTCATGATCAGATTCTGCCACAGAGCCCCTCACCGATCGATCATCCACCGTGCCCTCTGTTAGTGAAGGCTGGAACAACAGTTATGTCTTATTCCTATGGGTGGCAGACAGAACACTTTGCAGACCCGCACTCTCTATGCACATTATAGTACCTCAGAACCTCAGGAAGTATTTCCCTTCATGAATGGACTCTATCTATAGACAAAGTCTACACTGCAAAAATGGTGTTTAGATTTTAAACATGTTTAGGTCTAAACATGTTTAAAACCTAAACATATAGGTCAGTTAGGTGTCTCATCGACTACACATTTAGGAAATGAACACTTTTATTCTAACTACATAAACATTTATGCTAAACACATTTAGATGTTTAGAGTTGAGACAGTTGAATAATAGGTGTTTAGATTTAAACATCAATATGTTTAGATACTTGGATGTTGAATCCACACCAGGTAGCAGCACTACCTTTGACTGGACTATCTGCACACAGTTATAATCAATTGTTGTCACAAATGTCCCCAAATCCCATGTTTATTATGGGTTCATTTCATAGAATATCATGTGAATAGAAAGGGCAATAGAACATCGACTAGATTCACCTCATGCCACCATCATTACCATAAAATAATCAATAAAATCCATGACTGTCACCTATTTGATGTTATTCTGGAATAGATAAGGCAATTTCCTTCCTGCCAAGCTGTTGTACTTTCTCAAGTCTCTCATTCTGATGCAGTGTGTAATATATGTACACATATATAACTGTGGCTGACATCTTTGGAGACTTTGACAAGTAAATACCTGCTGATGTCCCCCCCCCCACCAGTAAATGAGAAAAAAAAATATAACTCTGTTTTTTAATGCATACATGTCTGCAAACCTTAAATGTCCATAAAATCATTTAAACATCTAAACACAAAATTTCATAAACACCTAAACACAAAAATTCATATATCTAAACACAAAAGTTTTAACCTAAACACCTACATTTCTAAACACTTGAGCTAAGCACATTGTTTGGCTAAACATGTTTAGGGAATTAATGTGATTACAAAAACGTTGCAAGAATATGTTTAGAATTGTGTTGAGGATCTAAACACCATTTTTGCAGTGTAAGGAAGGAAAAACAAGCTGATGTAGTTTAGCTTGGTTATTAACTCATTGTAGCCATACATAAAGTACAGCCTCTATAATAGTCTGTATTAGATAGCTGATTGTATGAATTAGAGGTATCAAAACCATGAAGCATCTCATATAGGGTAATAGGTGGCAGCACTGGTCATACACATCACATCTATATTAATTTTGTAGAGGCACAACTGTATATCCTAACAGCTATCCAGAGACTATATATAAGACAGACCTTCGATAGTTGTTGGGAGTTTTGATTCATTGCATCATAGGTTTTAAGCAATCTTGTTTCTTCCATCAATGGTCTATATAATTCAGAGAGACAACTCAACCTCTAACTCTTGAACAGCCATAATTAAATCTGATGGTCCTTATACAAATTGCATCATTTCATTTGACACACTGTATTAAGATGTCAGCCACAATGAGCCTTATTATCGCACAAAAATGATGTTATTCAAAAAGACATGGCATTTGTCTGTGATTAATATGATTAAGTACAGATCCATCAACATTGTCAAATGCTGTTTAGTGTCAGTGTTAAAGATACACTGTAAAAAATAACTGTTGAATCTAGCAGTGGATCACCGTAATTGTATAGCACTGAACCAGTGTAGTTTTTACAAGAAGCCCCAGGTGGCTGTACAGTGCTCCACAAATGTCCAAGGAATCATTGTTAAAATACTGATGGTTCTCTGCCAAGTTTGGGATGAGGAGTATTTCAAAGACATTTTTTCAATAATTATGTTATTTGTTGGGTTACCTTTTTTATGTCTACCTCTTCTTATTTTATCCTCATGTTCTTCTATGGGATGTTGAGCTACCAGAACAAAATCTGAGTCCAAAATGTAATCTAATTTTGATTTCAAATATTGATATTCAGCTATTAGCTGAATCTTCTGCAAGTTCAAACAAGCCCCACTCCTACTGTTTCTTTTTTTCTGAAATAGAGATTGAGAGTCCTCTGCTTGTCTTACCATTGTAATCTACATATATGTTAAATTTTCTGCATTTAGCCCCAGTCTCTTTCAATCAAACTTCAAGGCTTATAAAATATAGATAAATGGAGTGGGACTGTTTAACCAATGGCCACAATGGGAGTTGGTTGTATATATGGATTGCTTAGAGTCCTTGATGGTGCAAATAATACTGCCTACTCCTTAGACCTTGCAGCACCAAGTAGACATAGCTCCGATGAAAAAACAACACTTGTCTATCTGATCTAAAACCATCTGTAGGTTACATGGACGTAAATGCTGCCCTCTCGTGAGTCATATGGTATTCAGGCCTGCACTGAAGGTGATCTGGGTGCTGATTGGCTTAGAAATCATATGCAAGAAATATTGGTAAAATTATGAAAAAAATCACAAGTGACCCCAAATAGTTCCTAAATGGAACAGTAGATGAGTTTTTATATTTTGCCAAGGTTTGGGGATTTTATCAGGTCTGCAAATGTTCATCTGGCCAATGGAGGTTTTGAGGCCCAAAATAGGGTAGAATGGCACTTGCTGTACGTATCGCTCCCTTAGTTAAGATTTTCAGGGTTAAGCCTATCCTATATTCTAACACATTGTGTGTGAGAGATGGTTTAATCTTGCTACGGTCGAAAATATTACCAAAGAACATTACGGGGGGCTGTTTTTATGTGTTATGCTATATAGAAACATAGAGGAAATGGAATTAGTTCCACGTAACCTATAGGATGATTGGACATTTGACCTGCCTATTTCAAATGCCCTCTTAATGTCATTTTTCTGTTACAGCAAGGATGGTTTTACAGGAATTTGGCCAAATTAGTCACAGAAATGGTGTGTAAATAAAAAAAATAGGAAAACCTTGCTTGCAGAGGTAGGGTAATTCACTAAATATTGCAGTTTCTATGAATCTCCCAAAACATAACTTTTTCTGGTCATAAACCACCTACAGGGTGAAATTTTCAGCAGAAAATGACATTTTAGCCTCATTTTAATCTTCCTAGGGTTATTGATGCACAGATATCCATGTAGGGCCTACCATAGGGTCCATTGGAAGTTGGTCGGGTTTGCGGTGTTTCGTCAAAGTTTCAGTGAGAGCGCAACTATCTAATTAACCAGTAGTAATTTATCCCCCAGTGCAAATATTAGTACAATATTGATAACAGGTATTCTTGATGCATGTAACAGAAAAGGCATGCCTTAAAAAATGATCCCCTGGTAAGATATGATCTGTAAAAAGTGGGATTAATTATAGGCCTAATATTAATCATTTTTCACCAGTTTTATCATGTTTTTCATGATTTTGTGAGTTTTTCTGGCAAAATCCTAACAATATTTTGCAAAATCAATGCCCCCTTCATCATCAGGTGACTGAATTCACTGCAAATATGCAATTTGACAGCTCTAGAACTGCTGCTTGTGCAGTGCATAGATCTTTGATGATAAAAGTCGCTGCTCGGAAATCACATTGAAAACTGGTAGGAATTTCAGTGTGAATTGCACACATCAATCCCCTCATATCATAACATTGAGAAAGGCTGTTGCCACCAAACTTTAGGATTTTATAGGACAGACCCTAAGGTTTGATAGGAAAAACATTTTAGTTTTATCTGAAGACCCTACCCCTAATTAAGGTTACATGGACGTAAATGCTGCCCTCTCGTGAGTCATATGGTATTCAGGCCTGCACTGAAGGTGATCTGGGTGCTGATTGGCTTAGAAATCATATGCAAGAAATATTGGTAAAATTATGAAAAAAATCACAAGTGACCCCAAATAGTTCCTAAATGGAACAGTAGATGAGTTTTTATATTTTGCCAAGGTTTGGGGATTTTATCAGGTCTGCAAATGTTCATCTGGCCAATGGAGGTTTTGAGGCCCAAAATAGGGTAGAATGGCACTTGCTGTACGTATCGCTCCCTTAGTTAAGATTTTCAGGGTTAAGCCTATCCTATATTCTAACACATTGTGTGTGAGAGATGGTTTAATCTTGCTACGGTCGAAAATATTACCAAAGAACATTACGGGGGGCTGTTTTTATGTGTTATGCTATATAGAAACATAGAGGAAATGGAATTAGTTCCACGTAACCTGTACCTCACAGTAAATTTCTTCTGGTCTACCCTGGATTTAGCGGGGAGAAAAATTTGGTGTGCCTTTGGTTGTGTAAAGTTAAAGCTAAAAAAGCTCTGAACAATGTTTGGAACAGGGGCTACCTTGGAGTGTTTATTGTATTGTATTACTGTTGTAAAATTGAAAAAAAAATATTTGCCAATAATGTGATCACCAACATACCAATTATCAGTGTCGATGCATGCATCATGGCCTCTCTATGAAAGACACAGGACAATATTTTCATTGATCTCAGGGTTAGCGATGTATGAATGATATAGAATTTCCCTGCAACATTGTATTCTAGGCTTGGATAACACTTGTCTATTTGTATGCAGTTTGTAGGTCTGCTACTGTTGTATCAGAACTAGTTTGGATTTTGCTGAAGATTCCCAAATGTGATTTTTCTCAGTTATTGTTTTTAGTGCACAAAGTTAGTACTTTTAGTGTACAAAGATTTGAAATGGGATGTGACCTCATGCAATAGAAATAGGGGCTTATGTGTAGTGGATTATCATGAGCCATAAACCTTTCTAAAACACCTAATTAGACTATTGTGAAACCATTAAAAAAAGAGAGAGATCCCTATTTAAGGGATTGCTCCTTCAGCCCTGGACAGAATGGCTTTCATATCTACATAACAGGAATAGCAAATAAGTAATTGTTGGATTAAATGATAATATTATTCGTCCTTCAGATAAGTAAATATTGTCACATGGATTATTATTTAATAGAATGTACCTATACTCTTGTGTACTAATATGGGAAGCAGAAGAGGAAATTATACCTTCATCAAATAGACTTCACCATACCATAGATGTTCCTGCATTTATCAACTAGGACTCCTGTGGGTCATTACACAAAATAGCGACAGTGCCTATAACATCAAAGTGCATTACACAATCCCATTTGCGCTACATAGTTACCCCAAAAGTGACGCTATTTTTGCCTTACACAATGGAATGTCTGCAAAAAAAGTGATGCTAAGGTCATTCTGCTATGGTCATTAGCGTCAAAGTTTTCCAGATTAGTTGGGAGATCCTGCAATGTCCATAGCGTTTTTTAACATGTTGACCATGTCAAAGTCAGGAAATGGATGGGGTAGGTTAGGGAATGAGCTGGGGAGGCTTAGAATTGAACTAGGGAGGTTGCAAAATTGACTGGGGAATCCCAAAATAAAATAGACTGTGACCACAAAAATTTAAATTTTCAGGAAATGGACTGAGGACGTTCAGAATTAAACTAGGATGTTCGCAAAATTGTCTTTGGTGTCCCAAAATAAATTTTTTTTTTTTTCACAAAATAAATTAAAAACTTGTTTCCCTCCCATTACTTATCTTTCACTCTGACTGTCTTTTTTAAAATCGTTTTAGGATTATTTTATAATATGACGACAGATGCTAAAAAAGTTACGCTATTGGGGTTAATTGACGCTATTGGCAAGCTTGTGAGACATCTAGTGGACATTATGGGAACTACACGCCAATTCAGAAGTTCTAGCGCTAATTTCAGGTGAAAATCAGCCGAATACCAGTAAAATAATAGCAGAAATCGATATATAATATGTTAAATCATATATTTGAAACTTGACAGCATGTAAATCGGACCATAAATAAGGATTTTAGACAAAATTTCCTTAGCAGATAACCAAACAGGAAGTGACGCTAATACAACCGGGAGTAACGCTATGGGCTAACTAGGTCAATTTCCGCTGGTACCCTGTGCCATAGCGTCAAAACCATAGTGATTGACACTATAGAAATGCATTGTGTAATGACACTATAGAAATGTATTGTGTAATGGGCCATAATAGGTGACACTGTATTTGACTCTAAGTTAGCGTCAATACCACTGTAGCATCACTCTCTTTTTGTATAAGCGTGAGATGTCATCTTGGTTCCTCTCTTTACAGCTCTTTTGTCCTTTGATTCCCTCCATTTCCCGCACATTTTCTACTATACAAAGGTTGGTTCACACATTAGTTGCCAAAGAATGTCAGCCATCCCACACAAGAGTCTAGAACAGGAGGCCATTTCTTAACAGACTACGACTGCTGTCCTTTAAATCGTAGTGAGAACCTAATAATTTGGCCTTAACAGTACCATGCACTAGTAGTCCCTAATGTCTGCACCAGTACGACTGCCCTACTAAACCTTATGTAATTACTGCATAGCTGCTAATTGTAGTGAGCAGTCGTAGGGCAGTTCCTACGATAGCCTGGCTTATTCTTGGCAATTTTAAATCATAGTGGCTGTGTGCAGTCGTAGTACATTGAGAAATGGCCTCCAGACCTGCATTACACAATGGACTTTCAGCTTAACTCGTACCTCCACTATACATGACTAACATGCAACTGCAATCAATGCTCAGGGCCACAGAGCACAGAGGGCTGCAACCACTAAGAGCACACAATAACTTTTCTATCAGCTGCCTTTCATATTATTGAAGGCCTTGAACTGCTGAGAGCCACTCAGACAACAAGCTGCTTGCTTAGTCGAACATACTTTCCAAAGGTCCGGGCCTTTACACTACAAAATTACCTTTACATCACAAAAAGGTATCATTTTGTGGCATAAAGGCTGATGTGGGGCCTTTATGCCATAAAAGTGCCGTTATGCCACAAGAATCTTTCTACCACAAAATCCTTTACACCACAAAATCATCTTGCTTTCATGCCTCATAACATCAGTTGTGGCCTTTTATACCAAATTGAGGGCATTGGAACCCCTGCCTTTATGCCTCAAAACATTATTTGGTAGTATTATGTACCAAATTGTATGGTCATTGTAACACTCTGCCTTAATGCTTCAAAAGCTATATAATGGTATTTTGTACCAAATAAGGTCTTTGGAACATCCTGCCTTCATGCCTCAAAAACTAAATATTGGTCTAAATTGTGGTCTTATATGTGTAGAGGCATTGTTTTATAACAATAGTTATGGGTACCGTCTGGCGTGGCGGGTGAGTCCAGTCATTGGGTGTTCCTCAGGTTCCAGATAGGTGGCAGCAGCGATCCGGACCTGTGGGGACATCTGACGACAAACACCAAGGTCTGTATATAAAGACCGGGGCTCAGCCGCTACGTCAGAGGCCCTCCTGGCCTCTGAACATGTAAGATCTTTGATTAACATTAGCTGCCCCTTCATCATCTTCCGGGTAGCCGTTAAGTGTCTTAAGCAATAAAACATCCGTTGGCATACACTTGAATTACCGCCTTACTCCTTCTTTCCTGATCTGTAAGGCCCGAACCACCGAAATAGTAATACAAACCATTACATATGTAACAAAGAAGGGAACACCCTTTAAAACACCTTCAAACCTATATAGAGGGTTTAATTCGCCAAATAAGGTCATTCAAACACCATTCCCTATTGTTTCATTCCTATATAGTGTTATTATTAATTTTATCAAAAAAGCCTTTGGTGAACACACTGCCTTCATGCCTTTATTTGGTACATACTACCACTATATAGTTTTTGAGGTGTAAAGGCAGGGTATTCCAATAACCTTATTTGGCTCATAATACCATAATATAGATTTTGAGGCACAAAGGCACGATGTTCCAATGACCATATTCAGGACATTATGCGACTATAATTATTATAGGTTTTTGAGGTGTAAAGGCGCAGGGTGTCCTAATAGCCTTATTTTGGTAAATAATACCACTGAATTGATAATACCATAACATAGGTTTGAGGCATAAAGCCAGGGTGTTCTAATACAACTATATAGCTTTTGAGGTGTAAAGGTAGGGTATTCAAATGACCTGATATGGCACATGATTCCATAATATAGGCTTTGAGGTGTAAAGGCATGGTGTTTAAATGATCTGATGATGCCATGATATAGGTTGTGAGGTGTAAAGGCAAGGTGTCCTTATATTCTTATTTGGTACATAATACCCTCACATAAGTTTTGAGGCATAAAGGCAGGGTGTTTAAATCTACTGAAACAGTCATAAATGATATTAAATATCATCCTATGTACATCAGATTTCATGTTCAAAATGTTACAATACCATGCCTTAAGGTGTAGCAAAAATGAAATCCCTGCACCAAGAACCTTTAATTACACCTCATCACAGATCATCTGCATCACTTTTTCTTGTACAGGACTTGTTAAATCAGTAGTTCAAAGGCATATCTGAACACATCAGACTATATTATGGGTCATTTCCATCTCATTCTGAGCACATGCCATCCTCATTGGGCAGCCTGTCTTCCTCAGAAACCTGCAGACTGCAAAAGATTGAATACAATTGTTGCACAACCAAGGTGATTAATATCAAGCAATTATGCTCTAATATTTACCGTTTATCAATAGGGGATGAGAAGTAAGTAGAACCAGAAAAAAATGTGTATGAACAGAACCCCATAAATATCATTATTGACCATAAACAGTCATAAACAATTTTTGAAAAAAAGGTTGCAGGATT
Organism: Acholoe squamosa; assembly: GCA_949317995.1. NCBI lineage: Eukaryota > Metazoa > Annelida > Polychaeta > Phyllodocida > Polynoidae > Acholoe > Acholoe squamosa. Next base: position 13,474,477 of record OX439045.1, on the reverse strand, counting down.
GCTATATTTACTACTATTTTTGTTTGGGGAACCATATGTGCATCTAATGGTGAATTATGTATAGTCTGGGTGGGTCTGAAGTACACATTGTAACCAAAATGAACAAAACCTCACATTCATTCTAAAATTTGTGGGAAACTTGCAGAAATTTAAAATGGTAAGTGCCTTAATTCTATCCAGGATATTAAATAGGGGCACTATTATAAGATTATCAAGCAATTTATTTGAAAAATTCTATTTGGAGGTGTGTGGTGAAACATATATAGTAAACACCTCACATACGTAATGAAATGCCGAGGAGGGGGGAAAAGGAATACTGCTGGCAAAGTACATACCAAAAGAGAGGTTATATGTACTGAAATGAGTGATTGTATGTCTAGGAGTAAATAAGCAATGTAAGAGCAGGTAATCTCGCAAAATAACACACTTTTGGGGTGTGGGAGGTGAAAAATTAAAAAAATAATCAACACTTCTCACCCCAGACAGGCGGTGGTGTCATTTCAAAATTTCCAAACTGGACCTTAAGAACCCTAGCAGTAAAGGTAGGCCCTAATTTCAACAAATAACAATGATTTTGGGATAGATATACAGCATGAGTAGCTCAGGAAGGACAATTTCCATTCCCCAGCGAAAAAGTTACATATGTGAGGAAAATCAAGGCTTAAAGAGTAAAGGGCTTTCTGGGCAAACTAAATGGCATTACCAAGCTGCTATGGCCAGTCTATGGCTTGGGACATTCAATCAGAGGGAAATATAGGGTAGAGTGACCATAAGTCATCCACCTGGACCCTTGTGAAAGCTATAACTTATTGTTGGGTCTCTGCTACAGTAAGCAAACTTGGAGGGGACACTTGACAATGGATATGAAAATTATCTTGAAGTCTTAGGCTGTCAAGCATTATAGTTAAACTGCCATAATGTAAGTCTATTAGGCTATATATGCCTTCATTACCTGGTGAATGTGACTTTTCATTATCAGTACCATGAGTCAACCACAAGTACCTTGAGTTGGCCACATCACACTGTGAATCAAATGCTTATAGCAGGGTGTCTACTTTTGTATCAAATACAAAGGAAGGGCTTATTCATAGGTAACTGATACTTGACAGTGCATGAATGTGATGCAATAATCATTTTACTGGTATTTAACTATCTTACTTGACCAAGAGATCATCAATTTCAATTTTTCATCATTTACTGCTGATTTCCTCTTCCTATGTGGTTGTCAGGTTGTCAAAGATCCACTTCCCAGTCTGAAAATATTGCCCCTGGGCCCATATTATAGACAGTCAGTAGAGAGGGATGGGACTGGATTCCCAAAAATATTAAAGTAGCAGCATCTACATCTACCTCATAATTTGGAGTCAAGAACAAGGAAAATGGCTGACTCAAGGTACATGGATGACTCAAGTTCACTCTACCCTAACCCAAAATACATCATTTCCACACAACCTAAGACAATTGCAGACCCTCACATATATAACACACACTATTTTATGAGAATTTGATTGAAATTCCTTACCTTTACGAGAAATTTCAGTGTAAATGGAGCTGCAAAATCACAGTAGACTGTGCGTTAAGCTAATTTTAGATCCTCTGAGTGACTTCCAGTGGTCGGTCATTTCTGCCAGGGCAACTGGAAACATTTCCTTTTCCCATCAGATGTTTTCATGGCGGATTTCCACACCGATACCAAAAGACCCCCTCTGTGGCCTAATTATGCAGACTTGAGCCATGATTTTTGTTTTGATCATTCAGTTCATATACATACTACACTAAAATAGACTAGAAATAAAGAATTATTTATTTAGATAGCGTACAGACATATAAAAGTGTAACTCACATACGTAACGTTTTCGGGAGTTGAATTTTGGTTTATGAGACCTAGCTCGTATCTGCAGCAAGCCAGTACTTTCACTTATTTATCATCAAAACCCCCTTAGGGACCCTGCTCAACACAGTTAATGAGAACAGTGAGGATGCTTTTTTTAGCATGGAAGTTTAAGGTGTACAAAAAGTGTTAAGTATGTGAGGATGCTTGCAATTTGATATTATAACACATGTGTAAAAGACAGTTGAGGTAGGGACATGGCCAAAGTATTTTTAATAGAAAGCTAAGACCTCTCACCAAAGGCAAAATAGGTTTATGACACTCTAATACTGCCTAGCTTAACAATATATAGGTGGGAATGATGAAAGATTTGACAAAAAAGGGCATTTTTGGTGTATTGTCAAACTTCGAGCCTCCGTAACTCATCAAATTATAAGCCGATATACATAAATCTGCCCTCTACTTAAAGCTCAAGATGTTTTCTATCAGATGTGACTAAAATAATGAAGAATAGAGGTCTACATTTTTTACTGTAACTCCCCAAAGCTAAAATCCTCTCAAAATAGGCCCAAACATTGCTCAGTGGATCTACCCATATACTGCCATAATATAGTTTTTGAGGTGTAAAGGCAGGGTGTCCTAATAACCATATTTGGTACTTTAAACCACTCTAACAGATTTTGAGGCATGAAGGCAGGGTGCTCCAATAACTTGTTTCATTGCATTTTTTGGGACATTAGACCACAATCTAGGTTTTGTGGCATAAAGGCAGGGTGTCCCAATATCTGTATTTGGTATATCATGCAACTATATGGGTTTTGAGGCATAAAGGCAACATGTTCCAGTCACCTTGTATGGTACGTAAGGCCACCAAATAGGTTTTGAGGCAAAAAAGCTAGGTGTTCCTATAGCTCACATAGCCATTATCAGCTGGGGGCCGCCATTAGACCCCGACGCCACTATGACTAACACCTTCAGCCCCCGACTCCGCAGTATATGCCAGGGATGCCTCCCATTGGTCAATAATACAATAGCCATGTGCGGTATAGCCTGGCTTGTAGGCTACATAAGTCTTCTGTAGGTTTTGTGTCATAAAGGCTATGTGTTATATTCATCTGAAAGAGGGCATCTAACCACCCTCCAGGTTTATTGATTTAAACCCAAGGTACTTCTGAAGGTCACATAGGTTTTGTGACATGAAGGCAGGGTTATTCCAACATTACAGATTTTGTGGTGTAAAGGCAAGATGATTTTGTTGCGTAAAGGATTTTGTGGCATAAAGGCTTTGTGGTGTAAAGGCCCAATGTGAGTCTTTATGCCACAAAATGATACCTTTTTGTGGTGTGAAGGCAATTTTGTCGCATAAAGGCCCCACAGGTGGTTCTCAGAAAATAACCTCAAACAGAAGATCAGCAACTGCCTCTCTGCGATCTAGACTTGAATCCTGGGATAACTTGCCTCCTCAAACATTTTCCTTGCATTTCTGAATCTGAGGATGCAAGGGTCGACTATAGTTGTAGTGGTAGTTCTCAGAAAATACAAGCCACTTAGAAAATTGGACAAACTTTACAGAAGTCTGAGAGAATGGCTGTTTGTTCTATATGAGGAATCTGATACCAACCCCTGGGCAAATTTTCAAATTACAAGTCTTTCCTACATGGATTGGCTTACTCCAAGGCTGAGGCCTCAAGCAGAAGACAAAGTGAGCAGTTTTATACATTACTATCTGTACACTTCAAGTGTTTCAATAATATAAAATGCAGCTGACAAGAGACTTATTGTGTGTTTCTAGAGGTTGCAGCCCTCTGTGGCCCATAGCCTATGGCCCTAAGCATTTACTCCTCACTTTGCTGTGGTTATGGTTTCTGAGAGACAAGGTAAAACAAGAAATGCCGTTGTGACCGCGTAAAAAAACGCCTCCCACTGTTATTTTGTATTGTGAGACCTCATCACATGGGGCAAATGAAATCATCATAGCGCACTCCCGTACCGCTTCGCGGTATCGCCGCTATGCGGCGTGGGAGGTGCTTAATAACCTAAAATCCATATCACATCATTCTAGTCTAAATAGGAAGATGCATCTATAAGTCTGACAATAAAACTTTTGTAAATCCTAGTCTCTAGATCGCATTGAGAAAGTCATTCTCTATAGCCTAGGACTTAAACATGTTTGAGGCCACCTGGTGCCTTCCTAGTTCATGTTCTCTTTTGTGTCAAGGGTTTAGCTGGAATAAAATGTCAGTTTTTGCACTATGACAATTATGCCAATACAACACATGACTTTAGGTTCCCATCAGTCAATCAGGATGCATTTTGAACACAGGTCTTCTCCACTAAATACCTATTGTGCAGGTAGAGATTTACCACTCAATGGTCATCAATTTGTGGGTAATTGTGTCACTTGGTTCACCTTGATGACAATGTTTAGGTGATCTACAGGATGTACAGGTCAGATTTATCCAGTTAGAATACAGGGAGCTCTATAGGTTTGAAAAGGGAACACCAGGAACCTAAACTGGGCAAATGGAACTTTTTACACTTAAAGGCCCCTTTTTGCAGATCACATATTAAAAAAAAAAACAAGATTAAAAACTTAGGTTCATACATAGACTTTCTTACAGTGATAAATCATGCAGTTATAATTTCCTCTACATTCATAGGTATGTGTCCCTTTCAAACTTGATTTTGTCCACAGTGAATCAATCTTGATATAACTATGATCCAGCTATAATTGTTATACTTTTCTAAGGAGTTGTGATTGATAAAGACTGAAAAGAAGACATCAAATATAATTTTCCAAGTCTGAAGTATACCATATGTTGAGTTATTTAAATAACTCACAATGAAAAGTCAGACATTCAGAAAGCCTGAGAGTAACCTGCATCTACCTACCATATTATGTAACATAAAACTTATCATTTTCTGAAGAGATTTCCATTTCTATACAGTTGCTCTAGGTAACCAGATGATTATGAAAGCCTGAGGTTAGCAGTCATATTGATGCTGAAATTGTGAAAGGGAAGAAGCAAGGCAAAGCTTCCCCTTAGTATGCATTATAAACAGTAAACAGAGAGGTGATGCAATGCAAAAAAGGCAAGATTAGGTTTTGTTAGGTGGCAGACAAGTTGCTACAATGGGAATATAATATAAGATTGCATTTGATTAAATGTCATGGGTATTGAAGAAAATGAATTGAATTATGTTGTCTGTGCCAGTGCATGGTATTTATATGCTTGTACTGTGCATATAACACTGAATGGGATTTACCTCATCTTATTTCATTCCCATGCTCCCTTGTGATATTTGGAATTTCATCTCCCAACTCACCTTCTAATTCAAGGCTAAGATGTCAGACAGCTGACTCATGGCACAACTATATAAGATAAAAGATACAGATTTTGAAAGCAATTACTCTTCACTTTCTTGTAAATTGACCTCGCCTTTGGTATGAGACCTTGTAGGTGACCCTGAGGTCTGTGATAACTGTTACATATGTGACCCTAGGGCCTATGGTAATGTTTACCCTAGCGACCCCACTCACCGATCACATTTATACCCGTATAAAAAAGATAATAATACAACTCCCATATTGTTACTGAATAAAGTGGGTATTCCACTGTCGTCGGTTGGCCGAGATTTTACTAATCCGACTGATTTTTTCTATACTTTTGTATAATCAAAAATAATTGGATTACCGAAATTTTGGCAGACTGACGGCAGTGGAATACCCGCTTAACTGATGTTAGTATGATTGGTATTACCTTCATTCAACCCTTGCTAAATGCTATTCCTCAACCAACAATGCTTGAAGAAGGAGGGATAATGACCCAGAGCAACACAGAGAACTATAGTCCAATAAGGAGTTGGCATATACAATCGTTCTCTTGCAGAAACATGTCCAGCAAACAGAGCAGTCAATAAAACATTGATGTCTTAATCAATCAGACCTAGGTATATAGATAGATACTGAATGTTTCCACAAGCTCTCACCATTCATCTGAGTACCCTAGTATCGGACACAGGTGTTGGACAGTTGTCTCAGACAAAAAGATGATACACACGGGATAGAAAGATCGAACAGGAATCTAAAGATTTGGATTAATTAAGGTTGATCACTTTTGGGAAAATACACTCCAAACCTTTAGCACTAACAATACTTTACTGCCCATTTGCATCTTCTCAAGACATAGTAGGCCAAAAAACAAAGAGTTGTGTTTCCAGTGACCCGACCCACCCTAGCAAAACAGGACCAAAAAATAAATTTCTTTTTTTTTTTTGTTTCATTTTTTAGGATTTCTTCTTAATTTGTTGAAAATTTGTTCATTTTTGAGGATTTATATATTCTTTTTTCATTCATTTTCCCGTTCGTATGCTCCCCCTCTTTCACAGTTATCAACTTTTTCCATCATTATTTTCCAATGAAATCAAAGAATTTGATGCATCAATTGATATGTGCCCTAACATTTCCTATCATGTAAAAAAAGAGAAGAAAATCTGACCTACTGACCCTACCTTTTCAAATCATGTTACTGGAAACAAACAACATCTTTTTTTGCCCTTATGCGATAGGACCATAACCATATCAGGCAGATAGGACATAATAGACAAGCAATGTTATGGCAAACATAATATATGAAGGATAATGCATCTGATTGAGAATATAACTTTCCTGCCACATCTCACACAACCATGGCATATCCAAACAGATCATTAAATTGAATACCTAAGGACTCCACAAGATAGCAGCTGCACAATGGTAACAATCTCTCTCTCAGTCAGCCTTATCAAATCAATTGAAATGCTGTGGCTTAGTCCTTTTGTGTCTGTTGCAATTCAATTCTTCAACGATTATGTCAACCTAGGGCAGAATGTGAGTTTTTGAGCTGAATGTCTGAATGCCTTACAATTAGGCTAATTGGTTAAGTATGGTCTCCCTCTGTTTGCATCGCATTTCTGTTTTTCTTTTTTCATTATTCCATGTTCTGGCTTTATAAGCAGTAGGAAAGATTTCATTTGATTTATTTAACCTAAAAAATCTGCAGTTTCATAACAAATCAGATTGAACCAGTCAGTAAAGAAGGAGGGAGTTTAACCTATAGCCAAATGTTAGAAGAGAATAATACTTTATCGCATTGGTGAAGATGAGGGACAGGGACAAGGAAGTTCTTGAGGCGAAGGGCAAGATATGGCAAAGAGGTACACATGTAATGATTGGAGATGGAGAGATGGACAGGCAAGTAATGTAGCACTAGCAGTAAGCATGAGGAAGCAATGGATATTTATGAAGGAAGAGGTAGTCGGTTTGAGAGCTAGGAAGGTAGTAACATGCATAAATGTTCCCCTTTTCAATTTTGACATCAGACGATGGCCTCCGGTCAAATAACTATCAAATAGGAGATGGGATGTTTCTTATTCCATCTATACAGTGTTATTTACACGTGAACTATAGAAAGAGTTAACACACTGTATTCCTCCAGACCTCAACGAAAATATGTGAAGAAATTCAAATATGTAGATCATTGTGATGCCCGTTTACATATAATCCTTTTTCTTCTCGAGCACTTAAATTCTAAGGCATACCAGTGCTTTCGGAAGGTAACATAGGCTAATAGCTCTTTAGTTTATAATATGTCATCTCTTCTTCAATTGTGTAACATGTTGATCACCTACACTTCTACATAATGTGTTTCTGCCAGGATTCATTACTACACTGCAAAAATGGTGTTTAGATTTTAAACATGTTTAGGTTTAAACACGTTTAAAACCTAAACATATAGGTCAGTTAGGTGTCTCATCGACTACACATTTAGAAAATGAACACTTTTATTCTAACTACATAAACATTTATGCTAAACATGATTAGATGTTTAGAGTCGAGACAGTTGAATAATAGGTGTTTAGATTTAAACATTAATATGTTTAGATACTTGGATGTTGAATCCACACCAGGTAGCAGCACTGCCTTTGGCTGGACTATCTGCACACAGTTATAATCAATTGTTGTTACAAATGTCCCAAAATCTCATGTTTATCATGGTTTCATTTCATAGAATGTCATGTGAAAAGAAAGGGCAATAGAAAATTGACTAGATTTACCTCATGCCACCATCATTACCATAAAATAATCAATAAACTCCATGACTGACACCTATTTTATGTTATTCTGGAATAGATAAGGCAATGTCCTTCCTGCCAAGCTGTTGTACTTTCTCAAGTCTGTCATTCTGATGCAGTGTGTAATAAATGTACATGTATATAGCTGTGGCTGACATCTTTGGAGACTTTGACAAGTAAATACCTGCTGATGTCGCCCCCCCCCCAGTAAATGAGAAAACAAACAAAATATATCTCTGTTTTTAATGCATACTTGTCTGCAAACCTTAACTCTCCATCAAATCATTTAAACATCTAAACACAAAAATTCATATATCTAAACACAAAGTTTTAACCTAAACAGCTATACATTTCTAAACACTTGAGCTAAGCACATTGTTTGGCTAAACATGTTTAGGAAATTAATGTGATTACAAAAACGTTGCAAGAATATGTTTAGAATTGTGTTTAGGATCTAAACACCATTTTTGCAGTGTACAGTACCCCCAGAGCCGTACTGCAACATGTTCTCCACTATAAGAGGTAATGGAGGCCATGGTGATACATGTGTGGTTAGGCCTGTAGTCATTAGGCATGCAGCCTCTAATACTAAAGGTGACAGTGACAGAGGTAGTCTAAAAAATGTATGCCCCTGCCAGTCAAGGCTGGTCAACCTGGCCTAAACATTTAAATAAGGACCTGAAATAAGCTCATTGCTTGAACCTAGGGCAGGAGGCCATTTCTTAAGGCTCTATGACTGTACACAGCAGTACCATGTCTGCGAATACCATTGCTATTCCTATGGAGATTTTGGTATGGCTTGAAGGGAGAAGTTGTAGGATTAATAAGAAAATCGCTACAGGAGCTTTATTTTATGTGAATAACTTCTTCCCATAGAGATAGCATTGCAGAGCCGATCGCCACACCCCCAGTGGTGTAACGTGTGCCGATCCACCACAGTGGCCGATCCGGTATGGCAGCTTCGTTCTGGGCGCATGTAAACATTCAAAATGGCGGACTGCCGCTTGTACAGGGAACTACGGTAACGGATTTTGTTAATTTTTTCCTTATTTAAACCCTCTAAAAACATAAAATAAATAGAGAACTAAACTCCCCTGGTGTCCTCGGTGGCTGTTCTACCCCTCGGGGGTCATCTCCCCATCAGGCTAACGCCCTCGGGGGAGACGACCCCCTCGTGGTGGATCAGCCACCTCGTACACCACAGTCGTTTAGTTCTCTCTATATACTAGGATCAGGGGAGGAAGAGGCACTGGGGTATGAGCATTCACATCAGGACAAGTAATGTAAACCCTCCACAAAGGCATGTCTCGCACATAATGCACTGTACCAGGAAGCCTATAATTTGTACTTGATGTTTGAATATGATCAGATTCCAGCAAAGCCGCACTGGCGTGGAAAAGCGCATCACCTCCTTGTGTAAAACGGCAACAGGGTGTGATTTCCTACCTGGGTGTAATTAAGGTAGTTGCTCAGACTAATATGTCACAAATCAGCTTAATCAATTTCAAGTACAACATAACTATAAGTTGCACTCTGCCTTAGCTAATATTTCATAAACCACAGTATAATTATTTGGAGGCAGACTTTCATATACAAAACGAGGCTAAAAAATATTGCTCACCAAGATACCCATTTATTAAATGTCTCTTTTCATGGTATTATCATTTTCTTTCCATAAATACTTTCTGGATAAAGGTGCATACTTTATAGAGTATCGAGTGCCTCTCTCTTGTTGCATGATTATGCAAATGTATGTTTCATTCTGCTGCCTGCAAGTCGTATCTTTTACAATCTTTTAAACCCATTAATCTGGACACAAAAAGGTTCCTCTAATGACAAGCAACTTCAGAAATGGTTGTGTGCTCAATGGAGAGACTCATACCAAGTGTCCACAATCACAACTTCACACCAGAAAGAAAGTCTATCGCTTGAAAGGTTTAGTCTCCCCACATTTATCCTAATTCCATCTATATATAAATTCAAGGGAGATAGGTGTAGTGTGGGGGTAGGCTGAGCATCTTTGCAATAGGTCATTCAATGTGATATAATTATTTAGCTAACACTGAAGATCCATTACTAAATACAGTTTGTATGGTCTACAAATCATCCTAACCCCTTAACTTATCTGCTTGTCAATCGTAACAGAACAGGTCAGTCCTAATAAATATCCTAGTTTCAGGATGTACCATAATACAATTTAAAACCCTTCAATAAGCCAGGTCGACCATTCAGAGACCTAGTGTGGCTTAAGGGTTGGGTCTTTTCTACTGGAGAAAAGTATTGACCTAGCCCAGGCGTGGTCTATAGCTCTTACTAACAGTCAGAGTGTGGTCTATTATAAATCAGTAATGCTGATTTCATTTCAATTTTATATTACCTCTTACAGTGTGCAATCAATGCAGATTCACGCAGTTATGATGACAGTGATAGTGTCCTTTTTGATATTGCTTTACACTTACTGCACACTGTCCATTTCGCAACCCCCATTTTTCAAATCCCATAAGCCTATTAATTTTCTTCTTCAAAATTAACTTGAATAAAGAAGGTGTGAAAATCAGCTTCACTATGAACCTCATGTTTCAGTTGTTATCCTTACATTGACAGGCATAGCAGGCAGGGCTACATTCTGCTATAATTATAAATTAATTGGCCTGACCATTATTCCCCCTCAGCGTATCCCAATTATTGATCCACATTTAAAATGGTCATATCCTACAGTGCTTGGTGCTTGGTAAATCACTAGTAAGAGGCTGTAATGTAACAAAAACAGGATTAATCACCTGTATTCTAACTCAGCCAGGCATGGGCCCCAAGGTTTCATGCGTTTTTTTCTTTCTATATATCACATATTGCAAAAAAGGTATAGAGACTCCTAATGAGTAGGATGCTTTTAATTACATTAGTGATGATGCACTTAGCATCCAGCACTACCCTAATACCCCGCATGTGAGGCACACCCTACGTACAGTGCAGCATCCCTTCACTGTATTTTTCACCATAGTATGAAATTCTACTTTCAATGGGTTTTATTGTAAGGCCCATTGCCTTGATTGGAATGCCCTTCAAACAACATAATTTCTAATGCTGCCATTCAAAGTTGAAGGCAGCAGGAAATTTGGTCTACCACTGTTTGCTTTATTTCAATTTGAGGTCATCAAAACATTGGCTTTCTACCATTGAGATTTTCAATCTTTCAGACTTCCTCCCACTTCCCAGTAAACAAAAGTAAGTAATGGGGGGAAATAGTATCTTGGCAAGGGCATTTATATTTAAATCTTTCTTTTGCTTTGTTCAAGCAGCGATAGGTAGTTCAATTCACTTAAGGGCAAAACCTAGTACTGTGTGTCCTTTTTAGCTGTGTGCTCAATGGACATACAATTCATATTTTAGACTTTTTTGAGCCCTTTGGAATGGATCGCTCTGATCAGTGTTGGTGGTACTGAATCAAAGTATCATGAGCATAACAGACACAGAGAAGGACTTTATATTAAGTGTTCAGAAGTGGCACAAAAGACCTTGATCCAAAGTTTCATCTCCAGCCCTTGTCCTCTCCCAATGTCCTTAAGGAGGGTCACTCCCAAGGACAAAAATAACTAGATATTAAGAAAATCTTCACCACAAGTTCCAAATCCAATACTTTCTGATGATATTATTCCTAATGGTTTCCAACCTAGTTTGACAACCAGAGACCACCAAGATCTTTTGGTTTGTCCCAATAATGACCTGTCTGTGACACCTGTGCACCTTGCTAGAAGCACCTTTATCCAACATGATGAGAAGCACCTTTATCCAACATGACCCTCCCTTCCTTCCCTACTTTATTTCTACAGGCCATCCAGGGTAACTTGTTTGCAGATGGTTAACACCACCCCTTGCAGCTTCTGTACAGATGAGGTAATTGTCCTGTTAGTTATTTTACTTTATTGCATATCACATGCTGCAAGACAGTACTACAGACAACTCCAACTTCCATTTTGGACATGGAATACACATGGAAGAACCTTTAGCCATGTTCATAATAGCGCACCAGTTGGTTCCTTTAATAAGAAGTTTATATACTCTACATTTAATGTACAGGCATGACCATCACTCTGGTAACCCTCAACACAGAGAACCACAAACAGAGCAGTCAATATACATTGATGTCTTAATCAGATGTGTAAACCTAAGTATATAGATAGACAATGAATGTTTCCACAAGCTTCCACCTTTCAAGTACACCCTGGAATGTGACTCAGACCAAGGGTAGTCTTCTCAGACATAGAATGATACAGACAGGAGAAAAAGGTTTTCTATGAACTGAATGGGAATCTAGTACCAATGATTTCTGGGTGTTTGGTCTCTTAATGTAATTAGTATGCTAACTATAAGTGACTTTTGCACTTATAGTGAGTTGCAAACTATGGTTTGGATTGATTATGGCTAATCACTTGAGAAAAGACACTACAAGCTTTTTCTGCTAACAATCCCTTGCATTTTGCAACTGACCTTATTCTAATGCAGATCTTAAGTGCTGCCCAGCAAGCCAGGGATCATAAATGTGAGAAGGGGGCTCTGACCAGCTGGATTGTTGTTCAAACATTATAACTGCTCCCACTTGGCTGAGGCAATCTACTATATCATAGAACTGTACATATCCCTTGTGATAATGGCGACTCTAATCATAGCAGGCTTATTGGACATAATACACATCAAGGTTTAAGGCGATCATAATAAAATTATGTGATGCATTGATGCATCTTATGGACAAATACAACTTCCATCCATGTCACCTCTTTCATGACCATGGTGTTTCTATACCTTGTTAAATGCTACAAAAGAGATCATTAAATTAAGTTCTTAAGGTTTCCACAAGAGAGCAGCTGCACAATTGTAACGATCTCTCATTCAGCCTTATCAAATCAACTGGAATGCTATGGCTGACCATCTATTTTTATGGTCTGTTATAATTCAATTGTCCAATAATTATGTCAAATTATGGCAGAATATGGGTTTTTGGGCTCAGTGTCTCAGTAATTAGTTAATTTTGGGCTCACCTTTTCTGAATTGTGTTACTTCCTTTTTTTATTATTCCATGCTCTGGCTTTTGTAAGCACTAGGATAGATTTCATCTGATTTATGCCAATAATTCATTCTAAAATGGCTCATGCTCCTTAGCAATGCTAAGTTCTCTATTGGAAGTATGAAAATATATTTGAGTGGGATCGGCTGGTCAGATCAGAATGTAAGCAAGACAGGGAAGAAAGAGGGAGATTAGCACCTGGCTGATTATTGAGAAGAATATATTAAATCAGATGTATGGGCTAAACGATGCCTCTTTACAAATAATCAATTTTCTGACACCTTGAATGCTAAAACAATTTAGTACTTCCAGATGGCTCAAAAACTATTCTTATGTCCATTTGGTTATTACACTTCTTCTAGTCTTTTGCATATTGATCTTGTATACTTCACACTGGCTTTATGCCAGGAGTCATTACTACAATACCCCAGAGCCTTCATCAGGATATTATTCTGCACCTACACCGTAAGAGGCCATGGTGATATATGTGTGGTAAGGCCTGCAGCCATTAGCCATGCAGCCTGTAATACTAAAGGTGACAGTGACAGAGGCAGTCTGAAAGATGTACGTCAACCCTGCCAGGCAAGGCTGGTCATCCTGCCCTTAACATTTAAAAAAGGATCTGAAATTAGCTCATTACTTGAATGTAGGGCAGGAGGTCATTTCTTAAGGTTCTAATGTATGGATACAGAAGCACTGGTATATGCCGTGTATTGCTGGCTAGGGCTAAAGCTAAAATGAAAAAGTCTGTCACTCATTAAAACTGTACAAACTGTCAAGAAATCTTAATGTTGATGTGCAGTGCAGTGTCAGTGCAAGTTACAAAATACTCATTTCCTGTCTCTTTCCATGGTTTTGATAAATTTGTTTCATGAATACCCTCTGGATAAAATTGAATATTGTGAGTCTCTCTCTATCTCATTTCATTACATAATCATGCACATACATGTTTTACCTTGCTGCCTGCAGGCTGTAACTTTGATTAATCCAGGTCTACACAAAATGGTTTCTCGAAAGACAAGCAATTTAAAAAATGGTTGTGCTCTCAATGCAGACACTCCTACCAAGTACACATATTCACAAGTTCAAACCAGAAAGAAAGCCTAATGTTCAAACAGTTTTTCCTTTTGCCATCTATTACTCATTCAGCAGCAAAGAAGAACATCTTCCTAAAAAATGGCACAATGTAGTAATGGCATGATGCTGTGGCCAAAAGCCACTTTCATCATCACTTTTCATTTGACAAATATTTTTTAAATGTCCTCTCTTGTGAAATGAAACAGTTTCTTTTCTTATTCCTTCCACATTTATCCTAATCCAATCCCTCTATGTAGATTCATGGGAAGGGTGAGCAGCTTTGGTATAAGTCATTCAATTTGATATTAATCAAGCTTACACTGAAGATTCATTCCTAAATACACTATGCATGTCCTGACAGATCATCTTACACCCTCAAGTCCCAGTTATGTCATAATAAAGATCCTGGCTTCACCTCAAACCATATACACTTTAAACTTCAGCAATACACCATGCAATGTACACCGTTCAGAGACCTAATTTTGCATATATAGTTTGGGTCCTTTGAACTAAGAACGGTATTGTGGCCTATAGCCCTTTGCAAAAGTCAGTGTGTGGCTTAAATCTGGGTGAGGCTGATACCATTTAAATTTTTCTAATAGTTCTGACAGTGGTCAAGCAGGGCAGATTCAGATAGTTGTGATGATATTGATGGCCTTTTCTTCCACTTAAGACTTACTGTACATTGTCCATTTGATAACCCTCCTTTTTCAAATCCTGTAAATCCTTTTCTCCCTCAGAATCTAGTTGAAAACAGAAATGGTATGGAAATCAACTTTACTATGAACCTCAATGCTGCAGTTGTTGTTTATACATTGATTGGCAGGAAAGGCTACATTCTGCCAGTAGTATGAAGCAATGACTACACTACATTGCTTGCATCATGATAAATTACTCACAATAGCCTATAATGCTACACAAAACAGGATTGATGACCTGTACTCTACGGCAGTCAGGCCTGGCCCCTAAGGTTTGATATGGACATTTTTCTAAATGGTATATGACTAAGGCTACTGACGAGTAGGATGCCCTTAATTACAATATTGATGATGCACTGTACCCAACATGTAAGACAACTCCACATTTAAGGCAGACACCAAACCTGAAGGGATTCTATTGGGTAGAACTGCAGCTAGATTCAGACCTGTTTAGTACTAATTCAATATAAAATATTTTACCCTCATCGTTTAGGTGCTGAGCACCAGATGCAAGATGTGGAATTTGATATTTTTAGGAAGACAGATTACTCTTAGTCCATTAGAGAGAAGCTGTATCATTGCAGCATCCCTTCAATTTTTTGACCTTAGTTTTAAATTCTACTTTCAACGAGTTTCTATTTTAAGGCCCATTGCCTTGATTGGAATGCCCTTCAAACAACATAATTTCTAAAGCTGCCATTCAAAATTGAAGGCAGCAGAAAAAGTTTGGTTGCCTCTTTTTGCTTTGGTTCAATTTGAGCTCTCGAAAACATGGGCTTTCTACCATTGAGACGTTCCATCTTTCAGACTTCCTCCCAGGTCTCAGCAAACTTCTTCAAATAGCAAACATTTATTTCTACAAAAGTAACTGATGGTGGGAAAATAGTGCCTCGGCAATGGCATTTATTGTGGAATGTTTCTTCTGCATTGTTCAAACAGCAGTAAGTGGCAAAATTCATTTCATGGTAAAATCTACTACTGTGTGTTTTAGCCATGTGCTCAATGGCCAAACCATTATTCTAGATTCTTTTCTCAGGAGAGACAAAAATGAGACTTTTGCAATGGATTGATATTGCATTGATATGAATTGGTTGTATTGAATCAAAGTACCATGATCATGACGGACACAGAAAAAGACTTCAGGAGTAGCACACAAGATCTGGATCCAAAATTTCATCTCTAACCTCTTGCCTTCTCACAGTGTCTTCAGCACTACTGTAGACATTCTGTGACACACACGGTACTTAAATATGCTGGGATGATCAATTTTTGATCTCCTTAGAGTAATTTCTACAATCCCCCTCTCAATAAAAAAACATATCTCGAATGCCGTCCTAACGGAGTTGATAGCACCTATTTTAAAAGTAAAAACCTGTGTTACATTTGTTAACCCATTTTGAATACCACCTTTGACTACAGGATTGATTTATTATTACACGCATTGTTCACTGATTCATAGATTCCATACATTTTATCGATGGTTATGCTGTAAAGAGGGCTTGCAGGACCATTAGTGAGACGGATGCATGGATTGACAATGGTGAGGACATCATCTTTAATGTTCTTAAGGCCAAATCTTCCCAAGTAAATGAGGCCAAAAAACTACTGGTGATGTCAGGGGACCAAACTATCTTGGAGTGCACAAAAGACAATAGGTGGGGCAAGGGGTGTTTCATCACAGACGAGGAAAGAAATGGTGCCTTGACATAGGTGCTATTTTTTTCATATACCTAGGATCTCCATATCCTGCATGTATACAGCTAAGGTCCATGGGATCGTGGTTGCATGATTTGTTTTTCTTAAATATAACTGTGGTTGCTATGGAAACCAAATGAAGTTTCCATAGCAACCACTTTTGGGCGACAAACTGACACGCAGGTATGTATGCCCCTCATATTATTACTCCAAACAAGCTTTAACTCTTTTCAGGATAGCAGAACGTTAATCCCTTATCATATCTATTTTGTAAAAAGACCAAACTTTCTTATCTCTGTGTGTGAAAAAAGTGATAAAATTTTCCCCTTTAACTTGGAGGTTTCTCTCCTCCTGAAACATAAGTTTCTCATATGCTTTTCGTATTTTCAACCATAAAAACAAAGAAATTGGCATATCTAACCATACATTTCTATTCAAAATCAAAAAAAAAATCCAACCTACCGACCCTAGCTCTTTGGGCCATGTTACTGGAAATACACCTTTTATTTCTTTGGCCCTATCATGATGCAGGTCTCTAAAGTATCTTTGATAATTTTCCCTCCTTCACCTGCCACCATAGACAAGGATCACATGCAATGTAAATTAGGTTTACATTGATTGAGTGGATAGCCAAACTATGCTATGTGACATTGCAATACATTAGTGCTCTGGCCCAGATAATATACAGGAACAGATCATCATGGGTGTAGGCTCAACTGAGAAGAAGCATCGAGAAGGGGAATCAGTATTGCTGCTGCTAATGATAACGAGATTTTAGATATATGTATCATACAGTCTATACCAATATGTTTTTTTCCCTTGAAGGCCATTTGGTCTTGCAGATTTTATTGTTCTGCAGGCCCAGATTGATTTTTGCAGGACCGAATATCTGGTCACAAATCATAGAGGGTTTGCATATGACAAATTTGGATGTATTCCAGCTCCTACACTTAGGATTTTAGATTCCCCCCTAATTCCTTTGGCTCAAAATGTAGGGCTCATTGAGATCTTCATGTTACATAGGGGTTTTGATGGCTGTGAGCAGGCCATGAGTATTTTTTCAGCCAGACAGCCCTTTTTT
Organism: Acholoe squamosa; assembly: GCA_949317995.1. Classification (NCBI taxonomy): domain Eukaryota; kingdom Metazoa; phylum Annelida; class Polychaeta; order Phyllodocida; family Polynoidae; genus Acholoe; species Acholoe squamosa. The sequence continues at coordinate 13,456,919 of OX439045.1, read as the reverse complement.
GGGTGTCTTCCCGAAATAGCACATTCCTTCTCATCCTGGCTGGGGTTTACATATTTAACTATATTAACTATGTCAGTTATTTACCCCCCACATCTAAGTGCCATATTGTAAAACAGATAAATTATCCCTCATGGTTTGGAAAGCAGGGGGAAAAGTCTAAAAAATGTCTTGCCGAATGACATGTCTTGCTGAATGACATCTAGATACATGCTATGTTGAGTGGTTTGTTTCCTAAAGATATTATCATCATACCTCCATGGAAATCTCTAGTCTGAATGATTCGGATCTGTAGATTATTGTCAAAGGACTATTCTGTGTATTATAATTATTAACGCCATACTCTAACCAAGCTGACCAAGTTTTCCCCTGTAGAACCCAAGGTTACCTATTTTTAGCCTAGCGGGCTGAGTGACTCATCCACTCCAGAGTGACTCACTCACCCCCTCCCTCTCCCAGTGGGAACTCCCAGGCTCCACCTGTGAACCCCCACTAGAATGCATGACTCATACACTACCTCCAGGCCCACCTGTCCAACTGACTCACCTTGGAGAGCAGCTCACCCCCCCCCCCAAATCTGGATCAGACTGGATCTAACCGGACTGGGGCCGAGCTGCTCACCCCCAGACTGAGTCACCGGACATGCCCTAATAGGGAGGCATGAGTCACCCTGAGCAGCTCCTTTCCCCCTTTATAAGCTGGAGGGATCCTGCTCAGACTATCTTATTCTTCTCCAACCTAGACCCTATGACACTCAGGTGCCTTGGCCCCAGGATATAGCTTGGTCAGACTGGCGAGTACCATACTGTATACCGTATTGATTACTCTCATGCCAATCTTACAATAAAGCTGGATCATCAACTGAATTGTCTGGACTCCTGTTACCTCACTTCATGACATGTAACGACCTGTTGACATTATGAAAAATTGTATTAGCATTTATGTCAGATGCATTCTTCTTATCATAGAATGCGTTCTTCTTATCATAGAATGAACGGGCTTGTGATAAACCTTTATTGCGATTCTGTGAATCTGTCTTTCCGAATGACATTTGAGGTACAGCCATGGTGAGGGCTTGGTTTCCTAGATAAATTATCATCATATTTCCATGGAAATCTCTGGTCTGGTCAATTTTGACCTGTAGATAATGGAAATTGTATCAGTATTTATGTCAGATGTGATCTTCCTATCCTAGAATGAATGTTTTTGTGATAAACTTTTATCACAATTCTTGGAATCTGTCTTCCCGAATAACATTTGAGTTACATGCCATGTTGAGGACCTCGATGGTGAGGTGTTCACATATTTTTGGCCCATTAAACCTATATACCACCTGAAAGTGTACATGGTGGGCATTGTCTTCCATATGATTAAAAGTAACTACCTAATACTGTGTCACATTTATGTATACCAGCAAGTTTTGAAATTTCCTGAACCAGGAATTTCAAGGAATTCAGTGAAAATGCCATTTCAGGCCTGAAGAAAAAGGATTCAAGTGTAGGACAAAAGTTAACATAAAAGTTGACCAAATACATAAAAGAATTAATTTTGCATGGCTTAAGGGAAAATACCCCCCTTATGTCATTCAGCAAGACACCTTTCCAGGGTTTTCCAGAGTATAGATGTTCAGGGTGTAGCCACAGCAACGGATTTCATATTTAACTGAAAATATTTCGTGGGTAGTTACCCCAACACCTATACATTATCCGCAAAAAATACCTTTCAGATACTCTAGGGTTTAATCTTAGGCCCCCAAACTCCACTGGAGGCCCCATCTGCCAACTTTCTATGATTTTCAACCACCTTAAGAGTATCATTTGTTAGCATTGAAATAATGAAAAACAATAATGGACTCACTATTTCATTCACTTAACTCTAGCAAACCATAGCAAACAGTACTGACTCTTGTTTTAGGCTGTAAAAACCTTGACAATGGTCATATTTGCAAGTTGCTAAAACAAAATGTAGCTCAAGGTCCCAAAATTATTGCCAGTCATTGGGTTTAGCAGTTTGGCAATTTCTGCTGGCTCGTCAGCGACTTTGCTGGCAAAAGCCGACAGGTTTTCCTATTAACTGTGTATCTTGACCAAATAAGATGAATGTATCCCTAGGAGTTCAGATAATCCTGTGATTTGAAATTCAATTTGAACTTTGATAGAATCTCAAGATGGCCAAAAGAGGCACCCATGGGACAAACATCATTTTGCAATGCACACAAATAAATAGAAAAAAAACTGATATGTTGTTGTATTGCAAAGTCTGAGAGACAGAAAGTATCTGCTGTGAGTAGGGAAACAGATGACTCAAGTGAGGGTGAATAGGGTGAGTATTTTCAAGCATGAAGGTATTCCAGTGTGGTATATAAAAGTAAAATCATATGAATTGTCCATCTATCCCTCAACCTGTTCCCCTCCACTATCCAACCTGTCATGATCAGATTCTGCCACAGAGCCCCTCACCGATCGATCATCCACTGTGCACTCTATAAGTGGAGGCTGGAACAACAGTTATGTCCAATTCCTATGGGTGGCAGACAGAACACTTTGCAGACCCTTACTCTCTATGCACATTGGGTTATTCCATGGTACTCAGGACCTCAGGAAGTAATTCTCTTCATGAATGGACTCTATCTATAGACAAAGTCTGAGGAGGAAAATACAAGCTCACATGGTTTAGCTTGGTTATTAACTCATTGTAGCATAAAGAACAGCCTCTATAGTAGTCTGTATTAGATAGCTGATTGTATGAATTAGAGGTATCAAAACCGTGTAGCATCTCATATAGGGTAATAGGTGGCAGCACTGGTCATACAATTCACATCTATATTAAATTTGTAGAGGCACAACTGTATATCCTAACAGCTATCCAGTGACTGTATATAAGACAGAACTTGGATAGTTGTTGGGAGTTTTGATTCATAGCATCATAGGTTTTAAGCAATCTTGTTTCTTCCATCAATGGTCTATATAATTCAGAGAGAAAACTCAACCTCTAACTCTGGAACAGCCATGATTAAATCTGATGGTCCTTATCCAAATTGCATCATTTCATTTGACACACTGTATTAAGATGTCAGCCACAATGAGCCTTATTATGGCACAAAAATAATGTTATTCAAAAATAATACATGGCATTAGGAAGAAATCAAAATGGCCAATTGACCAATTTCAACAGACACAGTCAGTAACTGAACATAATGCTCAGAATGTTTGCAAGTTTGCTGGGCAACGTTCTTGTTATAGTAGTGACCATTTCCATCTAACCCTACCAATCCCAAGGGTACTGTCCATAGTCAACTAGGATTTAACCACTCTGGAAGCATCCTCCTATTATAGAGGACCATAAGACCCTCCTTGGTCAATGGCACTTCCAATGGACTTCACTCTGTTCCTCCTGCTATTCTTACAGCCCACTAACAGAACTTTCCTCACAAGTGGAAACAATCGTGAAGCTTCATTTATCTCCAATGGTGTAACTAAGTCTGACAACCAATCATACCATACTATCATTCCAATTAAGTGGTTGTTCAGTGCTTTAGGTGGAGACATGAGCCTCACTTACACTCCTAGTAAACTCAGAGATTGCCCTGATGGATTATTTTGTAACTGGTTATCAGCTAGGCACTTTATCAAGTCATCCACTATTTCTTAGCTTATGTTAAAGGCAACTATATCAGGAAATGATTGGAATAATGCTGTGTGAACAGGATGGTATTACAGTTAGCCCTCACTTCCTCAAACCTCCAATTGCTTGGATCCTTAATAACCTCAAACAGAAGATCAGCAACTGCCTCTCTGCAATCTAGACTTAAATCCTGTGTTAACTTGCTTCCTCAAACATTTTCCTTGCATTTCTGAATCTGAGGATAGAAGGGTTGACTATAGTTGTAGTGGTGGTTCTCAGAAAAAAACAAGCCACTTAGAAAATTGAACAAACTTTACAGAAGTCTGAGAGAATGATGAATCGGATACCAATCCCTGGGCAAATTTTCAAATTACAAGTTATTACTACATGGATTGGCTTACTCCAAGGCTGAGGCCTCAAACAGAAGATAAAAATGAGCAGTTTTACACATTACTATCTGTATTCTTCAAGTGTTTCAATAATATAAAAGGCTGCTGACAAGAGACTTATTGTGTGTTTCTAGAGGTTGCAGCCCTCTGTGGCCCATGGCCTGTGGCCCTAAGCATTTACTCCTCACTTTGCTGTGGTTATGGTTTCTGAGAGACAAGGTAAAAACCTATAATCCATATTTCCCACCAAGTATAGGACTGATCTAAGATATGTCTTAACTGAAAGGAATTTTCAGTTTAAAAGCAATACTACTTTTTTTTTGACAGTCATTTCTGTTTTTTTATCATACACATCATTTCCAAGCAGAATTGATGAGAAATAAGGCCAATATTTTATCTTTAGAGCTAAATAGATGATAGGAATAGCATACAGTAGAGGTAACTTGGCCTAAACAGGTCTATATGCTGCCACATTTTCAAACTTTTGAAGCATACCATGTGTTACAGCGAGGTTGTTTATCAGTTTGTATCAAACACAGATTTTGTAGTTTTGATAAAAACTTCTTTTAGATACATAATGGTCGGATTTCTTATGATTGTACTCAGTGGGATAACCAAAAAAGGTCCTTCAGCGGCCAATACAAGCTCATTCTTCCCCTCGGAATCTTCATCCCCCAACCATCGCATCTTCCATCGGGGTTTTAACCCTTGCTACTGGCCTAACTTTGCACCTCCTCAATGGTCCAAAGGTGTAACACCCTTAAGAGATTTTAACATTTCTGTCCAATCATTGTCATACAACATATTTGCACTCTTTTGACAAATCTCTCAGTGTCTGAGCAATCAATGGAGTGAGGATTTGATGTATTTGAAGGGGAAGAATGTGTACAGTCTGGATGATTATCAGGGTAGGTTCTGGTGCAAAATGGCAATTTCCGGCAATCTGAAAGCCTGTTTGGTGATGGCAATTTTTTAAAGAAAAGGTGCTACAGTTATCAATATAGTCTCAAATGAAGCAGAATTTGGGTTTTTACAACTTCTGTGGACTTCCCATGTACACAGAAACAAATATTTCTCATCAAGGGCTGTTAGAGTGATGAAAGATAGCAAAAAATTGATGATTTCAGAAAACTTTAACCATGGTTTCCATGGAAACCGGTCACATCATTTTTGGGAATATTGAAGAAATGATCCTTCATTAAGGTAGCCCCTTATCTTAGCTTAAACCTGATATCTAGATCAATATGTAGCTTGACTGGTTAAAAAAATATCGATGGACTTTCAAAACAGGGAAACTAAGTTTTCAGGCCCATACTTGGTGAGAAGATCTATAGTCTAAATAGGAAGATAATGTCTGACAATAAAACTTATGTAAACCCTAGTCTCTAGATCTCATTGAGAAAGTCATTCTCCCTAGGACTTAGACATGTAGGAGGCCACTTGGTGCCTTCCTAGTTCATGCTCCTTTTTGTGTCAAGGGTTCAGCTGGAACAAAATATCAGTATTGACACTATGGCAATTATGCCAATACAATACATGACTTTAGGTTCACATCAGTCAATCAGGATGCATTTTGAAGACAGGTCTTCTCCACTAAATACCTATCATTCAGGTACAGATTTACCACTCACTGGCTGTCAATTCATGGGAAATCGTGTCACTTGGTTCACCTTGATGACAATGTTTAGATGATCTACAGATGGTGTACAGGTAAAAATTTATGCAGATAGAAAACAGGGAGCTGTATAGGTTTGAAAAGGGAAAACCAGGAACGTGTACTTGGCAAATGGAACTTTTCCCACTTAAATCTCCCTTTTTGCAGATCACATACTAAAATGCGACATTAAAAATTTAGGTTCATACATAGACTTTCTTACAGTGATAGATCATGATGTTATAATTTCCTCTACATTCATGGATATATGTAACTTTCAAACTTGATTTTATCTAGAGTGAATCAATCTTGATATAACTATAATTCAGCTATACTTTTCTAAGGAGTTGTGACTGAAAAGATTGAAAAGACTGAAAAGTCAGACATTCAGACAGCCTGACAGTAACCTGCATCTACCACATTATGTCACATAAAACTTATCATTTTCTGAATAGATTTCATGTCTATATAGTTGCTCTAGGTAACCTGATGATTATGAAAGCCTGCAGTTAGTAGTCGTATGGATGCTGAAATTGTGAAAGGTAAGAAGCAAGGCAATGCTCCCCCTTAGTATGCATTATTAACAGTAAATAGAGAGGTGATGCAATGCAAAAAAGGCAAGATTAGGATTTGTTAGAGGGCAGACAAATTGCTACAATGGGAAGATAATATAAGATTAGATGTTACTGATATTGAAGAAAATAAAGTCATGCAGTAATCTGCTAGTCCTGTACATATAACACTAAATGGGATTTGCCTCATCTTACTTCATTCCCATGCTCACTTATGATATTTGGAATTTCATCTCCCAACTAGCCTTCTAATTCAAGGCTAAGATCTAAGACAGCTTTTCTGACTCATGGCACAACTATATGATAAAAGATACAGATTTTGAAAGCTGTTACTGTTCAGTTTCTTGTAAATTGACCTAGCCTTTGGTATGAGACCTAGTAGGCGACCCTGAGGTCTGTGATAACTGTTACATATGTGGCCCTATGGCCTGTGGTGATATTTACCCTAGCAACCCCACTCACCGATCACATTTATACCTGTATAAAAAGGTTTATACGACCCGTAAATAGAGATAACAGCAAATTGGTGAGCTCTCTTAACCATGAGAGGCTCATATGATGCATTTTCTGTCATAATATAGCACCCATAATGCAAGTGTCAGGTGGGTGTAATACCAATGTACCAGTGCTAACTAAATTATTAGGGAAGTATTCAAGCCTGCTGGGAACAGAATAATGTGATTGAAAACCTCCACGGATCTCTAGGTTATGGCAGATAACCTCCAATGCGAAGCCATGACTGGCACAATTGCAAACTAAACTTGAATGTCAACGTATCCAGCCAGTAATCAAAGCAAGTAACCTTACTCCTCTTTTGAAAACAAGTGACTATTTCCATGTTGGCCTGTGCTGGTCACCACCACAACTGATATCCTGATGTCCCTAATTATCGCCCATGTGACAGGTGATATGAGAAGACTTGAACATGCAATCTTGTCTAGTTACCTTTATAAGAAAACTGACAGGATCTATCCTGCCCTTCCTCCCTCCAAATATGACCTCTGATATCCTGACAACCTTATTGTTCTTTTCAGAACAAAGGGCAACTCATTTGACAAGATAAGACAATGTCCCGAGTCAATGAGTCCTGAGGTATTCCCAAGGCTTCTTGTTGAGGCTAGACTCGCCCCTCCCTCCCTATCTATTTAATAGTTGACCCTTCTCACAATCAGTTGATCCATTTTCAGTACTTATAAACCTAGTAACTAACCTTTGGTGGCAAGTTGCTTAGCAAGTATATATTAGCATTTACATACATCGTTACAAAAACAAAAGTTCCCAGATTGCGTTAAGCTGTTAAGAGGTTTTAAACAGGTGCCTATCATTACTGGCTGATGTTATGCCAACATATGGATGATTTTGCATGAATGCTATCAGGATGGAACTATACTCCCAGGTATATATATATATATATATATATATATATATATATATATATATATATATATATATATATATATATATATGAGTGATATGAAGGTACTACTTTTCACCAGGGCGCAAGGATATTTATGACCTCATTCATAACATTTCCTCCAGTATATAAGCCCCAACAATTGAACTAACAATCAATTGGCTTCATATGCTTGAATGGCACACATCACACTTGGTGGTGCTGGAGATTTTAAACTTTTTTCAGTTTAATCGAGTTAATATGTTACCTATATCTGCAATATGAGTAGGAAGGGGGTCTTTGTTGTTGGATCTAAACCCAAGACCAAAAAATCTAAAAGGTAAAAAAGGTAAAAAAAAAGCTAATTCTAGGATTTTGAGCGGTGTGAGTGCTAATATGGTTGGACCGGAGCCACCTACCTCAAATGCTACTGAGGAATTATTAGATTCACCCGTTGACCAGACCATTTTGGACTTGGAAGACCATACTACTTGTATAGAGCAGCAGTTGGCTAATATTAAGAGTCTGTTGGAGGGGCAGGCTTTTAATCAAGGAACTAAGACAGTGGCGAGCAGCAAGTCAAAAAAGGATCGTGCACTTGGCAATGTTTGTCAACAGTCTTCCATTGACACCGTATCCTGGCAAAGGGGGCATGGCCGACATTGGTCACCTGACTGCCGTGGGCTCCATAGAAACCAGAGGATGTGACACCATGTTGAATCCAGCAAGGCAAGTTGTTCCAAATCGACATCTTACTGTAGTGTTTCATCAAGTTTCTCGTCTTCTATTGACTCTACCACTTCTAGGACAAGTTGTTGGCATGGCTATAAGGATAAAGGTATGTTTGATCAGATGAATTTTCTAAAGAAGGCGAGAAACTTGATAGCATTGAGAAATTGTTACTTGTAAACGTAAGAATAATGAAGCAGCTTATTGAGGAGGAGGAGGATGTGTTCGCCGTGGTAAAACATATAGAGGTGTGGGTGGAAAGATCATCTATGAAAATATATACCCTCAAAGCATTAGTAGCATTTGATTCTTCTGTAAAAGCTAGAGCCAACTCCGACGATGTAGAAGCCTTCAGTCATGTTAGGAGTGAGGATATATTAAGGCATTTGTCTTATGATGGGACAGTAAAGGCCCAGAAATCAGGTGCAGCAAAACCAAAAGGTTTCAAGTCGAAACATTCGACTCACACTTGTTATGCGTTCAATAGGGCTGAAGGTTGCAGAGAGGATCCGTGTAGGTATCGGCATATTTGTAAAGTGTGTGGTATGTCAAACCATGGTAAGGACAAGTGCCAGAAGAATAAAAAGGATTAGGATTTTGTACATAGTCAGGGTCCTATGTTAGAGTCTGAAAATTTGATGCCTGATTTTAATGTAGTATGTGTGGTAGATCCTTCTGACCCTTCAGAAGGATGTGGCTAAGGCTACTCATAAAACTCAAAGACAGCAATTTAGAAGGTATATAAAATTTTGTAAAAAAATTAATATTACCCCTCTTCCTTGTTCTCCTTCTTAAGCTTCGTTATATTGTCTGTATTTGTCTGAAAAGATAAAACCTGTTTCAGTCAGAAATTATTTGTCTGCCTTATGGTATTACCGAAAATTAAAAGGTTATGTGGATTAAAGCAATAACTTTGTGGTGAAAAAAAACTCTTGATAGTATAGAGAGAATGTGTAAGGGGTCTGGTAATACAACCTACCCTCTCAGTCCTGGTGATATGGTTGAAATCAATACTAGGCTTAATTTGGAATCCATTGAAGATGTGGTGTTTTGGTCTGCGATATTGTTATGTTACCGAGGTGTGTTCAGGATAGTACATGTGGTTCAATCTCCTCATAATTTATAAATAAAGGCATACGTATAGGATTGATATTTACAAAGTCAATTCTCACCAAACCCACTGTCTTCTCATTTATCCACATTTATTGTTATATTATTATCAATTTAATATTATTAATTATTACTGGTACACTCGAACAACGCATTAACTTATTGTATAATAATGATTAAACATTGTCTAAGGGAGGTTTTCTAGATCCTGGGTATAAAAGGCACATACACATAGGGATATCCAATCCCTTCATATGTTCTGTTGCTGTCATGTTTCCTGATACAATATTGGAATGATACATAATGTGGCCCCTAAAGGATTTGGTAATTTTCTAATAAATAACCCTAGATATCATGTTACCTAATGACATTTAGTCTAAAAGGCCCAAAAGGTCTTGCAAGTTGTTATGATTGAAGTAAACAGTTTTAAAGCTTGCCCGACTCTCTAATAAAACGCATTTATCTATTTTTAATGTATTGTCTGCTAAAGATAATTGGAACACCAACAGTAGTATATAGGGGTAAACTTAGCACATAGCTACAGCTACTGAAATCGGTTTGACCTACTTAAGAACCAGAAGTGGCCTTTGACCTCGACCTCTTAGCCAATCAGAAGCCAACATTTGATGGGAAGCCATGGCCATGGCCATATATGGACCTGTGACCTTGTCATGACAACACTTAGTGGATATTAGTAGAACAGTTTATAGCTGGGTTTAGTGGAGACCCCTTGTGGTTAAAAAACTAGTGGTGACACCTAGTGGATATTACTGGAACTACTTATAGGTGGGTTTAGTGGAGTCCCCTTGTGGTTAGGACATGACATGTCTTATTTTTCCCATATTGATGCATATCGATGCAATTTAACTGTTACGGCTAGAAATGAAATGTGTAAATAACACAACACAGTTTTTTCACTTTTTTTTTTTTTATTTTACAGACAACCTCGACATACGAATGAACTTTTACCATCAGAAGGTTTTGTACATATGTGACAGAAAGAGCTGGTTGCGGTTAGTGATTTAGCTCTTGTCCAATGCAATGACTTTAAGCTTTCTTTCCAGGTATTAAAATAACATGTGCTACCGATTCTACCTATGTTTCCAATAGCAGGTTCAAACAATGCCAGAAAGTAGTCTGAGTTGTTTTTCACCAAAGCTAAAAGTCCTGAAAGGTAGCCTTCTTTGAAATTTAGCTCGAATGAAAAATGACTTTTTACCCCAACCAAATTTAAAGCTGAAATTTCCAGACAGGTAAAACATATGTGGACAGATGAGGGTAAAGGGTCCTTCAAGGTTAAATATGAAATTTAAAATTGATGTTATCAGCTTTAAAACAGCCCTTCTAGTCTTGGAGATATTGCTTCACGAAAATGTAATGACAAGACTGTATCAATTCAGCCAATAAGCTCTATCATTCATTGTTTAAATCAAATAAGGCATCTAATTAGCATAATAATTTAAATAATCAATTAAAAAATGACCATCCCTTTCCATACATTTGGGCATAACTTTGGATCTAGAAATGGTATCTTTATGCTTTTTTCAACATATGAATCTCCATGAATCATTCCATCGGTTGACATTATTACTTTTTCTATTTCGAATAGAATTTTGGTTGCCATATACAGGAAGTGCCAGGAAATAGAACATTTTTGAGAAAACCACCTATTTCTGTGTAAAAAGTACATAAAAGCTATTTTTGGTCTATTTTTCACATTAGTAGCCTTTGTAGCTCCCCTAGTGGCCAAATCCAGTACAGAAAATCCCACAGGGAAGGCCCTTTCCCCTCATCTGCCTACATATGGTTCCACATATTTTGCCAATGTTTAGAGCACTTTTACAATGACATAATACACCCACTTTAGGGTAAATTTCTAGTTTCTGAAAGTATGCTGCAAAATTTTGCACGCTGCTTAGTGTGTACCTAGTATAATATCATGGACATGTCTCTTTAGTATGTAATTGATATACTCCAATACACCAATCCTACGTCTGTAATGTGACATTGTTACATTTACAGTAGTCAATGCAAATGGTAAAACATCCCAAAAAATGCTAGATAAACAGTGATCAAGAATGTCTGGTTAAGCTCCTCTAAAATATTGAATGTTGTCCACAGGAATTACTTCCCAGAAAAAGTTTTCTTCACATCCACATAACACACTACTCATATTATTGCCTGGAGTAATTTTGGAAGGTTTACCGTATGTTGTGCTTGACTGTAAATGAGGTCGTATATAAAATTTAACAGGAGGGTTAGACATTATGGTGTCTGCTTAGCTAAATTACTACCAAAGACCAGATAAGCGAAAAAACCTTTTGTCTGATGAAGTTGAGGCAAAAGAAAAAAATCTGAACTGTTTTACACGATCACTTTGTTTTTGCACCTAGTCTTTTCCCTTTTTTTCCTTTTTCACAACCTTAAATTTAATTTTACTAAAACTTCTACAAAAAATTCTTATACACTGACTTGCTTAAACTCTGAGTCACTTTTTATTGTAAGCGCTTTTGCATCGTTTTCTGAAGTTGTCGTCAATGGTTTCCATGTAAGAAGAGTTTTTTTTTTCTATTTTCAGACAAAAAAAAGTAAATTTTGTTATGTTTTCATCGCGCATGCTACACTATAGTTTCTATGCATTAAGATGATGCATTATAACGCTTTGATGATTGTGTGACACATGAGCACCAGTTGTTGAACTGGTGCATAATACATGACACTACAATTTGACACAAGAGGAGCTTTTGACCATATTTAAACAAAAAAAGCTGTTGACTACTGACCCTTTTTCCCCCTGTTAGAAACTCATTTAGCCTTGTTCCAGAAATGGTTCCACACATTTTTGAAGAGTTTTCACCACTTGGGGTGTAATGGTGTGGCCACAGTAGTGTGAGCGGCAGGTGGGAAGGTTCGTGGCAGAAGCTACAGAACGCTTCATTTAATTTATGTAGGACCAAGTGTCAATGTGGATATTACATCCACCCTTGTAAAGGTTTACCAGAACCAAAACAGGGAATGAAGCAGGCACATTATCCAATTCCTCTATGAGGTAAGGAATGGATGTCGTTCCCTGGCAGGCTTGGATTAAAATATTGCGGTAGTGCTTTAGGAGAGCTGGACATTTGCTGATGAATTGTCTGACCTGGGGAAGTGAAAGGTTAATACACCTTTCAAAGGGTTCACCTATGTTGGAGCAAATGGTCAGACTTTTCACATTGGGTTTCTTGTACACCTCTATGTGTGTGTTTTCGTCACCTTCGGGGTAGAGCGGGATACGCAATATTTCGACTTTTCACTTCTTCAATAGCTCATCTTTTGGAAGTTAATTTAATGCTCTCATTTTCACATACAGACTAAAGGTGTAACAGCCTTGTTGGTGGCCTCCTTTTTCTCCTCCTCCTTCTCCTCCTTCTACTCCTCCTCATCCTTCTCCTTTTTCTCCTCCACCCCTTCCACTTTGATCGATGTGTGTGTGTTGCCAACGATGTCTCCAGATGATGGTGGTGATGATGACAGAGACGCTGCCTGCGGTGGCGCTGTTGTCACAACTACACCATCTGTTGTATCTTGTCCAATTTATTCTATTGCTACAAGCTGTGATTTTTCATTTTCAAATAAAATAGGACATATAAACCACTTTTTTCCCAACATAAACATAATACTATGTGCTTAGGTGGTTAGTGTTTCTGAAAAAAGCGCAAAGTGGTGGCACATGATGAAAAGCAGACATGCTAATGCTATTTACACACACAGGTGGCACACCACTCGCTAAGTTGCTACACCGCCAAACAAACCTACCACAATTGCTGCGCCTACCCTAAATAACAAGCTCGTAATGTTTCCTGCCCCATCATAACATACCTACCATCATGGAGAATTACCTTCCGGATAATTTGTTATTGGAAGTAAGCAACAGACTGGCTATAGCAGAGTACACTCGGCTAGGCGTTTATTTAGGACTGAGAATGCGTCTCATGGAGTACATGAAAAGTGAAACTAACATTGCTTCAATAACTAGAGAAATGCTAACTTGTTGGTACAGGATAAATGTGCGTTGTAAGTGGACGGAGTGAGATAGGACATAACGATTTGGAGGAATACTGCAGACTGTTCATGGCATATCACAACATGACAGATCATAGTGAAATACCTGCAGAGGAATGGAAAGTAGAAACTTTGTTTGTTAACCTTGCACAGAAGTTAGCCCGAGATTAAAGTTAAGTTTTTCTGAGCTTAACCTCTGTTCTACACCAGTTCACTCCGACAGCAGTGTATGAAACCCTGTACTTAAAGTTCTGAAGGTGTGGAAATACAAGAAGATATCTCATCCCAACAGTTTAATTGTGGGTCGTGCCGACATAGCTCATTATGTAGAAAGCTTAACGGAGGTTTCAGCTAACTTAAAAGACATAACTACTGTTAAGGTTTAAGCTTTCATTCAGCCTGGATCAACAAGAGCTAACACCTCTTTTAGTTGCATATGTATCAAAATAAAATACAAGTGAAAAAAACCTACATTGTTGTGTTAATTACACCTTTCATTTCTTGATGACAAAAAGGAAAGTAGCATGTTACATGGTGTACAATACAATAGCTATAAGTAATACCTATTACGTGTCGCTAGTACTTTTTTACCACAAGGGGGCTCCACCCGACTATAAGCAGTTTCAATAACATCCACTAGGTATCAGGTGTAAGGGTAGCACTGTTTTTTTTTTCAACCTTAAAAGGTTCCACTAAAACCCAGCTATAAGCAGTTCCAATAATATCCACTAGGTGTCAGGTGATCATGAGACAATTACCATGACAACCACCTCTCAGCAAATCAGAGCTCGAGAAACAAGGTCACATGCCCATATATGGTCATGGGCATGGCTTCCCGTGAAATGCTGGCTTCTGATTGGTAGAGAGGTTGAGGTCAAAAGGTCACTTCCAGTTTGTAAGTAGGTCAAATGGATTTCAGTAGCTGTAGCTATACGCTGAATTTACCCCTATATACTACTACCAACACAAGCGGAGATCGAGTCAAGTTTCTTTTTCTTTGTAACTGTATACCAGGGCACAATTTCATCCACTCTTACGATACAAATGCAAAAATCACATGATGTGTTTGTTAGGATGAAGATGTTTTGGGGTTTTACCCTTATATCGTTTCACAGTGCATGTTTCTCTTTGTGCATCCGTTATAAAGGGAGTATTCCAATATGATATAACAGTGAGTGAGCAATTCATAAAGGAAACATGGATCCAGATGATTTTAGTACTAGTTATTATACAGGTTGTCATTTTGATATCGTTAGCTTTTAAGTAATACTGTAATTTTGTGATAATTGAATACAACTTTCATTTCTTTTTATCAGCCCTTATCGTCCCAAACCCTAAATCCAATATAATATGCGTTGCTGCATGTTGCATGCAAACATTGGGTTTGTCTGATTTGACAGTTCAGTACCACTTCACACTTGTGACAATACAAGCTTTTGCTGAAAAGATCTGAATGTGTTCATGCAGGATTTATTGGTGCAACTTGGTATCAGTTGATGTTAAATCAGATGCTCTACCATTCGTCCAAGTGAGCTGTCGAAATAACCTCGTCCTTTTAGCAAGCATGGCAAGCACACCTTTTTTTCATACAGACATGGCAATGACATACATCTGCATTTTCTTCTTAAGGAAGACTACTATTAGTCAGTATTATAGAGCCTATGCCTTTAAGGTATTCAATGCACACCCCACATGCACCGTATCATGTAAGACACGCCCGCACCTCAACCTGATGCTCTTCCTTTCAGGAAGGCTGCCAGAGATCCAGCACATATGTTAAAGTATCAGGATAGGTTAAATTACTACATAATTTGCATGTTTTAAATTGTATTTAAGAGATGGTAAAAACCTCGAAATTCTGCACACATCATTATCGTCTCTAAATTGGGTGCTCGCCCAGATGAGGCACCCAGCCCCAAGGGCACTTAGGACGATTAATTCTCTCAGTGGGCAAAGAATATTGAATCAGCATTGGCAACTGGTTAATCGATGCTGATTGATCCTTAAGGCCCGAATGGAGTGAAACCATATGATCTGAATGTGTCTCTCTTTTTTTAAGTATAACTAAGCTACTCTGGAAAGGGGTAAGACACAGGACAAATGTCATGTTCGCTCAAATGTATCTTAAGTGCATGTCTATTTATTTTGGGTTCAGTTGGGCCTCAAAATCGATATTTTTTGGTAATTTCTAGTCTAAGATATTTGCGAACGAAAGGAGGGGGGATAGACAATCCTTAACATTTGCTAAGGGATGTCCGCAAATAATGTCAAATGCAGTGCATGCACTACAATTCACATAGAAATGACCTCCCACCTTGCACAAATAACTTGCATGAACACCTGTGGATATCAATATGGGCAGATATTCTGCTTGGGATAGCTTCCAATAAACGGCTTCATTTCAATCCATATTGAAATGAAGGAGCATTACTTTATTCCTTGGGAAGGGGGGGGGGCATGTCCAATGCCCCTCCCTCATGTCCATGACAGATCCTTGACAGAGGGTGATTGATTAAGGGTACTGAGGATTCCCAGAATCGCTCAGTGCCCTTCCTGTAGTGAATGTGCCTTTGGCCATGTATTGTCATAAATGTCCTGACTTGGGTGTTAAGTTGGTCATTGTCATTTTGGATACATAGAATGTAGGGACACTGGACATTTCTTTTGTAATACATAGGGGTGGCAAATTTGTATATTCTACATGGCACTTCATGGTAAAAACATTTTGTTGAAATACCAGCAGAATCTTTGTCCCAAAGTTGCTGAAGATCTAGAGATTTCTTCTACCACCGTGCCGCCATCTGGGGGTTCATGTAAAAAACTAAACTGCTTCATTGCATTATGATTCTGCTAGTTCATTCTTCAGTTTTACGAGGATCCCTTTTGAATTCAACAGTTATGTTTACCTTGTAGTAAGACAGCATAATCTAAATTGTTAAGTTGAGAGGAGATCAAAAGATAGATAAGCCTTGTGAGAACATTCATCTGTTTGTCATATTCTGAAGGACAGTGCAGCAGTGGGAGCGGTGTGAAAAGGTGGGAAAGAGGACGTGTTTATATTGGATTAGAACCAACACCTGTTCTCACAACATCAAAGGGGACATCTTAGAGCCACTTTGATGAATGAAAAAAAAAGAAAAACAGGAGGAAACAACTGGTTGCTCACAAGAGTAGGACATCTGAACAGGCAGGTTGTGTTTTAAAAGTGAAGCGATATGAAAGGGTGAGACTAAAAGACAGGGTATTTCTTGATACTAGCAGCTACTTCATTTTTTTCAGACGGTCCTGATAGTAAAGCAATATACTATAACACCATTAGCTTGATAATTATATTTATGGTTTATTTTTATAAGTTAGATCAGAATCTGACAGAATATGGAAAATGCATTCATAGCTTGAACTGCGACGCATTGACATCAGTTTAATATTCAAGGAACTCAATATATCCTAAATCTTTCCCAAAGAATGATGGAAAAGAAAAGTGAAGAAAGGTTGATAATTGGTGAATACATTCTGGATGAATGTTGAGCCAGACTTTTTGCTTCATTCTGTTACTGGACATCTCTTTCGAATGCTGTTCTTTGCTTCTCATAAAGTCACATTGAAATCGCCAATACATGTCATCTTTTAATGAAAAGGTAATGTTGTATGATTACATGATATTATGCCCAAAGAAATGACTGAGTTTCTTCTGTAATAACTATGAGTACACAAAGCAGGACATGGTTTGGTCTGACAATGATTTTCCATAAATAGGACTTATTAGTCCCTATAATAATAGTTCTAATGAAATGTCTCTTCAGCCATAAAAGGGACACACAGAATGGAAGTGAAAAAGACCGGGTATATTTCAGTGTTAGTAAAGGTCCTTTAGTTGGACTAATGACATCCAGTAGATGAATCTCTAAAAGTACATTTTCACAAGCTGGCCGACAGAGTACTTTGACAGTTGTAATCAACCTCTTATTGGTTTTGATATTATTTTCATAAGGAGCACATTACATGAGGAAATCAATAAAATTTCTAATTAGCGACGGCTATGGTGTAGACACTATGCGAAGTCCTTTGTACTGTATGATTGGGAATGCTCTAGTCCGGAAACGGCCTCCTGAGATCAGGAGGCTATTTTACAATATGTAACCCAGCTCACAGCCTCTATGACATTGCCATTTTAAGATATCATAATTACAAAGCTATTCTACCCGGGTGAGTGACATGTGTAAACTGACTAGGAGATCTGTGTTACGATTAAACATGATGTAATGTATTGAAATAACTGACAAGGAGACACACAATCAAAGAAGATTTAGAAATAAAGGCAGGAGGTTACTAGTTCAGCTCCCATGGGCTCCCCGCTGGCTACCATGAAGCCAAGAACCCCCAGACCCCCAACTCCCTGGAAACTCCCCAAGGGCGTCCAGGCCTGGCGAAAATTAGAAAAAGTCTAATACCATTGCCTGATAACCAATCACGGTGACCGCCCTACCAAATACAAAGGTACCTGGCCTTGGCCCTATAATATAACTCCCAAAATAATGCTCTTAAATACTTTTATACTAGAGTCTCCCGATAATTAAAATTCCCTAAACAACTCCTCTTTAATTGCCTGTAAATACTACTGGACTTAAAACAAATTAGGAATTTAACCACTGTTGACTGTATAGTATTTATATGGCAAATCATATGAGTACAGACAGGATTAGAGCATGGGACCTGGGGACTAGTATAACCATGGATCTACCATTGCTTTAATTTCACTCTAAACAAGAAATGCGGTTGTGACCGCGTAAAAAAAGCCTCCCGCCATTAATGTCGGTATACCAGTGTTTGATGACATGTCTCATAAAAGCAGACATAAAGAAGATTTCACAATTATCAATTTCTCTATTCAGTAATTTTGTATTGTGAGACCTCATCATATGGGGCAAACGCAATCATCATACCGCACTCCCGTACCGCTTCGCGGTACTGCCGCTACACAGCGTGGGAGGCGCTAAAAAAACTGTTGGAACTACCAGGTACCCCGATGAAACTGAACAGTAAATAACTGTATTTTTCGATTTAATATCAAAACACATGTATGGCTGCTATCAAGGTGGAAAGGTTTGCACTAAATTAATGTTCAATGACTAACCCCTTCAGAAACAGACATGTTTGGGATTCTAAAACAGACAATAGAAATACTTGTGATCCGACAATTTGAACTTGATATGTTCCATAGCATTTTATGTTTTCAACAACTTCACTAGCGGCGCCTACACTGCCCACTGTTTGCTGGTCCCCTTGTGGCAAGCATCAAAGTACCACCCTATTCTATAATGTTGAGCAAAGACATCACACTCTTAACCAGGAGCGTGTATAGCCTATGAAGTAGCCACGGGCATTAACTTAATAGAAGTGCAACCATAGCGAACCCGTAAAAAGCAATGCTACTACTACCCCTTTGGTATGTTCCCACTGCGAGTAAGTATTATTATATTACATTCTGATTTCAATAGTGCCTCAACGAGACATTATGTAATTTAAAAGAAACATGTTTACTCTAATTAAGTTGAAAGAATCCTCATCTCATGTGCCTCTTGCTTTAGGACAAAACCATATCAGTCACACAATGAAAAATGTACAAACGTACTAAAAGGTTGAAAAGAGAAAAGGGCCATTGTGTACCACCACCATAGGAGCTGCCTGGAAGCAAAATCAGTGTCCTTTGCACGACTCATACTTTTAAGTTGATTCCTGAATAAGGACTCTGATTCTGCATTATAAACAAAGGCCAGGTGAATGGACAATGATCCCTAGGTGTAAAAGTCCAATGTAATCATCGATGCTTAATTGCTTATTACAGGTTTGACAAAGCATTGGAGAAACCATGTTTGAAAGGCCAATTGATATATGGGTTACCAACAAAATATGGTAATTGGTAAGGATTTTTATAGAGTAAATTAGGCAAGCTCCCTGGTGCTAGTTCTACTTCACTGAACAACTCAAAACAGAACTAAAAGAATCACTTGGGGCCAAGGTCTGAGAACTTTTGCTGGTCTTTTCTATGATTTGCAATAGATATGAGTCAATCCTATTTCTTTTTTCCGCAATTTAGCTTGAGCTAATTGCTCCAGAATGGCTATCACTCTTAACCTGTGTTAAAGTCAAAGTTGCTATTAAATTCAATGCACTTCATTAGCTTCTTGTTTGTGCAAATAAGTAGGTTGCAATCAAGAGGAAAAATTAGTCATCAATTCAAAAATTTCGATAATGAAGTTTGTTAAATTTCCTGGAAGGCCATGCTTTATTGTATTAATTTTACTGTTGAGAGCTAACTTAAGAAGAAGTAAGAGTAGTATGTCGAGCACCTTTCCCAATGGGGACACCCAATGCATGGATGTTTTTCTTTTTGCTGTCACCTGGATCTTACATTTTTCTGATTGGTACTGAAGTAAACACAAGTGAGTCAATATGGCACAGTGTGCGAAAGTGTGTGAAGAACAATATTTCAGTATGGGATTTATAAACATTTAAGGTAACTCACCCCTGATTCGACCACCAGGCATATGTTGATGGCGAGTTACCCTAACAGTCAATTTGACAAAGTCTGATCTCACCTATGAATACTATTGTTCCCAAGGCATTTTCTTAGATTGTTTATCATATACAGTTTATCCATATCCCTCCCCCTTTCTTCTCTATTCTAATGGTGTAAACAGACCCAAAGAAGAGCCCATACCCAATGTTCACATATCTAACAATGCAGCTGAAATAAGAGAAGCAGAGAATAAATGGCTGTTCTTTTTATAAGTCTTTGGTGGTCCTAGAGATGGTAGCAGTTAGTTTTCAAGATGGAAGTCCACTGGAGGGTGTTGCTCCTATTGTAAAAAAGAGCTGTGAGTATGTGCCCTCTTTTCTAAACAAGTCGTGCACTGCTTCACCTAAGTACTTGCACCCACCACATTAGTCTGAAAAGTCACCTGCCTTGTTTAAAATAGAGAGAGCTGCACTACCAGGTACCTACTCATGTCACACGCTCTATAGTTTATTATACTGACTGACTTCTCCCAACTAGGTACCTACTCAAATCCCCCTTTTTTAGCACCATACTTGAATGACCACTTGTGAGCAACGAAAGGTACAAGTTATAGCTACATGAAAAGAAAGGACTGGAAATGAGGGCATTTTTAGCCAGCTCTTCCTTTCACTATAGGAGCAACACCCTCCTGGAGGCTGTCTTCTAAAGATTGGGAGGTAGACTTTCGGGGTAGGTACCTCACTTCTCACTTCCCTCTTTTTGCTTTACTCAGCCATTCAGAAGCACTCCCCACACTGTGCTCTAGAATTAGTCACTTTCAAATGAATCAGATTATGTTGCCAAACATGGTGGAACCACTTCTGTAAGCAGTCACACCTTAGTGCCTATGTTAAAGGGTTGTTACTTGGGAAGTATACTCACCACTTCTATACCACTTCTGTTAGGAACTAGCTTTTTGGAACACAATAAACAAGTGAATACCAAAGGTGAGTCACGTCCGTTTTTGAAAGTACACCTACAACAGAAGTGACTTCCAAGGGTTTGGAAACAGCCCCCTGGAGCACTAACCCTGATTTTGTTACCAGGGATAAAGGCTGGTTAATAATTACCTTTTTAAACAAATCTTTTTTTGAGATTTCTGCCTTCTCATTTCTCATTTTTACTCAGGACAATTAATGAGGTAATTATTTACCATGATCATTTCACTAAGCTTTTCATCCTCTTGCGCGCATATCAGTCTGTTATGCGTCAATGAATGAGATTAATGTGATTAATTCTAATCAAGCTAATGGATTTTCTGAAATATTTATAATTGTTTATAAACGGATTGGCTGTCACATTTCTACAAAAGAAAAATGAAGCCCATCAAATTTATTTTTCTTCCTTGGGGACTGTGGTTTTCTCTGCAGAAACATGGATAGATTTCATGATGTACTGTAATACTGCATGTATAAGGCACATCCTTTATGAATGGATAATAGTTCTGCTTGGACTCGTAGGAGGGATAACTAAACCTTCCAGTTGATAATTTTACATTTCCCTCTAACTTCTATAGCAGCATAGGCAGCATAGGTAGGGGCCTTGGAGCCCTAGCTACACATAAGTTCTTTGGAAATTCATTCAGTAGAACTTTATAATTCCTTTAACAAAATCCATATACTCTAGGTGCGCCTCATACGTGATGTATTACGGTACAGTTAATATGCTCCATTACAACTGGTGGTGGCTATACTGTTTAAATCAATATCAACGCAGTTTCCCCCCTTCTCCCACCCAGTTCCGTCTCTTGACACGAACCTTTACCTCTCACATAGAGAGATTACAAATAGGCACATTTTAGGCAATGTTGGGATAGAGAGTCTGGGGAAAGAGTCATCCTATTTAAGGCTCTTGTATTGGAAAGTAAACTCAGCATAGCTGCATTTGTGCATCATGGCAATAACGTTTTTTTTAAATTTTTGAAAATGCTTCAAAAAACTGATGGTAACTGTCCAGTTAGCATGTCCACAACAATACCTACCCAATAGCACATTCACCAAAGAAGGTGAACCGAGAGATTCTTTGAGGATGACACACACCGTGAATGCTCACTGCCAGTGATCAATCACCCTCTGTCATGGATGTCTCTCTGTCAGGGGTAGGGGTGTGGAGGTTATACACGGGACCACTAAGGAATTAAGTGATGCATTGTGATTTCAATGTATATTGAAATGAACTGATCTCATAAGTTTGACTTATTCCAGAGGAGGTTCTCCCTACTCATATCGCACACTGCACATTGTACCGTCATCTGCATTTAGGATCATAATGTAAAACTCTTTCTGACCAACTCAGTTCTCTTCACAAAAGAAATCATGTTATGCCTTCTTTAATGTATTTATGCAGGTTTCAAGGAATGTGCTGCAATGGTGTTTAACGCATTTGATAAGACCATCATAAAAGGGTGAAGATCTAATATTCATCCATCGACCTTTTTCTGTTATTTGTTTTCTGTGGTGCACTAAACAAAGGGTAGTGTTGATGGATAAGACAAAAACCTGGGCAAAGTAAGGGATTACACAAAAACACTGAAACGCATAACCATGGACTTTTTATGACGCTGTATCCGTAGACTTGAGAAGGAGTGAAAACAAACAGTTGAAATAAGAGTTTTCTTTGAATGCAACATGTTTTGAGTCGTTTTCATTTCAGCTTACTTTGATTATGTGTGCTTGACAAGAAAAGTAACGAATGTGAAAGAGTTCTGGTTTCAATGAGGAACTATCTTAGGTCCTAAGTAACGCAAGATTTACATAGCATCAGAGAAACAAAATCTATAAAGCATATTATGAATTACTCAGTA
This sequence comes from Acholoe squamosa, assembly GCA_949317995.1. Classification (NCBI taxonomy): domain Eukaryota; kingdom Metazoa; phylum Annelida; class Polychaeta; order Phyllodocida; family Polynoidae; genus Acholoe; species Acholoe squamosa. The sequence continues at coordinate 13,434,045 of OX439045.1, read as the reverse complement.
TTCTATTTATATTTCAAAAATATAGTATTGATATATGTACATAATGCATGTTTTCTGCATTTTAGGGTTTTCAAAAAGGGTGTCATTATCACACAAGCACTGTAATTTACATCCACTGTACAGGCTCGCGTAGATGCATGCCGTCTCAAAGAATACCTCATTAGCTACTGTATAAATGCATAAATGATAAGTGCCCAAAGGCTAAAAAGTTAAATTGAAAGGTTATATTCATATGGTTAAAGGTTACAGGTTATTAATAAATTGTTTAATTTCTCCAGTTCATAACTTCCTGAAGTAATACTTCTAATGAAATTGAATTTTCGTCAAGCATAAATGAATTCTAATTTCTAATTGGTATCTATTATGAGGACTTCTTGCCGGTACTGGAGGTCGTTACACAATGAAAGAGGACTCGTTATGATGCTTCCTCGTACATGGGCGAGAAAAGATACGAGCATTTTTCACACCCGTTACACAATACCTTCTGCCTTTCCCGAGCGAGTCTCGTAGCCGAAATGAGACGAGGAAAGTAATCGTCGTTCCGATTTCCTCGTAAGAGCAACGAGGGTTCAGCACAGCGAGAAATAAGTGCGGGACACCAGCGAAACTTGACCTATATACTGCTGAACGTCACTTCCGGGTAGTCCACTGCCGCCAAAACAAAGAACGGTGGAGAGTTACTTGACTGCGGCTTGCACCATGTATTTCGACGAAACACAGGTAATTAAAGTTTACTGATGAAAGCAATCTTGTTTCATCTATTCCGATCTTCAGCATAACAGTGGTATTCAAAGTTGTTCTGTCTTTTCTTTTCTGTTATCTCCATTTCTCCGCCAGCCAGCATGAGCGATAATAGAGTAAAAGCACACGCCCTTCTCTCTTGTGTCTATATGGCTGTCTCTCTCTTCCTCCCTGTAGGACTGGCTAGTTTCCTTGTGCCTATAGAGCATTTTTCTTCTTCTTTTACCTATCCTACCCTGACTTCTGTTAACCCATTGAGGGCTGGCATCGACTATAGTCGACACCATGGCAGGCCTAGCATCAACTATAGTCGACACCATAGTAGGCCTAGCATCGACTATAGTCGACGCCCATTATATAGGATTTGTATAGGAATTGAAAATCGGATCGTCCTCTAGGAACTATACAATTTTCTGAGGCCGTCCTCATGGCCAGGGCAACCATTTTTCCTCTGCCCTTAAAGTGAAGAAGCATCCAAATTTGTGTCTTAAAGTTTAATTATGACAGAAAATGTCCCCCCCCCCCTCTGCTTCCTGTGGTTTCCTCCAGAAGTAATATAATATTAGTGTAATTTTTTTTTTATTTATCAGTACCAAAAAGGTTACGACTTGAGCTCCACTGACGAGGACGACAGTTATATGGAAGTTCGTCCAGGAGAGGAGGTATCGGAGCATCACCAAAGTTTTGAGCTGCCCGAGATACTAACCATGTCTAAAGTTAAGCAGGAATATGTCGTGGAAGACTCAAGTGACGAGGATAACACAGAACACGTACCTGGCCCTGTCACTCCTCGAAAAACCACACGAGGAACTATTAGCAAGAAGGAGTCTGTTTGGAACAACAGGGAACACAGGGCTCTGTTTTACTCGTGCTATAACCAAAAGCACTTGTTGAAAGCTCGAGGTAAAAACTCTGGTCAATTGAGGAAGGAAGGCTGGGACACTGTCCTAGGTGAGTCTTTTTTTTGTCTTCATTTTTTACTTTGGTTTATGTCTAATGTGTCCATGAATTAATAGAGGTCTTCCCTTTAATATTTTTTATATTTATCACTTCATACCTTGCCTTTTTTTTTTAAACAAGATAAACCAAGCATAGACATAGAAATTTTTTTTCTTCCATATCAAAGAAGCTTTTCTTTAAATTTTTCAGCCACTGTGAACAGTGTGAAGAACGAGGACCGCAACATAGACAAGATGAGGAACCATATAAACGATTACTTCTGGAAGGTCAAAGCTAAGGTAAAAGAAATGTTTCAACTCTCTTTTCTTTTTCTCTTAGTGATTCTTTCCTAAAAATCATCACATGGTACGAAAAAATAATTTTATATGTTAGAACCTGCTTCTTCTCGTCTTTTGAAATCAATGAACTTATTTTTCAAAGGAGGATATTTAAACTGAAACTATAAAAAATGCAAACTATTTTATGTTCTTTCTTCCTTTCAGAACGAGCAAATGCTTGCGGCTATAGACAAGGGTCGTAAAGTGGATGGTGTGACGCTGACCGAGGCTCTATGCCTTAAGTACAAGGGGGTGTCGCGCATAGCAGGTAAGCAATCATCTTCTCTTAAAGACCATTCTTTCTGTCGTTATCATTTAGTGCTGTACGTTTTGTTGTCTTCTTCTTCCAAGAAGCTCTTGGTTCAATTTATTAAATAATTGAGGCCGAATAAAATACTTTTCTCTTTTCCTTAGTGTGAAAGCGTGTCACCATAAATTTTGCTTTAATCTGTTGTTTGTTTTGACTTATTTTCCTGAAGGTGAAGGCGGCGTAGTGATATATCACACCGACAAGGTCGAGGAAGAGAAACAAAGACGCCACAAAGCTAAAGAACAGAGAAAACCCCAGCCTAAGGCTTCTCCCCACCAAGCAGCTTCCCCCAGGCACATTCCCACCCCCAAAAAGATTATTGTAGTGCCTTCTGAGGAGGACATAAAGGCAGAACATCAGCTTTTTTCTGCCGTGAAGACAGTTAAGGCAACCTCTGCTAAAAGTAACAAAACATCAACCCCCCCCACTTCCAAGGCTTCTACCTCAGGTGTTCAAAAGAAATTCCCTCCTGTTAAGCCACCCATTGCTAAGCGTCCTGCTGCGGCAAGTTCTTCTGCCAAAGAGCACGAGCCATTCGTGAAGCCGGGGAAGAAAGGTGTGAGAGGGGCAGCTTCTAGGGAGGTCCATATTGACCTCACCGGGGAAACCCACTTCAAAGACGACTTGTCAGATGACATGGTAGTGAACATTGTAGACGACGACGATATAGTAGATATGACTGGGTGTAAGAACCCCGTGACCTCCACTCCTAAAGGATCAGAACTGAAATCATCTTTGCGTAGGAGCCCACGGCTGCAAGAGAAGGATAAGCCACCAAAAAGTGGAAAAAGCAGCAGGAAACTGAGCTTCGAAGATGAGACAGAACAGGAAAGTGGAACACAGGAACATAATGCCAAGGACCTTCCCCCCCCCCTTTCTCGTTAGACCATGACTTGAGGATAGCCAAGATAGAGTCTCTTCTGTCCACGATAGAAGTGAACAGGCGGCAGACAGATGAGCACCTTCAGTCTCTCCTGTACCGTAACACTGAGGTAAATGAAAGGACGCTATCAGTTTTAGAGAGAATCGCCAGCGATCGACACCTGCTGTTGGAGTCGCATGCCCTTTCTACTAAAAATTCAACCCAGGTCATACAAGGTACTAGTAAAAATTTTTTAACTTTTTCTCTCTAAACATAAAGAATTATATCTTTTCTCTCTCTTTCATGTGAACAAAAGAAAAAAGATATGTCTTAACTTAAAAATTTCACTTGAAGCAAAAAATTAGATGTCCCTGTCCTTTCGAGATTAAAACTTGACATCGCTTCCTTGTTTACTGCAGAGTACTATGATTCCTCTCAATTAATACTTCCCTCCTCCTTTCCTTCAGCCCTCGGGAAGCTGATATATGTGACAGAGGGACTCGTGTTCAAGACTCCCCAGAAGCAAGAGGCCCTCTCTTCCGCAAAATTGGGAAGTACGGCCCTTAGGTCTCCAGCCAAACCCCCGTACTGGCGATTTACAAAGTAAGACTTTATTCTTCTTCAAAAGTTATTTTCTCTGTTAAGATGATAGAATATTATTCCCAAATCTGACTAGACCAAACTAAGCTAAATATGAAATTTTGTCTTCTTTTCTCTTCTTGTTTTTCTTGAAAAAAAACTTACCTTATTCAGTTTTTTTTTCTGACAGTCGTGTCCCTGGATCCTAACTCTGCAGACACCAACAACCTGCTGCACCTGAACCCTGATGGATCTCTTGTGGTGGGTCCTACTCCGTCCGCTGCCCGCCCAGTCACCCTTACCCGTAGCCCACCTAAAGTTCACTCCCAACCCGCTGATGACACTCGAGGAGCAAAGCCTCGTTCAGAGGAGCAATTGCCTTGTGAGAAGCCAACAACAGAGGCCACAGAGAGACGGCAGGAAGAAGGGGACGACGAAAAGGAAGGAGACGGGGGAGAAAACCTAGAACATAACGCTGAAACACAAGAGGATGTACAAGATGATGCCGAAGGAGAGAAAGAGGAAGAAGTAAACGAGACAGAAGAAAAAGAGCCTGCAGGAAACAACAATGAAGCAGAAAATGGTGACGACAATGAACCTCAAGTTAATGAGGGTACAGATAAGAAGTCTGAACTCAGCCCACCTGAAGAGAAACAAACTGAAGGAAATGAGGCTACAGACAACAACTGTCAACCTAACCAGGCCCAGCTGAAAGAAAATAAATCAAATGACTGTAGAGAGAATAGCTGTGAACCTAACGAGGACCACCTGAAAGAAACAGAAGGAAACGAGGCTACAGAGCACGGCTCTGAACCACAGGAAGAGGATGGACTCAAAGAGACTACTGAGAAGGAGGACTTTCAAAAGGTGCCTGTTATTTTATCAGAAGAAGCTATAGAGGAAAGAGGTTCAAATGAGGACAATCCAAATAATCAGGTAGGGGATCAACAGGGGCTGTCTCAGCAGGCTGAAAAAAACCATGACTCTGTCATAGACATAGTGAATGAAGACCTCCCTGAAGAACCTTTAAACCTTCATCTTGATGTTCTTTCTTCTGCCCGTACTAGGGGAGAACATGTCAGAAAGCCTGCCCCTTCCGGCTCTTCTGTCCGACATGAAGTAGATGTGTCAAAAGGTGGAGTCAGGATCCATGTTAAAAGACAACCAGACTCGGACCCGGAAAAAACTAAGGAACCAAAACAAGATGCTGATATTTCAGACAAAGTTATGGAAGCAGCTAATGTGCTGCATAACATGCACATGTATGAAGAAAAACGCGTACCAAAGGAAAAGTCCCGGCCCCCCCCTGTCGTGCCAGGTCCCCCCACTACTAGGAAACGCGCAGCAGTTGCTAATGCTGCAGCTTCTGGCAAAAGCAAGAAACCCAAGAAAGGGTTCCCCAAAAAGAACTAGACTGATATATGTGAAGACTATATTTCTGTCAAAGGACATCCTTTCTTTTTAATCCTGTTTAAAAATTTTCCGTTCTAGTCAACTTGTACATGAACAGCAAAAATCAAAACAGATATTTCATGCAGAAGGAGCAAGAAAATGTCAAGAGATTATATGCTATTCTTTTTCTCTTTATCTTATGCATGTATGTGTTAAAAGTTAATTACCCTAGTGAAGAAGGAAATCATATCTTCATACAGCTTTGCTCCAGAAGAGATAGCACAATTAATGTGTATCTTCTATATAGATATAAGAGAAGAAAAAATTGCCATGTTCAACTTTTTTTTATGAAGTATTACGGTGCTGATGTGAGTTCTCAAAGAGAATAAGCATGTTATTTATCCAAGACCCCATATGTCTTCGTCTCAGAAGGAAAGAGGACATTAAGGTCGTAGTTATGAGAGACAATAAAGAGTTTGTTCACCTTCAGACCTGTTTATTTCCCTTTATGGTAATTATTATAAAAATAAAAAGGCTACAAAACAACAGAAAAAAAAATTCATCTTCTTCTGAAAATCCCATCCTGATAAAAGATGGCTGACTATGATCAGAACCATTTAAATATCAAAATTGAACATCTCTTATCAAACAGAGAATGAGACGAAGGATAAAAAAGGTTTTCTCCCCTGTCATAAATGCCATGCAGCACAACAAGAAAAGGGCAATTTTTCTCGTTGTGCGAAGGTGGCGCCACTGAAACACAAGTAGTGTGACGTCATCTTTCACCCAACGTCGTGACTTCAACTCCTAAGAAAATGGACGATAACCAAGCAAACAAGGTTCAAGTGGGTGTATTTCATAATAAATTTACTGCTATATATATTCAGGCCTATAAAAGCAGTCTTTAAATGAGGAGTTTGTTATAAATAAAAGGGAACATCCGTTTTGTTAGACGTCGCTGCGCGGGAGGCAAGGCGACGAAGCACAACGAGAAAAGGATGTTAACCCTCGTTACTAGAGTTTTTGTCTCGTTCTGCTGTACGGTAATATAAAAGACATATTCTTTGCTTTTATTCTACTTGTCTTTATTTTTTGTTCTCCCTTTTCTGTCACAGGTTACCCGCCCGAAGAAAAAGAAAAGGCAGATGACATTAAAACCCTTAGACAACCAGTCAGTCGACTCTGCTGCCTCTACAGTGCTCTATGTTCCAGATGTAAATGACACTAATAGACCCTTGAATGAGACTCTGTACGGCAAACAAGGAGCTGCGGATGATAATTCTAATGCCAGTTCATCTGAGAGCGAGGCAGATGACACACCCCTGAGAGAGGACATGCCTGTGTCGACTGATAGGTGGAAAAAGAGGGAGGTAGATGCCTTAATGGACGCTGTGAACCATAACAGAGCAGCCCTTAAGTACCACTTCAGTGGGACAGGGGGTGGAAAGGACATCAGGAGGCAGGCATGGAGGGATGTAGCTTGTGAGTAACCTAAGAGATATCAAACGGCCTCTTTTTTTCTGTCTGTGTCGGTTTTCTATAAGAACAAGATATTTTTGAACTGAAATAATTTTTAAGAATTAATAGCTCAATTAAATCCCTTCTTTTTTTGCAGTGTACGTTAATGCAGAAGCTAAAACCCATCGCACAGTAAAACAATGTTCCTATAAAACCTCTGATTTCACCAAGAAGAACAAGCAAAAGGTGAGACACAAATTTAGAACTGTAAACTTATAAAGAGATTTTTAAAGTAAAAAGGTGCCCTTGTCTAGCATAAACCTTATCTTAAGAGTAGGAAACTTTAATTATATTTCCTTGTATGGATGGACACGACAACATATATACACTTTGCCCAAGTCGCTGACAATCGCTGACAATTGGGGCGGTTTATTAAACTTTAAACCTAACAGACAACGTCAGAAACAAAAAGAAAAATTTTATGACCAAATGTCCATGGAGTCCATGACTCAGTTCCTTTGTTCAGTCTCAGTGCAGTGCCATCTGGTGTGGCAGCACAGTACCACCTGACCCAGGTGGTGGGGAGGTCCATCTAGTGGGGAAATATACCCCTATATCTACTCCGTTCCTTTGTACATATAGTAGTCATATTTCCTTGTATGGATGGACACGACAACATATATACACTTTGCCCAAGTCGCTGACAATCGCTGACAATTGGGGCGGCACACGGCATACAAAAACACTTTGCCCAGTTAATACCTGCTCAATTCATGAGCCACACGTAAGTCTTTAACACGTCGCGAGCGGTAAGAATCTGATAAATAAATCAGAACCGCCCAGGATCTCCAGTTGCCATAGCTTTTAACGTCGTGAAGGTGCATAAAATCTGCCAAAAACATGGCGGCACCCCGACGCACACTGTGGGTAGTGAAATCCCCTTCCAGCTTGGCGATCCGACAAGAGTCCTTGAGTTTGTATGAATAAACATTATAAGTCCATGAAAATAGTTGGTCATTGGGTTCTAGCCCAGACTCCAGAATATAATCCTTCAGCAGCTGTACAGGGCAGAGATTACTGCCAGGTGATGCAATAACAGGAATAATTTGTTTATATTGACGGAATTGAACCGTCTTCGAGCTGCGAATACATAAGTCAAGTCCACCATCCCAGAATTTCACATCACTCACTAAGAGGGAATGTATCGAATTTGTGATGTGCCCAACGCGCAACAAGCAACGGAAGGACAACAATAGCGCGGCTCAGAATTTCCTGTCTTTAGCCTTAGATAAGTTCAGGACAGCCTTTATACGTAATAAGTCAGAGGCTGTCAGGGGTTCGGCTGGCTTAGATGCTGAGCCCAACAATCGTTTCGCACCATCCAAGGTAGATTTGATAAGGAAACATGCTCTTGTGGGATGAGGGTAGCCCATAAAGTCATGCAGAGCCCATAGGCCCGAGATGTAGTTCTCAATGGTGTTATAAGCCACGCGACTAACAAGATGAGTTATATATAGACAGACGGTTTCTATTGAGGCTGGTAAATAACACAGATCATATTCCTCACAGAAGTCCTCATATTGTTTCCATTGGGATTTCCTTGTCTTATAAGTGGTGGCAGACCAGCAATTCGATCTCAGAACCTCCCAACTGCGTCGCAGTGCCTCCCGCTCTGTAACAACAATCGATGAAGGTGTCAATAGTATAGCCACAAATAATTACATGGTCGGCATTATTCAGACGAGACAAGGCGTCAGCTAATATGTTATCTTCAGAGCTGATTCTGAAGGCTCTTAGATGAATGTTGTATAAGGCGCAGCACCAAAATAATTCCCGCAACCAAGGCATGGCATGGGGGCTTGTACTCCTGCCAGAATTTATCATGCCCTGTACCTGAGTGTTATCTGTATACACAGCTACAAAGCTATCTTTCCACTCGTTGCCCCAGCGATGCACAGATACTACAACAGGCCACATTTCTTCAATGTTAATATGATCACAGTACGACTCATCCTGCGGGGGATTTTCATGATGGCCACAACACTTGTCATCCCTGTACCAACAACCATAGAAGAAGTCGTCTTCGATGTGACCGCCGAAACCATATTTTGAAGAATCTGTATACACAGTATGGGACGGGGTATCAGTTCTTATCATGCGGGCCTTGCCATTGAACCAAGTTACAAATTGGTACCACCACTCCAAGTCTAATAATAAACTTTCAGACAAATTGAAGCAGTGAATGCCGGGTGGAAGGTCTCGAAGCTCATTATACACACGACGGGAGAAGGTGCGGCCGCCTTTAACGACAGTCGAACAATGGCCCAGGAGACCAGCTAATTTCTCCAAGCGTTTCCTAGTACATGATTTACGGCCCCTGAAGTAATTGACCTCCGCTTTCACACGATCAAGTCTTTCATTATCGATTGACAAGGTCAAGTTCACTGAGTCAATAACAATCCCAAGGAACTTAGTAACTTGAGACGGGGGGACCAGCTTGTTCATTTTTACCTTGAAACCCAGGCCATTCAACATTGCACACAATTGGCTCTGAGCTTCCTGGCAAGAAGACTCTGAATTCCCTATAACGAGGTAATCATCTAAATAGTTGGTACAGCGTGGATAACTGCCGCTGGCCCCACACTTCACTATGAAGTCGGAAACTTGGGTGAAGATGAAGGGAGCACAGCGCAACCCGAAGCATAATGACATATCTTGGAAGAATTCACTGCCATTGCCCACATCCCAGGCAAACCCCTGAAAGTCACGATGGGCAGGCAATACATTAATAGAACGATAAGCATCGGCGATGTCAGTCACTGCGCAGAAATCGAATTGATTCAAGTCCGACACAACATCATCTACAGAATGATAATGGAATTTTTCACATGAATCTTCCATATAACAGTTGATATTGATATGCTCAGGCATAGAGCAGTCAGTGATAGGGCGCAAGGTGTTGTCGGATTTCAGAACGCCACCCATAGCATGAACGCATTTAGGTCGAGAATCCACTCTCCTGACTTTTCCCTCAGAAAGCTCACTAATTACACGTTCAGTCATTTCTGAACAAAAGGCACTGTTTGTGAGAGAAGCATAATTATTACAATTATACATAGATGGGCAGTCATGATCAACAATCCTAAATCCTCGGTAAATACCAGTCAGGACATACCAGTCACTTTCAGTTGCCAGGTCACCGAATTCCAGTAACTTACAAGCAAAGGCGCAAGGTTTAACTTGTGTAACGACAGATTCTAGCACATAAACACAATGACAGGTTTTATCGCTACATTCGTTGAACACAGGTACGAGAATGCCAGGGGCTACATCTACACAACAAATAGGAACATCAACATTAAACCTCTTTGAGAATTTAGTTAAAGTTTCCTTATCCGTACTGAGTCTGACAGATTCTGGTAAATTTTCCCATCTGTTGTCACCGCCTAAAGTCACTTCCACCCGAGCACCTCCGTCAGTGCGCGGGTTGACAGTAACAGGGGTGATCCCAAGGCTACCCAGGTTGTCCAAATTACCAAATAATTCACTACATTGACCAGCAGAATTCCATACATAATTGACACAATCGGTATCGACACAATTTGAACCGGAATCTATAACATCATCAATATGAGTGACTGGAATGTCTGGGGCATCGGGAAGGTCAGACACAAAAACACATTCACCTGGTAATTCATGAATTACCGAGCCAATGTTAGGCTCCCGAGAGGGAAAATTCCCACCAGGAGCATCTGTGTTTCAATCATTAGATTTGTTGGGACATTTAGATTTTGTATGTGATCCCTGACACAATTGACAAACATGTGGGTAGTTACATTCTTTAGATTTACAACCATCTCCATTATAGGCATTGCAAGAAAGAAATCTCTTTTTCTTTTTCTTTTTCTTACTAGTACCGGGAGAGCTACCTGAATTCTGAGAGGAGGACAGCTGGATACCTAACAACTTCTCCAAATAACCCTTATCCAGGTTTTCTAGGCCCACATGCTGGGCGAACATGTTATGATCAAAATAGCAAAAGGTGAATTCACCGAAAGCATCGCCACGTTCTCGCATGGCAAAATCATAGGTAATGAGAGCATCTTCCTTGTAAATATCCCTCTTGTCCGTGAGGAATTTTACATGCATCCCATAATTTTTACATGGGTGGCCGCGTTCCATCATACTGTTGAGAAGGCCCATACTAGCCGAGATCACATCTCCTAGTGATGGATTCTTGTGTTTACTCTGAGGCATGTGCTGCTCAATATCAAAAGTAGTAAACTTACTCTTGGTGTCCTTTGAAGCATAAACAACCACAGGTGGGACTTGCTGCTGAGGCTGTTGCTGTTGCCTAGACTGTTGCTGTTGCTTCAAGGATGGGACCGGTGCACTGTACATTGAAGAAACAGATGGCTGAGCATTAACCAAGGGGGCAGGTGGATACAGGGGCCTACCATCAGCTGACTGCATAGGCCTACCAGCTCCTACCCATGCTGGTTGTTGTTGTTGTACAAAGACACCATGTTGTTGAGGATGTCGAACAGGAGAGTTAGATTGCTGTGGAATGTAGGGACTACCATCCTGATAGAACAACTGTGGGTGTTGGGCCAGGCCATCCCCCCAGGGTGCAGTTCCCTCAACACTGCCAGTCGGTTGTCTACCTGGGGGCTCAACTTTAACACCAACAGACTGACCCACAGCTGAATTAGATGACAATCTGCCCTGCTTCCACTCTTTCCATAACAGAAATTCATGGTATTCACTGTCTAAATCAACTCGGGACTGGGGAATAGTAGCTTGGCTGTGCGGTTGATTTCCCTGGGTGTGCGGTTGATTATACCGGGAAGTTGACTTGTCCGGAATATTGACGTCGGCCTCTGATTGGCCAATAAATGTGGGTTTATCAAGCGCCGAAATGGCGCCTCGCCAAGCCCGCTCACCATGTTCCAATTCACGCAATGTCCTATTATTTTCTGAACGGATACTAGCTAACTCTAATTCTAATTCTCTGCGCTTAGATAAACGAACAATCTCCTTTTTACGTGAACGTTCTGCAGCAATTTGCCTCAGCAAGTCCCCATTCTCTCCCAAATAATCGTCAGAATTATCGTCCTGCACGTCCTGCCCGTCCTGCGGGCTGGGCGGAGAGATCTTACCCCCGGTGGCTTGGTCCTCCTGCCCGGTAGGGTCACGGTTGGATGAATCCGATATATTATGGGACGTATCTCCCGCTTTCCCTGGGTTCGCCACACCACAATGTGGACATTTAGAGGAATTCCCATGATACGGGGTACTACAAGCGACACAATTAGTCATATCGACGGTGGTGGAATTAGCTGAAGAAGAGTTCGCAGGTCCTGACAATAAACAGTTAGTGACTGAGGTTGCAGGGGCCCGAACGCACCATAGAGCGTTCGACTACCCAAACCCCAGTAACATACCTCAAAATTTTTTTGGGTATCTGGCAATCTGGTGCCAGGGTTGAGGGAACAATCACACACTGAGGGCAAATTGAGCAGGAGATGCCCAATTACAAGCTTACAAGCTATGGAGAAGGGCAGAAGAGGCCGTGGGTTCTGACAATAAAACAGTTAGTGACTGAGGTAGTAGGCAGGGGCCCGAACGCACCAAATGTTGACAATAGCCGGTTCACGGCTCTACGGCATCTAGAACGATGAATACAGGCCAAACTGGCCTCCAACAGGCCCCTACAGGCCCTCAACAACTTGTCACAGGTATGAATAATCTTCATTTACAAAAAACCCATCAAAATAGTCTTTTGGTGCCCACGCGGTACCCGGTAGCTCCCGGTCGGTTCTTTCGACCACCGCGGGTGCTGGGTCTAGCTTGAGTGCAATGAAAGTCCCTCCCAGCAGTGTTCCAGGAGGTATAGAAGTGAACTCTAGTGCACAACAGGCATCCTCAACTTATTTCCAAGCCACTTTGGATGAGCAAATGTCCATGGAGTCCATGACTAAGTTGCTTTGACCAAAAAATTTTATGACCAAATGTCCATGGAGTCCATGACTCAGTTCCTTTGTTCAGTCTCAGTGCAGTGCCATCTGGTGTGGCAGCACAGTACCACCTGACCCAGGTGGTGGGGAGGTCCATCTAGTGGGGAAATATACCCCTATATCTACTCCGTTCCTTTGTACATATAGTAGTCATTTTCTTGTTTTGTTCTAGTACAACAAGCTGAGGAGGGAATTGAGCAAGACTGGCAGTGGCCCTGTGGACAAGAAAAAGAAGTTAACCGAGACACAGGAAAAGGCACTGGAATACCTGAAGCCCGAGGCAGTGAGAGGTAACCTGTGGCTCTTGTCTTACACCTTATTTGTGGCTGGAATTTAGAATAAATTTCTTAACAGAAATAAAATTGAAGGATAATGTTTAATTACTCAATTATTTATTTCGTAAAGGTATTCCTGGCATAAAACCGATGGCTTTGAACCCAGCGGACCACAAAGATGAGGACGCTCTCTGGAAACCTGGGTCCTGTGATTTCACTAAAGTTCAGGGATCAATGAAAGTTACAAAGATGCCAAGGAAAGATAAAGACAAGGAAAAAAGGAGGAAAGAAAGGATGAGGAAAGAGGAAAGAAAGAGGGCCTATGAGAAAAAAATGAAAGAGGAGAGAAGAAAAGAGGAAATAGATGCCAGAATACAGAAAGAGGTTAACGACATGTCCATAAAAAAAGAGGAGGAGAGGAAGAGACTTTTGGCTCAACAAAAGCAGGAAGTCAAACCCAAACCAGGACTGAAGGTCATCCAGTGCACTGAGGAAGAGTGGAAAATAATATGCGCCGAAAAGGCTAAGAGGAAAGCTGAAGAGCAGCCATAAGGGCAGAAAGAATGGCAAGAAAGATGAAACAAGGAAAATGAGCTCATTCTGTTTTAAAAAACTAAAAAAGAATAGAATTAAGGCCTATAATTACATTTCCTTTATTAAAGATAGTGCTTGGATAGACTTTCATGGTTACATCTTAAACAAAAACACAAAAATCATTTTTTTTCTTTCTTTAAACAAAAATCTTTCTGTAATGAAAATACCGGTAATTTAGGTGGCACATAGAATAACAACTACATGGCTATAAAAGAATACTGCCAGGACTAGGTCAGTTTTTGGACATCTAGAAATACTTCTCAGCATAGTCTTTCCTGAACTTCTTGACATAGTCACTTTGTTCCAGCTGAGTCCTCTGTGGAGGCTGGACAAGGGGGGCTCTCTTGGGCCTCCAAGGATCAGAGGGGCTGTTCACAATCCATATCCCATGGTCCAGGGCCACGTTGTGGAGACATGCACAAGCCGTTATGATCCACAAACTCCTCTTAGGTGAATGCCGTATGTACCCAGCCGAAGAGTCCAGTATCCTGAATATTCAAAAGAGAGTTTTTTACTTTTCAGTTAAAGCTTATTTTTCCTCTTTATATTCAAACTTGTGTAACTGTAACATGCTTTATTTTTTTAAGGGAGGACCATCTCGTTATTTTTGAGTTCCTTTGATAAATAAAAAGATGTTTACAATCAAAAAAAGATTCAATTTTTCTCACCTCCAACGCTGCTTGAGTATCCCAATGCAGTGCTCTACTCGTACTCTGCTCCTCTTGTGCCACACATTGAAGGAGCGCTGTTTAGGAGTCTCCTCATCTTTGAAGGGGGTGAAGAGATTTCTCCTCAGACCGTATCTGAGAAAGGAGCCAAAAGATAATAAGAAGAAGAGAAAAAAAGAAGAAGGTGCACTAACTGTGTTAAGAAATTTTTGTTTTCCTCTCTGAAAAAAAAAAAATGGGGGAGCACGTTCATATAGGAAGCCCTTGAGTATCCTTTTAAGTAACTCCAGAGTACGAATAAAAAAAAGAAGAATAAAAAAAACAACTCACCCAGAGTCCCCTAAGAGGACAAAGTCCTCCCAAGCCTCCGCCTCCAATTCGTCTCCAACCGGGCTGGAATTCAGGGAATATGCGTCGTGCACCGATCCAGGCCAGCGGGGGTCCACAAAGAGGATTCTTTTGTCGTAGTCACAGATCACCTGATAGAACAAAGAATAAAAATTAATTTGGGAAAAGAGAAAACTATGTAAGAGAACTTGTTCATGCACACTTATGAAGACTCTTACTTAAGAGAAGAAATTTTCTGAGCCAGTAAGATATATTGTTTTATATGTATAAAGAACTACTATTACAACAACAACAACAACAACAACAACAACAACAACAACAACAACTTACGGTGGTGTTAATAGAATGGTACCCTTTCCTGTTCACATACACGCTCTCGTTCTGGTATTCAGTAGGGGTTTTAACAGGTACATGAGTCCCATCTACGTATCCAAAAACGTATGGTGTCTTCTGCTCCTCTTCCTCCGTCCCAGGCTTCGGATGGCGTTACAGCTTCAGTGCGAGATGGAGCTTCTCCTCGAAAGAGTGAGGCCATTGTATGAAGAGATGGCTGTTCCTGTAAAAGAAACCGGCTACATCCTTCACAGCACGGCATACGGCAGTTCTTGACACCTTCTGGGAATCACCTGTGAGCGCATAGAAGCTACCTGTCGCAAAATAACGGAGGACCAGGCAAAACTGAAAAGAAAGATGAAAAGTTACTTGCAAGAAGACAAGGGTGAAGGGGGGGGGGTCTCATAAAGAGGAGAGGAGGGAAGGAGTAAGAAGAATATATCCTGAATCAGTCTCCTTCTCTTCACTTTTAATATATGCGTGTTTAGCAATTAATTCGACATGGTGACATGGTCAGTTCTTAATATCTACATGTGACATGGGCATTAGTGAGATGAGGGAAAAAATTAGGTACATGAGATAGGTGTTTTCTTATATTTGACATGGGACATGACAGGTTGTTAGAGGTGACATGTGACATGGGGATTCAAGTCACATGTGACATGACCATTTTTTAAAATCGACATGTGACATGGGGGACACACCATGCACACCCCCTTACATGAAATGAAACCTAAGAGACATGAGTGACATAAGTGGGCTGCTGAAACTTTTTTATTCAAAAAGAGAATAAGACAGAGAGGAAAGGGGAGGGGAATAGGATGTCTGATAAAGAAAAAAAAAAAGGAAAAGAGTTTCATTTAGATTGAAGAGAAAAATTTTTACCCTGTCAATATGTGTCATGCCTCCTGCCCTCTTGGTGCCCTTGAAAGAACTGTGCTTCTTGTATTCTTCTACTAGTTTCCTGACTACGTCTTTGCTGAGGCGATACCTTGCCACAAATTCCTCATCGTTGAACAAAGAAAAAGGCGACTCCCTTGGCTTACACTTGCGGGTTTTCCTGCCTAAGCGATCCCTTAAAGGAGGCATGATGTCTTCTTCCTTCAAATTTACCTCAGAAAACAGAGTGTACACTGGTACCCAACTTGTCAGGATCAAAACGATGGTCCCCATTGAAAACAATGCTGAAGAAGTAAAAGGCAGAACATCTAGAGTAACTGCCTTTTTTTATCTCGTGAGAGACTCAAAGAGGACACAAAACGAGACTTTAACAACGAGACTTTATTTGTGTTACGCTTTTTTCCTCGTTCTGAGGTCACACCAGGCAAAACACAACGAGATTTCTTTTGTGTAACGGTTGCACGGCAGCTGTACGAGAAACACTGCATTCTCGTGGATTCTGTAACGACCTCCTGAACAATTCTTGCGGGTACAGAAACAATTCTTGGGGGTACTGAACAATTCTTACGGGTACAGAAATAATTCTTGCGGGTACTGAACAATTCTTGCAGGTACTGAACAATTCTTGCAGGTACTGAACAATTCTTGCGGAAACTGAACAATTCTTGCGGATACTGAACAATTCTTGTGAAAACTGAACAATTCTTGCGGATACTGAAAAATTCTTGAGGGTACTGAACAATTCTTGCGGGTACAGAAACAATTCTTGCGGGTACTGAACAATTCTTGCGGAAACTGAACAATTCTTGCGGATACTGAACAATTCTTGGGGATACGAAACTGAATGATGATAAACTCCTCAAGCCCCAACATAAATGTTTCTGTACCCGCAAGAATTGTTTCTGTACCTGCAGGAATAGTTACTGTACCTGCAAAAATATTTCTCTACCCACAAGAATAGTTGTTACATGTTTTAAACTCTCAAAACTTAAGAATGCTACTGTGTCCAAAGAATTCTCCTGTACATGCAGGAATATATTTTGCATGAAAAAAAATCTTTTTAGTATGTTCCTCTACCCAAAAAGAAAATTATTCCTGTGCCCGCAAGAATTGTTCAGTACCCGCAAGAATTGTTCAGTACCCGCAAGAATTGTTCAGTATCTGCAAGAATTTGTCAGTATCCGCAAGAATTTGTCAGTATCCGCAGGAATTCATCAGTACCTGCAAGAATTCTTCAGTATCCGCAAGAATCCTTCAGTATCCGCAAGAATTCGTCAGTATCTGCAAGAATTCTTCAGTACCGGCAAGAATATTTTTTCAGGGGAAAAATTATTTGTGATAAGTCCTTTTAGGGGCTCCATAGAGGACAGCATTACATATGACACCAAGGAATAAAAAAAAAATTAGAAAAGGAAGGTGGGGGTGAGTGTTGTTCATCATCAACAGTGAAATAGTACCTAAAAGAGGCTCAAACAAATGCTATCCTCCAATAGATATAGGAGTATCCAACCTGTAGGCCCCTATCTCATTTGAACAGGAAAGAAAAACAATGTATGGAACTACTTGATGGCCCGAATCTAATTTCCCTATTCCTGTAATGCTTCATGCTGCCATATATAAATAAGCAGCTTGCATTCAACATGAGCAGTCACTGATTATAATTACCTGTAGGGTTTGAAATAAATAGAATTTGTTAAATCTTGGCAAGTTCTTATCATGTCTCCCATTCACCAAGAACATTACTGAGGACTAATTCAATTAGAACATTGAGTACTGTGTCTGGCAAATATTCACATGGGAATACCTAGAAGTTGTGATGGGTGGGGAGCGTTCTTGAGAAATGAAAAAGAGTGTTGTTCATTGTCCGATTTCTTTTTGGACATAATTATGATGTAACATGTGTTGCCATACCTTTAAATAAAGGTTTTGGGGTCCAAAATATGTAATTAAATTAAGTACTGGGGAAAAGGGGTGTGTGCACGCCCCTGCGCCCCCTTATAATCCGCTACTGAACTGAGCCTCTGGGAGCTGTTTAACCAATGCACAACTACAAGTTTATGCTCCTGTGGTTATCGACGAGATCCGTCTGGCATTAGTGCCACCAGTTTCTACTAGGCTTCGTAAGGACCTCAATCCCCTGTGTGGGGCACACCACTATACTGCCTGACTGCAGTCAGGACTGCCTCACTACAACTTCTTTTCATAATCTCTCAACACTGTAATTGTCTTTATGCCTTACACTTCGGGCCACATTCTAGTTATCCTCGTACTGTTGTATAATTCAGAATTCTCACCAATAGGACTCAACACACCTTTTGCTGATACTGAACAAGTAGTTAATGGATATGTCATGACTTGTGACTGATATCCAACAATAACATGAAGCGATATCAATAGATAATCAATAGAATATCAATAAATTCAAGTTGAAAACAAAAATTGTTCCCACTCCCTGGGACTCAAAGCCTGCCATAGTGTGTGTACACGATCGGTACACACACCTCGGCGCCCGGCAGCCGTTGGCAGCAGTAGTGCTGGGGAGGGGTTGGCGAGAACGTGGACAGCTTCTGGTGGCATTCTAACCAATAGACAATCGGTACACACACCTCGGCGCCCGGCAGCCATTGGTTTGGTTTGGACGCGAAAAAATATAGATTTGCCTGGACTGGGACTCGTCCTGCCTACCTCTAGCAGCTGAGTGCAATGCGCTAACCACTAGACCGGCTTGGCTTCCCAGCAAATTGGTGTGATTCCTCATCAACCTGTGTGAAGTGGCTCACACATGTGGCTAGATGGAACACGACGTCGCTATAGCACAAGATCACCAGGAATAGCAATGGTGGTGATCACATGGCCTCACCTCAGATGGCGAGGATGGTGATCACTCAGACTCACCAGGGATGGCGACGCAGGTCACTCACCTCACTAGATGAAACAAGCACCTCCTCATAATCCAAGATCCTCACCAGGGATGGCGAGGATCTTGATCACTCATCCTCACCAGGGATGGCGACATGAGTGATCACTCACTTCGCTAGATGAGACGCACACCACGTCATAACGCACATTCACCACAGATGGCAAGGATCGTGATCACTCACACTCATGGGGGATGGTCACTCAGGTGATCATTCATCTCGCTAGATGAAACACACACCATGCCATAATGCACGTTCACCATGGTTGGCGAGGATCGTGATGACTCACACTCACCAGGGATGGCAAGGCGGTTGATCACTCACCTCGCTAGATGAAATGCGCACCACGTCATAGCGCAGGTTCACCATGGATGGCGAGAGTGGTGATCACTCAGATTCACCAGTGATGGCGATGCTGGTGATCACTCATCTTGTTAGATAAAAAGCTCATGATCATCGACATTGGTAATCATGCAGCCTCACATCTGCCAGATCAATGTATGTTTTGCCAGAGAAGGTATTGCCATATGTATCTTCCCTCTAACCACAGACAAGGTGTTCATGTAGATACTTCCCTATGTATTTTTCCTGTAACCAGAGAAAAGGTGTTTATGGATAGTTGCTTTTATTTTAGAGATACCTCTATCTAAATTCAATTGATATTTTCTCTATATAATCTTGTTTGATTCAACCCTGAAGTATTACATGGAAATCAGAGTGCAACAAAGAACATTTGATAAGTATGGTACTTATACTTCATGCCCACACTTCCTAGATAGGCTACATGTTGAACAGTGGTGCTGTCTCAACAACTTTGGCAATGGTGGTGATAAGTTGCCATTCTGAGTAAGAGTGAGTGACAGATGATGCAATCCTCAGAGAGCATTGACTTGGAGTGACACAAATTCACGCATTGAGTGAGACAAAGGCTGGCAATGGTGGTGATAAGTTGCCATTCTGAGTGAGAGTGAGTGACAGATGATGCAATCCTCAGAGAGCATTGACATGGAGTGACACAAGTTCACGCATTGAGTGAGACCAATGTTGGCAATGGTAGTGATATGTCGCCATTTTGTGTGAGAGTTGATGCCAGTGGCACGGGAGCGGTACATAATCACACAGTGAGTCAGATCCATGTTGGCGATGCTTGTGATAAGCCGCCATTCTGAGTGAGAGTTGACAGGCAGTGGCACATATTGACGGAGTGAGTGAGATCCATGTTGGCGATGGTGGTGATAAGCTGCCATTCTGAGTGAGAGCTGACCGGGAGTGGTACATAATCACACAGTGAGTTAGATCCATGTTGGCGATGCTTGTGATAAGCCGCCATTCTGAGTGAGAGTTGACAGGCAGTGGCACATAATCACGCAGTGAGTTAGATCCATGTTGGCGATGGTGGTGATAAGTCACCATGCTTTGTGAGGGATGACAAGGGGTGGCACATACTCACGCAGTGAGTGAGATCATGTTGGTGACTGTTGTGATAAATTGCCATGCCATGTGAGACTGACACACAGTGGCGAAAGATGACGCAGTGAGTTATCACTCAAAAAGGAACCACCATTGATGACCAATCATGGCGACAGATAACGACAATTTGCTGGGTTGACTTGGTAGCAGCAGCAGTAGTGCTGGGGGGAGGGGTAGGCGAGAACGCGGACAGCTACTGGTGGCATTCTAACCAAGCAAACACACACCATTTCTCATCAGTCCCTGTGGCGCAATGTATAGGGAGTTGGATTTGGGATCAGTAGAGTGCAGGTTCGACCCCTAGCCTGGCCATTACAATTTTGTAGGTTTTAACATGTAACATATGACATGTAAGGAGGCATGTTATCCATGGATAACAGCACCGGGTGCCTGTTATCTTCGGATAACTGCACACCTTACAAAAGTCATGATGCATGCATCATGCCATGCAATATAGACAGGTATGTGCATGGGAATATCCGGAAAAAATAAAGTCCAGCATAACAGCAAACAGCTCTCAGCCAACATGGAACCTGATTTGTATGACATCACAAACATGTGACCCAAACTGTGGTGTCCTAGTTTGACACCAGAGGTAGTGCCGGTGCCGAGACCATATGTCCCACACACTCACCAATACACCATTCAACCTATGTTTGGTTGAATGGTAACATTTAATCAGAAGAAAGAGTAGTGTGTCTGGCACCCATTCCCATAGGAACACCCAGAGACTGTCATCAGTGGGAAGTATGCAGGAGAACAATACATTACCATTTCTTTTTGTTGTTACCTAATTCATTCTGAATGGAAATGAAGTAAATACAAGTAAGTTAATTTAAGATGGCACAATATGTGAATAGTTTGTACATTAAGAATTATGGTTAACTGCTAATGTTTACTTTTCAAAACCACTGACAAGTATTTCCCTGGAGGTCCTTCTCTATCATATTGTTTGAAAAAATGGAAGAGAGTGTCCGTACCAAATATTCACACATATTTAGCTATGAAGCAGAAATAGAGTGAATAAAACTTTGCTCTTTTAAAAGGTGGTCCATGTGGTGGTAGCACTTAGCCTGATGGAATAACCATCATTGTGTCACCTTAGGCCCAAAGCTGATTAATAATCACTTTTTTTCAATTTCATCTTTTAATTCTGAGATTTTTGTCTTCTCATTTGCTATTTTTCATTCAGCAGAATAACAAATGAGGTCATTGTTCAATCTTTCACACATCACTGTACATGATTAATGGGATTACATTTAATGCTCCTGATGGATTTTCTGAAGTAAAATTGTTTATAATTTCTGTCGTCAGGGACTGTGGTTCTCTCTCAGGAAACCTAGATGACTTTTATAGTACCCCTATGTTGACACCTGCCTGTACCCTTCCCTTCTAAACCATTAAATCCACCATCCTTCCTCTATTAGACATACAAGACAGATATTTTGAAATTCATTTTCAATATCAAGCTTCATTAGTCTTTCCATCAATAAATTTCCATGCACCTCTCAAACAACCTAACTCCTACCTCTGTCTGGTCCAATTCCTTTTTATAAAAGAACAAGTACTTTACTAGAAATACGTACGAAAGGGAGAGAACACCCATCCTCACGACTATGGGAAGAAATCTTGGTTGAGGGGGATTGCTTTAAATAAATTGCTTCAGTTCACTCAGTGCAATCTACAATGAACCCAAGATGCTTCAATTGGTTCCGTAGGGGGACACCAAGATACCATCCATACCCCTGCTCCAGGGTAGTGACATATCCCTGACAGAGGGTGATTGATTACAACAGTGATGATCCCCAGAATCCCTCACTGCACTTCCTGTGTTGCATGTACTATTGGACATGTATTGCCATTGACACCCTGGCTGAACTGTAGCTCTCAGTGTTCAGAGAATAAGTATATTTGAAGTGAAAAAATTCTTAAGTATTACCCCTCAAGATTGGGAAATGAACCAACATGATCATTTTACGCTTTATGTGCACTTTACTGAAATAAAGGCTTGATCCTGATACGATATTAGCTCTAATTTGCAATTTTATCTGAGGAGGCAATTTCAGATGACCTGCACTTTTGGAAGGTGAACATGTAAAAGATTGGCGTGGAAAGGTTACCTGTTATGCACATTATGTTTTTCAATAACATTGAAATATCAAACTGCATACAAGTATTATTTTGGCACCAGTCTCTCGACAACAAATGCCTCTAGTTAGAACACTGAGGTATTTTAAGCACCAAAGACTGTATCTGATACCAATAATAAAGTGGTATCTAACAATATGATAGCTGTAATAGCATCAATTTTACCCCCTATATGTAATCAATATGTACTTCCTAGGTTTTCCCATTTGGGTTTCACAACTGCTTCTTATTCATTACAGACAGCATGATGGGTCGAAGAGTGTTTACCTTCCACATATATCGTGAAACGTTTATGGATTCAAGTCACTCATCCAATCCAGAAATATATTGTGTAGTTGTTTCAGAAATATTTAATTCTCACATTATATTTAATCATTCAATGCACCTAGTTAGAGCTCGCCTTATTCTCTTAAAAATAAGTAGCTTGCATTCAAGAAGAGCAATTACTAATTTACATTAAAGTTCTATAGAAGTAGGATCTATTACATTGTGCAAGTTCTTACAATCCCTCAACCTTACCAAGCACACATCTACACTTAATTAACTGTATTCATTTCATTACCAAGACGTAATTCAATTAGCAGAATGAGTACTGTGCCTGGCACCTATTCCCCATGGGAATACCGGGATGGTTTTTCTCTGTAGTAATGTAGTTGTGTTTCAACTATATGGGTCAAGTCGTCAGGAACCATCAACTTTTGGGTCAGATAGGCAAGAATGACAAAATTAAAAATAACTCTTTAAAACCTTATTCGATTTGTAAAGGTACATCCTGTACTCAGAAATTATCAAAATACTCTTGAACTCCTAGCGGTTCAGTTTTTATAGCTGCCCAATGAATACCTTACTTGAAAATGTCCCGTCCGAGTCAGAAATAAATGAAACATCAAGGTTATATCTTCAAATGCTGTACATTAACTTCAAAGTTCACATATGAATTGCCAAAGCAATCATCTCTAAGATTCAGGTGAATGAATTAAAGTAAAAGCTATTTCCAAAAAAAAATTGAGCCACACTGTCGAAGCAAATCATGAAAATCATATAAATCTTCTGTACGGGGGTCCTAACTTTAGCCTCATACACCCAATAATGCATTCCCATCCATTAAAATCGACACATATTGTTTTCAATACAGTAAATAGATTCTATTTACTATGATAGGTGCCCTTTTGTGCATATAGAACATCTGTTTCTCACACCATGCTCTGTAATCAGTTGCTATAAAACACTCGGACCGGACAAAATACACCACATTTACTTATACAACCATGATTTTTGTAACATACAAGTTCTTATAGTGATCCAATCATCACCAAACCTTATTTTGTCACAGAAAACACATAAAATATGCATCCTTAGCTTAGGAAAGTGGTACTTTTTACACATTTTCTCAATATTTTCACTTAGAAGAAAAATAAATTACCATTTTTTTCCGAATTCATGAGATACAGACTCATATGAAGAAAAGCTATCCCAAACCTCTAACTAAAGATCTTTTAAACTATTTAAATAACAAGGCATACTTTATGCATAGAAAACCTTATTCTATTCTCTTTCTGTCAATGATTTAGCTTTTGCAGTTTGACATTGAAAACAGCAAATATATCCCATCTAAGCAAAAAATAAGTAAACACCAGGATAACATAAAATATAATAAATATCAATATAAACCCCTTATATGCCTACTATCTATATAAATAGTGATTATGATTAGGTCATGCATATAGCAGTCAAATTCAGTTTTGTGGATAAAACACTTGGACGGGACATGTCCCGTCCAAGTGTTTTAATTGTATTATTTTGCTCAAGTTGCTCTCAGTTAAAGGCGAATGATGGTAGGATCAGGATATTCTTAAAAAAGCAAGAGCCCAAAGCCCTCTATCCACAGGTGGTAGAAGGGGAGTTGTAGCCACTTTCCTACTTGACCATACTATGGTTAATGACTTGGACGGGACATAATTTGAACGTCCAAAAGTAGAGATGCATGGTGAAGAAAATTTTATCCACATCATGTTAAAACTTCATGGCAATGCTACCTCTGACCATACGCTATGCAGTATATAAATTTGAGATACTCTGACCCTACCTTGCTATAGTTGAGGAACTGTTGAAAATTATGAAACTGTAAAAAATCCTATTTTTGGTCCTTTTCGTGCCCAGAATTATTTGAGATTTTACCTTATTTTACAAGGTTATCACTTTTTTTTTTTATTATAAAACCTTGTGTTATTTTGATCTTCTCTTTTGATATGGTTTGGCTCAGCATTACTTTATCTGAAAAACCCTTAACTCAGACTTTCAGTAAAGACATAATATTTCTGGTCAGGTCTGGTAACCATAGAGACCAAAACATTCCATTTGTTGTCATTTACTAGTATTTGGTATCTCTTGTGCTATATACCCATAATCCCTTCAAGCCTGATCCCTTACTGAACTTTCAAAGATGATGCCTAAAGGATGTCATGTGAACTGCCACTCAAGAAGAATATAATGTATTAGTAACAAGGCATCAATTATCTTAGTTGATATGAATAGTTATTGTTTTGAAATGAATTTAGTGTATAGAATCTAATAGAGTGGGGGTACTTGATATGGCATCAGTTTGGTATCATGTTAGATATAGCTCCCTGGAGAGTTGCCCTAGCTCTAATGTAGTACATAAATGACAGCTCATTTTCAAGTTTTGACTCCCTGTGCATGTATCATTGGAGATACAGCAAAATGACTGTTAGCATCAGAAATACCTGAATGAAAATCTCCTTCAAACCACATGTATTTAAGCTAAAAACCGTGCATTTAAGCGCGTTTGGGCACGTAAGGTTTAATCGATCACATGGCCCTTAAATGGTTGAGCAGGGTCGTTATGATAAAGTAAATGGATCTGAGGAGGGGAATGGTGTGGGAGAAAACAGAGTAAGGTCATTGCGATATGGAGTAGAAGAAATAATACCTTGTTTCATCAAGATATGAGGCTATTTAGCTGTGTTGTTGCTAATTGGGTATGAGGAAGCACTTACTTGAGTGTCAAGTAATTACCTGCCGTTAATCTAGTACTTATGTAATGGCATTGATTTAAATAATTGATTACATAATTACAGTCTAGGCAATTGAAAATTAAATGGATCAATCAAACAACTCTAATGATTTCTATGAACATCTGAATTTGAGGTTGTTATAAATTTACCACAGTTTATCATACATTTTGCCATGTTGGAAAATCAACAGTTTGTGAGAAATAAGAGAAGAATATAGGGGAAATATTGTCTCTAAAATTCCTTTCATTAAACCCATGACTGTTCTCAATATTGCAGAGCATATCTTCATTCATGGAATATGCATTACTTCAATAAAACATTTAATGTAGAAATCCTAAAATGATGATCATAATTTTATGCCTTGGATGACCCCTCTCCATAGTGACAAGAAAATTGTCATTGCAGTTTCATGAGCAATTTTTCTATCCAGCATCAGGAGGTTGTCATGATGTCAAAATATGCTATCATCTAAATGCTGCTGTACCATGGTCGTGTAGGTTGAGCTGCACACATTCAATGATTTTCAATGTATCTCTTGGAACATAATTTCTTTTCCAGTAAAAATTGGTCTAAACAGGAGGAAGCCAACTTGTGAAATGGAAAGTGAGACATTCAGTCAACTAGCCAACACTTCAATACCCTGCTAGCGCAACTCATCCAAATGATGTCTTTTTTACGTAAATCACATGAGTTTTCACGTAAGAATGATGTAAATTGCACAAGTTGTGCTAGCTGGGATACAGCTGAACAGCTTGTTTAAATCTGTAAACTCATGCCCTGTACACAAACAAAACTCTCAAGAGATCAAACACAAGTGCTTTTAATCATGTTTATTTGATTACTAAAATCCAATGTGATGGGAAATTAGTTCAGCACAATGCACATTCCCATGGGAGCCTACAGCCTGGACCTGTCGGACTGGTGTTCTGGGGGACTGAGCTACAATTGTCTGCTTTTAGCTACCGCCATTCTTAAATGATGATTCACATTTCCTACCTCAGATGACTCTATTGCTTAGTAAAGAGATACTTTGATTTCTTTTTCCTGAGTAATTATTCTATTTAATGTCATGAGGATCAGGTGATCTTGAGATTGAGATGAATGTCTATATATATATATATATATATATATATATATATATATATATATATATATATATATATATATATATATATATCTTGAACATCTTAACAGGGGAAAGAGAAGTAGAGTCAGACCCTCAGTTACCTGTTAATGTTGTTTTGATAACTGAAATCCAATCTGACAGCACGACATTCAATCCTATGGAAGCACTGGTAGTGTGTTCCAGGGAAATGTGATTTAGCTACTTGAGAAAATGTAACATGCCTTTTTTGTGTTAGCTACTGCCAAAAGCATGTAGTAAAAGGTGGAAATAATTGCAATAATGGCCAAGTATATGTTGCACTGAGGTTACAGTTCTGATTCTTTTTCTCATAATAGCAATGACTTTAAGTTGCCACCAAGCCCCTGACTTCTCAGAATGATTTTGATTAAATCTAATTTGTTCTAATGAATACAAGATAATGATTGAAATGGTCATTATTTCAAATGGGTCTAAACCAGGTTTTATGAAGAGTGGCTCGATTGGTCATACAAGCAAAACTAAGTTTTGTAGGTTACCTGATGGTCTTACTTTAATCACTTTACCCCTAGAAGATGGGACAGAGGAGCCTGCATAGGAAATGAGAAGTTTGAGCGGATGTTGTGGGATCTGTTGTACAGACAGACCTGCTGAATGGAGTAATTAGGGTATCCTAGGGGAGAGGAATTCTAACAAGCATGCCCAGTCATAAGAACAGAAGGTGGCCATTCAACTGCATGCCAAACTAGTAATATAAAAGCCTGAGTCTAAAGTACAGGCATTTTAGGCGTCTACCCCTGCACATTGAAATATTTCAGCCCCAACTAGAAAGCAGCATTTATACATAAGTCCGTAGTTGTTAATGCATTGTGAAGGCAAATATTTTGTTCAACTTTGGTGTGCCCAAAAAGTAAAGGTTTCTGTTGACCTAACCAATGAAAGATGTGTACACATGAAATGATACTGAGAATGACCAGTCCCTTGGGGACAAAATAAAAGTCATCATAGAAATGTTTATTGAAGTACATCTATACACAGTATGATATCAAAACAGATATGGCTGTGTCTCATCAGATCAATACAAGTCGAACCACATAGAAAGGTAAAATTTCAACTTTCTACCCGGGTAGAAAGATGAAATTTCAAATTTCTACCCGGGTAGAATGTCATCTTTCTGCTTGGGTACCTAATAAATGAAGAAATGTTTCTAATGAGACACATCCAATGATTTCTAAAAATTAAAGGATATAAAATATCTAGGGGGATGAGAAGAATGTAACCAAAAATATCTACTTCTACTTCTAAAATCTACTTCTTTGCCAAGGTTTTTCAGCTTTCTACCTAAGCAGAAAGATGAAATTTCATCTTTCTATGTGGCTGGACAGAGTGATAGAGAGTGTGGATTGAGAATGTGACCAAAAATTAGTCTTTTACTTTCTCAATTACTCAAGAGGGCCTTTTGTTTCTTCATTAACAGCCTGCTCTGTTTTGTCAAATTTCTGCTCGTTTCAACTTTCTACTCAGCTAACATCTTGTGGGGAATTGGACATAGATGAGATGTCTACTTGGTTTTCCACATAGATTAGGACAGAAATGAAAGGAGGAGGGTTAGTGTTAGCTATTGGAAGAAGAAATACAACTCAGAAACTAATGCTCAAATCACAAGAAATCTGTTTAGGAACGTTGATGGTGTAGAAAATGGGAGAAAATGTATTCAATGATAATGTGGGAGACAGGGATAAGATGATGTGTAATAGAAACCTTTATGTATATGTGATGGGATTTCACAGTGACTTATTGGTCCTTTTTTCTAGATTTGTTTGAATAAATATAAAATGAATCTGTGAGGGAAAGGCAGCCGGGCAGAAAGATGACAAAACCATAATATGCAATTTGAGACGGCTACCCTAGTCAGAGTTCTCATATTTAAGAAAAACAATAAATGCAGTGTGATGGGGAATGACTTCTTGTATCTGGCTGTGATGTCTTTATTATCATTTTTCTGTGTCTGAAATCTACTTCTTCGACAAGTCTTTCAACTTTCTACCTGGGTAAAAAGTGGAAATTTCATCTTTCTATGTGTCTGAACCTCCATTGATCTTATGAGACAGCCATATTTGAAGTATTAAGCTATTATTTCCAATCTTCTTACCAGTTATTCTTGCAAATCAATCTATACCAATTAACTTGTGATTGATGTCCCATTCTTGATTTCTTTCAACCGCCAGGAGGGTGTTGCTCTTTTGGTAAAAAGAGCTATCAGTAGGTACCCTCTTTTCAAAAGAAGTCCCGCTCTGCTTCACCATTCAACTTGCACTCACCACATTAGTCTGAAAAGTCACCTGCCTTGTTTAAAACAGAGAGAGCTGCACTATCAGGTACCTACTCATGTCACACATTCTATAGTATATTATACTGACTGACTTCTCCCAACTAGGTACCTACTCAAATCCCTCTTTTTTAGCACCATACTTGAATGACCACCTGTGAGCAACAAAAGGGACAAGTTATAGCTACATGAAAAGAAAGGACTGGAAATGAGGGCATTTTTAGCCAGCTCTTCCTTTTAGTATAGGAGCAACACCCTCCAGGGGAACAAGTGCTGCAATCTCTTCACTCCAACAGAACCCACAGGAATTTTTTGACACTTCAGATTAGTTTTCAATGTCAAAAACAAATTTCAATAATTGAGGAACCAGGAAAATAATGTAGTCAAGTGAAGGCAATTAAAATTGCTCTGACAAACTGTTGTTTATTCATTAGGCAGGTTTCTTCCTTTACAATCTGGACGTTTGAGAACAGTATTTAGAATTTGTGAAGAAGGAATATTGACATGTGATTTGGTAGATGCAGGTGGAAAAATGCTTAATATGAATTACACTGTGCTCATCACTTTAAAAATTGAAGAAACTGTTTTTTTGTTTTTGGTCTCTCAATAAAGGAAGTCTATATTATCAATGGTACCACTCAGGAACATCTCATGGAAATTCATGAAGAAGATAGTGTGTCATTTTCTGTTGGATCATGATTTAACTAGCCAATAAAACTTGTTTTTGAGAAACGAGGTTGTTGTTTCTCCAACACTACACTCGCCTGACCCTGCTTTTTTAAATACCAGTATAAAGACCCCATAACTGAGTCTTATTCCACCATAAAATAAGAAATAAGTAGGAAAATTAAAATAGCAAATGAAACCGATTTAATTGAGTTTCAATAATGACCAGGAACATCTCGAAATTTAGATGGATTCAGGGGTTAGTCTTTTGAGCGTATGTGAATGCAGCAAGTGACTTTAAGGGGTAGGATGTGGCACACAGAGTGACATGGGCTTTTGAGGGGTTGGGACGTGGGCAGGGTTTACATAATGTACTTAACCAGTATTTACCTTATACATGATAGTGCTGTTTGACGGCTAGCTCTCCTTAGACACACATCAATGATTTCCCCTGTGTCATTCCGTGCTTTCCATCTCCTTTTCCCCTCCCCATGCACCCAATTCCAGTTTTCCCGCTTCGCATGCGCTGATACCCGACCTGTTAGCTGACAGTAAGGGGGGACTGGTGCAGAATATTCCTACTGCTGCTTTTCGATTACAGATAGCACCATACATCAGGTAGTGTACTACTTTGCAAGTATCCTATGTTGAAACGTTTATCAATTCAAATTACCCACTCCAGAATCAACTTGTGTAACTTCTTTTTATCGAATTACTTAGATGTAGAGTCACAATAAACCAGACACCTGTATTTTGATATCAAGCCTGACATTTATTTCTAGACAAAGGAGCTGCAAAGAGTCATAAAATGCAGCGTCTTTCTGGAGTGTCTCATTCTCATTTTACATGCAAGTCTTTATTAGGCCTGCCATCTTGTTCAAGGCACTTTGTTGGCTTGCTATTCTAGTAGAATTAAGTAGCTTGCTATCCACAAGTAAATCCATAGAATTGGAGGTCTAAAGAAAGAGAATTTTGTAAGTTGTTACCATCCTGCAATTTTACCAAGCACAACCCTGTGCTTAAGTGTATTGATTTCATTACTGAGAACTAATTCAATCAGAAGAACGATTACTATGTCTGGCACCCATTCACAAGGGAAAACATAGAATGTGTGAAGGATAAGCTGTGTTTTTGAAGACCACATAATTTTTCTTTTTCTGCAGAAAGGTAGTTGTGTTTTATTTATATGGCTATTTGATATCCCTAATCAGAAAGGTATGCTGTTGGTATTTGTGTTGCAGATATCAATGATATAGCATTGGTTCTTTTGTGGTTGAAACCATTGAACAATGTGCAATGTTCTAATTTGAGAGAATGATCAGGGGTAACCCTTGTATTAGATTCTGAATTATTGGTTTTTTCTCTCTCTCATGTTTTCATTTATTCATCACTCTCTATATGTCTTGACTGGCTTTTCCTCTCAGGCCTTTCTCCTGAAACTACAACAGCCTTTTCCCAAAGGACATACATGTTCACTTTACAAAACATCTTGTACAATCAAGTATGACAGAGCAAAAGAATGGCCCACCATACCATTGCTAGTAAAGCCCTTAAGGTAAGTTTTGTCCTGCTGTACTATAAGCTCTGCATAGGAAAGTATTCAGTTACTTCATCACTAATATCTCCATCTTAAGACAATTACTTCTGCAGGGGCAAAAGGTCTTTCAGCCCTCCCCAACAAGACATAATGGCCCATCTCTATAATCACTTAGCATTTGTACTGCACCTAAAATAATGGCAAATAGAATACGCAAATGATGGATGTAGAAAGCTTGGGATGCTCTTTGAAGTTTGCCTTGTATAGAGTGGTACACAATAGGTTACTTCAGACTCAGGGACAGTATTCAGGATCGCAGAATACACAGTCTTTAGAGATAACTCCATACCTGGAACATATTGTAAAAAGTGTAAAAGTCTAATTAACATCTGTTAATCATGAACATAATCTATTTGTTTAATAGTTACACCATCCATCTAGGGAAGGGAATAGAAAGGCTCTTGAAATATATCATATTAGCCCCTCTTTGCTTTCCCTCTCTCCTCTGTCTTGAAGCCAAGCCTTTAGCTAACCTTAACTGCCATCACTGAAAACTTGGAAAATCCGAAACTAGTCGGTGGTGATGACTTTAGGTCCTGAGGTTGACAATGCCTAAAACTACAACTTAAGGTGGTCAAAATGACGACTTAGGTCATCAGGATGACGACCTAAAGTCGTCTTTTTGGCCACCTAAAGTTGTAATTTTAGGTATTGTCAACCTGAAGTCCTAAAGTCGTCACCACTGACTAGTTTTGGATCTTCCAGGTTTCCAGTGGTGGGCTAGGCAAAGTATGTGTCTGAATAGCAAAAATTGATCTGACCGATGGAAAATTGAGCTGATAAGTGAGGGTAATGATTGTGAGCCAGCAAGCAGAAATGGGGGTTCCTGCGGTATTTAGTACCTGATTTAGCCCCTAGGGGGCACTACTATGGACTAGAATAATAAAAATATGCCTATATTTGCTAAAGGGTACTTTTTTATGGATAATTCAATGATTATTGATAAAACATTCTATTTTGGGCCTAAAGGTTCAAAATCAGACATGTAAAAAGAATGTTTTTTGGGCCTAAATAGGCATTTTTGTTGATTTCTGTTGCCATGGAAACATGATTTCAATCTAAATATAAAAATCGATGATCCCATTTGAAAGAACTTCCCACAAGGTTCACTAGGGTGAAAACAGAATGAAGGTATCATTTCTAGATCAAAAGTTATGGGCAAAAGAATGAAAAATTTAGCTAATTAGCATAAATTATGCTAATTATCGATGTATCTCATGAGCATTTAGACATAGAGCTTATTGGCATTCAGGAAATGGTCATACTTACACATATTTAGCAAGCGATTCCTCCAAAACTAACAAGAGTATCTTCTCATGCAATAAATCACTGAAAAGCTAGTCATCTAATTTTAAAGCTGACTTTTAGCACAGAGCACCCTTTCTCCTTGCCTCTACACAATTAGCCAGACACTTAGTGTAAATTCAAGGTTTATACTTTCACCTGTACAACGTCTCTCCCTCTTTTCTACCGTTTTTCTTCCTTCTATGAAGTGTCAATAGGACTTTCTTATTTTATGCTGCATTTTTTCATCTACTGACTTGTCTCTTTTTCCGCTTTGTCCTTTTTATTTCCAGAATATTTGTCAGGTCATGCGGGTACACAGTCAGTCCAGATTTTCCTAATTACAGTTGGGCCAGGCACTACTGGAGGAGGACTACGACTGTTCAGGTAATACAGCACTTATCATTTCGTTTTCTCTTTGCGATAGGTTGTCATTAGTAGCCCTTCTGTG
Organism: Acholoe squamosa; assembly: GCA_949317995.1. Classification (NCBI taxonomy): domain Eukaryota; kingdom Metazoa; phylum Annelida; class Polychaeta; order Phyllodocida; family Polynoidae; genus Acholoe; species Acholoe squamosa. Next base: position 13,401,291 of record OX439045.1, on the reverse strand, counting down.
GTATGTTTATCAGCTCTATAGGGTAAATAATGATGTGTGAAGATAACCTTATGTAAAAGATAAGAGAGTTCAAATACTGTTGAAATTGATGTTACCTGAGAAATGGCACATGGATTTGAATAAGAAGAGATGATGCAATAAAAAAAATCAATGATGAAGACTCTACTGTCTAACAGTAGATTTAAAAAGGTCTAATTGAGTCGAGATGCAGTTGGTGTCCTGTGGTCCTGCTAGTAGAGTATAATGTAATTTATGTCACTATTGAGGTTTTTATTTGGTACTTTGTTGATGGCCTGACATGAGGGAATTATGCATACACGTAGACCTTTTAGATTCCTTTTTCCACTTTTCCTCACAACAGTTAGTCTATGTTTACAGTCTTGACCTACAATGATGTTGGCCTTTATTGATCAAGCCTTCATTTATTTTAATACCAACGAGATGACACTAAAGAGGCATTTTTCTTTTGCAGTTCTGAAGATAATTATGACCTGTATAACATTTTGGAAAGCTTTAAGTACATCACATCCAGAGACAGTTGATACATGAGGGCTCGCCTGCCATCTTTTATATATAGGACTTAGTACTTATAATGTCCTTTAATTAAACCTACAATAAAAGTGGCATTTTTCTGGTTACTATGGAAATGACTGTTGGATAGTGCTGGAAACTGAGAAATCGGCTTTTATATGACCATAATTATATGCTTGACAAGGAATGTCGGGGTGAAGTTGTAGCTGATCTAGAGATATAATCTATACTATTTGATATATGAAAGTATGACTTTGACTGCCTGTCCCCTCTCATTTTGCTTTTGTATGATACTTATTTTCTTTCGGCATATGTCACTCAGGTGCCCTATATGTAGGACGGTAGGGTAATTTGAAAAGAGGAAATCATGAAAATACAGGTGAAATCTCACACCTGCATCTGAAGCAAGTTGCCTAATCAATGGTTCTGAAGCCAGTTGGACTCTAGCTTTATAGGTAAACCGATGGCACACCATTGCACACACATCCCACAGTATCAGATGTAATACTTGTCATCCGTTAACCTTTCAATTGGTATTCTAGTTATAAATTATTGCTGTACATACACTACATCACAGATATCCAATATGTAAAATGCAGGTATAAAAAAACGTATGATGTGCGTTCATCGGGGAGATTTAATTAAATGAATAACAAATCGCATAACACTTTAAACCTATCTAATGTATTATCTTTCTACAGAGGATGTAAGATTTAATAGAAAACATATTGCTTCTCAGGATATTGCTCAACAAAGGAAGACACTGTTACAAAATAAAACTCTTTTTGCATTAGGTTATTGAATTTCGTGTTTGGATATATAAATGTCAAGAGAGAATCTTCTGGGTCCTTTGATGAAATATGTTTGAGAAGCTCCAAAAATATCATAATAAGATTAACTCGAGTTTTGTCTGTCATAATTTAATGGTGATACGTTTTTGCACTTCTTTCTTAATAATTATTACCTATAATCATAACATAACCATTATGGTAAAATACTGCATGCTTTATGAGTGCTACTAGTGACTCATATGTTTAATGACTTCTGTTTTGCAATATTTTCTCAAAATCACTGCCAATTATATCTGAGACATGCTTGCATGTCATAAGAAAAAAGATATTTAGCCAAATAAGTAAACTCAGCTTTCTTTATAAAAAAAAGTTGCACTCCCAGAGAGAGAGAGAGAGAGAGTACAATAATGATTGCCTGTATAAAGGATCCTTCCATATCTGCAAATAATGAAACTTTCAGAAGAATAGTTATTGACAAGACTAGGATGCCCCTAAGGCTTCCTCTTCCATGAAGGGACTTGGTAAGTAAGTACTGTCTGGTGGGATTATGGGAAGTGGAGGGTGAGTGAATAGGTCTGTCTCATGCCCCGAGCACATGTCGATATCTTTACAAACCATCTTAGTAATCAATTCAATCCCACTTTCCTCTTCCCTTGGCAGTAGCTGGTAATGTATAAAGTGCCTCTGATATTCAGGGACTAGGTCTGGTTGAGAAGGATTTAGTGATATGTTAGAAGAAACTGTTATTTTGTGATTTATTTTTAGAATATCTTTGTAAGTCTTCTACATATCCCTTGGATTGAGACTTGAGATTCAGATTGTAGTAGCTGTCTGCAGCCGTAGTCTGAAATGGCCAGAATTATTATATTCAGTTCTATAAGGGAATACCATAGTTGTAAACATCTTCCTTTTGGCCTTAAACAGCACAAGTGTACAGCTAACCTATTTGCAAACAACAATCGACACTCTTCAATGTCTGTGAATTCATGTTGCAGCTGCTGCTGGTTACCTGAGTTAGATGTAAATACAGTATGGGTACCTGTGTTTTTTTTTGTGGAAAGTAATAAACATTGTTTTAAGGGATCATTTTAAGTGTTGTATTTGGTTGATTTAAATCCCCACAGGTTTTAAAAAAATGACTAAATATTTATGATGGGGCGGGATATAGCCCAATTCTAAACGTAAACTACCATAACGACCCATTTTAGCATATTTGTGTTAATATATTGACTGAAATCATTTTATTTATGCTGAAAATGAATAAGGATGTCTGTTTGCTTGCATTTGTATCATAATTTGAAGACCTAGATTAAATCAAGACACTGTGGTCTATTTTTTCTTCCAAAATGTTAAATTGTGACACTCTACCAAATAACAGTTTCCTATTACTGCTAAGGCCTAATCAAGCTCTGGAGGTAAGACATTTTGAATTGAGTTGGTATTACTGCCACTAACAGAAAAAAAGAATGAAATGAATGCGAGTAGTTTGCAAAGCACAAGATATTCGATGGAATCTCCTGCAATACCCCCTGCCCCCAGCACTCAGTGGCAATTTTGGAGTTATGTTATCTTAACTCCCCCACAAATTTGACTAGGCAGATCTATCTGAAGAAAATGGGATCTACACTAAAGCACCTTGCCAGAAAACAACTGTTGTTTCTGTATAACCCTTTGAGTTATTCATTATATCCAATCCAATTTATCAGTTCTGTATCATCCAGGCCCTCTTGAGTACAATAACATCATAGTATAGGTGCTGTATTTAACATTAGTACAATAAATGAGCTGCTAACAACAGTTGTAATCATGCATTATCTCGATATAAAAGACCATACTTTCCTGTAGACTGTGTGAGTGAGCAGTTATGGAATTAGGACATACAACCTTTAAGGGTCCCATGATGCCTCCAGCTTCCAAATCCTGATCAGACTAATGGACAAATTCAGTGCTGCGATGTAGATGCCTTTAGTTATGGGAGTGCATCAGCCCTGTAGGGTCAGCATGATGCATAGATGCAGCATTGGTGAGCTACTTGAAAGGGCTGCATTGATGCATGAAGACCAATGGGCTTTATGCTTTAATGAACTATGTGGCCCTTAAATGCTCCAATAGGGTCTTTATGAGAAGCATATGGATGGATATGAGGAGGAGGATGTTGTGAGAGGAAACTGAGTAAGGTCATTAGAGTAGAAGAAAATAACTCCTTGCCACATTGAGATATGAGACTTATTAGCTGCGTTGGTGCTAATTGTCTATGAGGAGACACTTACTTGGGTGTGAGGTAGTCAGCAGTCTTTAATCTAGTACTTATGAAATGGCAATCATTTAAATAATTGATTACAAAATTACAATCTAGCCAATTGAAAACTTAAATAGATCAATCATACAAGTCTAATGATTTCTCAGAACAGCTGAACTTGAGATCTTTTCATTTCTTGCAGTTTATCATACAGATTTCCTTAGGTTTCTACATAAACTGTTCATGAAGATATTGGAAGAAAATATGGGGAATCTTGTTTTTGAAATATTCTTTTACTTAATTCCTGTTCAAAAATTTCCAGGGCTTGAAAAGATATTCATTCATGGAATATATATATATATGGAACTATATACACTCGTGTATATATATATAATTAGCCGCGGACGGTTAGGGACTATTTGCAGCGCGCATTGGTATCTATGATGTCATAGCATGACATCATGGTAAACACTCCTCCAGTATATAAGAGGGGATTTCCAATGTAACGGTCATTGGCTCGTTCTCACCTGTACAGGTAACACCACGCTGGGTGTTCCCTGGAATTTTAACGGTTTTTTCTTGGTTGATACTTGATTTTTGGATCAAGATGGGGAGGAAATCAACTAGAAGTACTACTACTTCTAAAAAATCGGCCAAATCGGCGAAGAAAACGGTGAAATTGGCCAATTTAGGACTTTCGAGTGAGTTGGATTCGTCTTTTGTGGATCGGAGATCTACATCGCCCCACCATGCTAAGGGGTTGGAAGGCAATCAATTCACTGACCAGACGAGTAGGATCGACCTATTGGAGGGCGAGTTGTGCACCATTAAAAATCTACTACAGGATTTGGTTGCTGGAGGGGACAGGAAAGACGAGACGAAACCTACGGAGGGGGCGTGGCATAACACACGTGCGAATGTTTGTCAACGGCCCGTGACGTCATCGCATCAAGTGCGCAGCCGCGTATCCAGGCAGCGGTCCCCCAGCGTCCTTAGCGACGGTTCGAAATGGGACGAAGTCGGGCATCGTGGTCGTCGTCGGAGATCGAAATCATCTTATTCTACTCGTCACAGACCTCGGTCGTCTTCAGGAGGGTCGTCAGTTGATTCTACTACATCCAAGCTTCACACCAATACCAAATATGGTGAGTTTGACCATGAAATGTATGTAAAAAAACAGGAAAAGATCGATACCGTTGAAAAGTTGATGTTGGTCAACTTGAATTTTGTCTTAGATTATTACAAAGACAGCAGAGATGTGGAAGGCATGTTAAAACATCTCCAAGTTCTGGTTGAAAAGGCTGGTACAAGAATGTATACGATAGCAGCTCTAGTGGCATATGATAAATCAGTTAGGACCAGGGCAAATAATGATGGGATAGAAGCTTTTGGTGTTATAGACAATTCGGATATTCTGAGACACTTATCATATGATGGTACTGTTCAAGCACAGAAAGCATACACTACCAAGGCTAGGAATGGTATCAAACAAAAGGTCTCAAATAATTCTTGCTATGCCTTTAATAGGGCAGAAGGCTGTGTAAGGGACCCCTGCAAATATAGACATGTTTGCAGTGCCTGCAGTTCCTCTGGTCATAGTAAAACTGAATGCCAGAAGGCCAGGAGTGAATAGGAAGCTGCAGGTGGTCGATATCCCATAGCTGGTAATGATATTTGTTTGATGCCGGACCAGGTTATGGTAGGTTTGGTAGATATCGACTCGCCCTCACAAACTCCAGTACAGGAGGTGAATGATACGGAGGTGGTTAAGAAGTGTATTCTTTCAACTGAATCCGTAGCAGAACAAAGTATTTTCAAAGAATTTAATTCGTGGGAAAATAATATAGATGTTATTGGTTATAACCCAATACAGGTTGGTAAGGAACCTCTATTTACGGTTAGTGTCTCAGATTTGCCCAGCATCAGGGTATATGACAAGTGTATAGAAGGTACATGTACGTGTGTTCATTATATTGGTAGTGAGAGAGCTCAAATTTTGCCATGTAGGGTAGCTTCTTTCCTTCAACAAAATGGTCTCATTAATGTTAGTGGTGTAGAGGCTGATTTTCTATGGCATGGAATTGTTCAAGGGTTTAAAATTGTGGATCCGGACTGTCAAACTACATATGATTGTAAAAATTATAAATCAATCCTCGAGGGAAAGTTTTATAATGAGTACTGTGGTATATTGTTAGATGAACTAGAAGCTGGTCTAGTCTCTAAAAGTGTAGATAAACCCCGTTGTATCCATGCCCTAGGTGGTGTAGAAAAATCAAATGGCAAGTTAAGACCCATAACTGACTGTAGCATGCCTGATAAAATATCTATTAATAATTTTATGGATACTACTAGCTCGACATTTTCTTATAATAATATTAGCACGGTGACTGCTCAATTGAATAAGGACGATTTCATGAGTGTGGTGGATTTAAAGTCAGCTTACAGGTCTATAAATGTGTATGCACCTCACACTACCATGCAAGGTTTCAGATGGGATTTTGGACATGGTGAGGATTATTATGTAAGCAACAGGTTAACGTTTGGCCTGAAATGTGCCCCGTATATCTTTAATAGGATCTCTGATTTTATTGTGGAGGTGGCAAAATTCTACGGTGTAGAAAAAATTGTAAATTATCTGGACGACTTTATTATAATTGCTGATACTTATGATGAATGTCTTAGACAAAGGAATTTATTGATGGAATGTATGACCTACATGGGCTTTGTAGTATCCAAAGAAAAGGTGACCGACCCATCTCAATTTTGTAAATTCTTAGGCATTAACATAGATTCAGTTAAGTTGGAACTGTCTTTGCCTATTGAAAAGGTTGAAAAAATGGAAAATCTCTTATTAGATAACGTTAATAAGAAATTTATTTCTAAAAAGAACTTAGAGAGGATAGGTGGTTTAATGTCGTTCTGCTCACAGGTGGTTAAGGGTGGTAGAACGTTCAGCAGGAGGGTCTTCGATTTGTGTGCTCGAGCTAAGCCTAGGAGCTATATAAGGGTTTCTGCATGTACCAAACGTGACTTCCAGTGGTGGTTGGATTTTTGTAGAGTTTTTAACTGTAAAAGGTTAATTCTGAATGGTTGTATTGATACGCCTATGTACTCCGATTCTTCTGTTAAGGGCTTTGGAGCATGGATGGGGAAGGATTTTTTATATGGTGACTGGACATCTCATGATAAATTCAACCTAGGTTCGGGCCATTTTTCCCCTCCTCCTATATTGGATAATCTACAAAATCATCATCGGAATATTAATGTATACGAATTATATCCTGTTATGGTGGGCTTGAAACGCTGGATTTCTAATTATAAAAGCCAAAGAATACATTGTATAACCGATAATATGCAGGTATTAGCTATGCTTAATACAGGCAGGTCTAAAAACAAACTTTGTATGGAATGGCTAAGAGAGATTTTTTGGCTGTGTTTCATTAACAATGTGGAAATATTCGCTACATACATTAAGTCCGAGGATAATATCCTGGCTGACCAGTTGTCAAGACTTGCATATAAAGGTATACCTGGAAAATGTATAACTTCTCTCCATGAAAATGAAATGTGTTGCTTTGATTCCAGAGTGGAAAAGGTTACAAAAAAGAAAAGAGTGTCTTTTAACGAAGGGTGTATCACAGAATACGAGGAGAACAAGGAGGCAACAACTCACCAGGTACAAAAAATTTTGTAATAAATTTAATTTACCTAAATTTCCTTGTTCTCCCTCACAGGCTGCTACATATGCAGTATATTTATCTAGTTATATGAAACCTTCTTCTGTAAGAAATTATTTATCATCCATTTGGTATCATCAAAAACTTAGAGGTGGCTTAGACCATAGCGGTAATTTCATGCTGAAAAAGGTGTTGGATGGTATTGATAGAAATTATGCTGTTCCAGCTAGGGTTACTCACCCATTGAGTCCAAAAGAAATGTTATGTTTTAGATCGTATTTGGATCTCTCCAACAGGGCTGACTTGAAATTTTGGTTAGCTATTCTCTTATGTTTTAGAGGTGTCCTCAGGATAGGACATGTTGTATCTTCTCCTCATACACTAAGGGTAGGTGATGTAAAAATGTTTAAAAGTTATGCTAGTCTTCGCATTAAAACTTCAAAGACTGACCAGCTTGGTGGCCATTCTTTTAATATATATTTATGTAGGGACGATACCTCACTGTTATGTCCTTGTAAAGACTTAGGAAAATTGTGCACAGGTAGGGGTGCGAGTGATTTGTTATTCAAAATCAATGGTGTTCCTCTACAGTACCAATATGTTAATTCTAGGCTGAAATCTTTATCTATACATGCTGGTATCAAAGGTTCAGTCTCCACTCACTCACTTAGGCATGGTGGTGCTACTATGTTAAAGGATGCAGGACTTAGTGTAGATTCTATTAAAAAGAAGGTAAATTGGAAATCTAATTCTGTTTTTACATATTTACATAATCATAAAAATGAACTTTTGGAATTAGATAGACTTTGCCAATCTCAATTGCATTGTTGATTGGTATGTGTTTGTTCACATGTGTTTGGCGTGTTTAGGTGTTTGGCGTGTATGGTGCTGATAGCCCCAAGGTCAGTAACCCACCAAACTCATGTGTCTGTGATATGATCATTTATATTACTACTGAATCATATATTATTATTACGGTTATCATCATTACTATCATCGTTATTACCGGTATTATTATTCCCTGGTAGCGAGATAACTTATGGAACTATATACACTCGTGTATATATATATAATTAGCCGCGGACGGTTAGGGACTATTTGCAGCGCGCATTGGTATCTATGATGTCATAGCATGACGTCATGGTAAACACTCCTCCAGTATATAAGAGGGGATTTCCAATGTAACGGTCATTGGCTCGTTCTCACCTGTACAGGTAACACCACGCTGGGTGTTCCCTGGAATTTTAAATTTTTACTATTGTTATTACTATTGTTATTACTATTTATTACTGTACTTTGTTATTATATTATGCATTTTACTGACTATGCTTATTGTCAACTAAGTATTATAGTTGTTTTAATAAAGGCATGTATGGTGCTGATAGCCCCAAGGTCAGTAACCCACCAAACTCATGTGTCTGTGATATGATCATTTATATTACTACTGAATCATATATTATTATTACGGTTATCATCATTACTATCATCGTTATTACCGGTATTATTATTCCCTGGTAGCGAGATAACTTATATATATATATATATATATATATATATATATATATATATGCATCCCTTCTAAAAGACACTTCAATGCGGCCATCCTGAAATGATAATTCTATTCACCCCTCTTTAATAAAGGGTAACTTTTGGTTTTGGTTTAATCACTAATTATCCTTTTAAAATTTAGCATTGAGAGTGTGTAGTGATAATGAGGTATAATATCATCTTAATGCTGCTGTGCCATTGTGGTATGGATTGAGCTGCACACAAACATTTCATGACTGTCGATGTAATTGGTGGAACATGTGATTTTTTTCTTCTTTATAAAATGGCCTTAACAGGAGAAGATTAACAGGAGAATATGAAACTTAATCATACCTTTAGTGATCAGCACAAAACAGTTGAACAGCTTGTCAAAATCTGTAAAATCTCTCATGAAATTACACACACGTTTTTAATCATGTTTATTTGATTACTGAATATCAACCTGATGGGAAGTAAGTCCAACACTTCACACATTCCATTGGCGCATACAGCTTGGGTGTCCTACATTTGTGGTGTGTTCTGGGGAAATTGGATTGAGCCACTTAAGAAAATGTAACATGTCGTTTTGCTTTTAGCCACTGCCTAAAGGCTTCTGGTAAAAGATAGAAAGGTATTTCTTTTCATTTTACCATTGCAGTAACAGGATGCATTTTATGAAGAACACTATTTAATGTACCGAAATTACAGTTCTAATTCAATGTCTCATATCAATCGCTTCCTATTACCTTCAGGTGCCTTACTTATCAGAATGATTTTGGTGAAAACTGATTTGCTCTCATGACATATGATTGAAATGGTAATCATTTCAAATGAATCAAAAACAGTTTTTACGTGACTGGCGGCTCAAATGGCAATACAAGAAAAGGTATTTTTGTAGGTAAATTGATGGCCTTACTTTAATCAGTAGGGTTTACCCCTAAAAGAGAGACCAGAAGGGTCTGCACAGAAAATGAAAAGCTTTGGTGGAGGCTGGGTAAGAACGTACCAAGAGAGGTTTAGGTGTTATATGAGGTATTAGGACGTGGGCAGGGTTTACATGATGTACTTAACCAGTTTTTATCTCATACATGATGGTGCTGTTTGACAGCTAGCTCTCCTGAACATGCACCAATGATTTATCCTGTGTCGTTTATTGGTCTCCATCTCCTCTGCCCTCCATACCGCAAATTCCAGCTACGAACTCCTGCAATTGTAACTGTATAACAGGGGCTAGCCTTATTCTTAATACTCTCAGATGATAATGATAATATATATATATATATATATATATATATATATATATATATATATATATATATATATAAAGAAAAAAACAATCCAGTATCGATCCTAAATGGGAATAGACTTCAAATATTGATATCATGAACTAGTTTTTAGTATTATCATATTGCTATTGCAATAATGTGAATATGTCCATTTAAAGAATCAGAGTGGGCTAAAGCTTCACAGAGAAAATGTTGATACTCACAGTGAGCCTGATGTTAGCCTCGGGCCAATGTCACCAAAATGAGTATATTTTGATAGTCAGGGTGAGCCTAGGGTATAGGCATACTCCAGCAATACCTGACACTCTACTCTAGATTGTTTATGGTCTAGCTATACCCTCTCTACTGCCATACTCTCACAGTGCAGGAGTCTCTTTAGACACACACTCAGGGTCCACTGGAGTAACATAATAGAAGAGAATAGGACATTGCCTGAGTATCTCTATGAAGAAGGTCAGGTAATGCTGGATCCTACCTGAACAGGCTTCAACACTGCAGGAGTCTTTCTTACCAGTGGTGTCATGCACTGCCAGAGTATCCCAATACATAGGATCACACTTAATGAGTTACTAATCAGCACTGCATTGTAGGGCTTACATAGGGCCTACAAACTGTCTAATTTATAATGGTTATGTAGCCCTGCATTTGCAGCCCTTATTAAACTACCGAGCTATAGGGTGTATTAAGCCCAACACCTGAGTGGTTTGTTAAACACTATAAAGAAATATAGAAATTAAGGTCACTGTATGACAAAAGCCCATTATTTCATACACACAAGGATTTCAGGTGGTTGAACATTCAACTACCTAAGGCAATCTTATTAATCAATGAATAGTTTGTGCATTCCTGGTTTCAGTGTCCTTATCGCTCCTTGGTGGGATTTGAACCGAGTACCTCCTTATTGTGACTCCTTTGTGCTCCTATCTGTGCTAGCGGGGCAGCTGTTGAAAGTGGCACTATCAATATGATATTTCAACCATGGACCTACTACAGTGAGATGTCATTGGTCACATGAGGCCCGGTAGACTAATAGGAAACACAGACTGGAGTGACCATAGTAAGGAAAAATGCCCAATAGTAATGACAAATGTCCACAATGTCCTCAGTGAGTATGGCACAGACCTACTTATATGCCTATTGCAACCTGGCTCAACTGTTGTAGTGGTGGCACAGCGGTAGGGTTCTCGATTTGCATGTTAGAGGTCTCAGGTTTAAGTCTCCGTGCTGCTGTGAAACATTTTTCATTTTTTTCAGTTTAATAGGAAACATCTCATCTATTGCAGTGTATTTTTCTAAGACCTAACTTTGTAACTAATTGAAATAGATGCTTGCTTGAAAACTGACAGAATCTTTAACATCTGCCAAGTCCGAAAAAAGCAAGAAAAAAAATGTTTTGCATAACAAAAAATTTCTGGTTGAAATCTTGCAGCTTTTGAAGAGCATCCCTGGGATGGAATTGAACTCAGGATCTTCTCATATGAAGGTAAACGTGTTACCACTACACCATATTGAGTATGTGCAAGAATGGGTGAGAGGGGGGGGGGGCTGAATAGGGAACAATTTTCTCACAAACCCATTATGAATGCATATTCATGCTCACATTGTAGCAATAAGATTGACTTACCAAAATAAGTAATCTTTACAAAAGATCTCAATGGGGCTTAAACTTGCCACCTTCAGATGCAAAGTTCAGTGCCGTATCAACTGAGCTAATGAGGCACATGGTGTAGTTGGTGCTAGGATATGATATAATCTCAGACATCAGTGTAGGGGCTAGACCCCTGCTTTGCTGGAGTATTCAGTTAGATTCAGACTGAATATGGCAATATTGTATGTTATACCACGATTTCTTGGTTACTCAGTGCTTTTTGGTGGATATTCCCATCCACATATCTGTCGATATTGCACACCCTGTAGGCTGTAACATCAATTTTGTAAGGCGTGTGGTTATCCATTGATAACCTGCGCCTGGTGCGGGTTATCCATGGATAACCTGCATGCCTCTCATGACCTTCCATGTCATATGTTACATGTTAAAACCCACCAAGGCCAGGACAGGGCTCGAACCTCCAGCCTCAGATCCCTAGTCCAACTCCCTATGCATTGCGCCACAGGGACTGGCTGGTGGTGGCTGGCTACAACCAGGTCTGGATATGATACAAAGCCCGGGGAGGTCACTCACATATAACTTCTATACGTTCAAAGTGTGAAAATCCCCAGCATTCTGGGTTGTGACACCCCCCAGCTTTGTCGCTGCTGCTGCCATAACAACTGTGGGGCGCTGACTGCGGGAAATCCGCTACCATAACCACGGGACGCGTTCAAATCAATCCAAGCCGAGACGGCCGCTGAGGGAGGAGACATGGTGGTCTAGTGGTTAGCACATTGAGCTCAGCCGTTAGAGGCTCGAGTCCTGGTCCTGGCGCATCTTTTTTCACCGTGTGCGCTGTTGCTGTCCGCTGCCAGGCAACGAGGTGTATATCTAGTCTAACAGTTAGTAACACGGTCCTGGCGCATCTTTTTTCGCCATGTGCGCTGGCGCTGTCCACTGCTGGGCGATGAGGTGTTTATCTAGTCTAACAGTTAGTAACACGGTCCAGGCGCATCTTTTTTTCGCCGTGTGTCCGTTACCATAACCGAGATGCATTCAATGCCAAGCCGAGACGGGGGCTGTCACTGTCCGCTGCCGGGCGCCGAGGTGTATGTACTGATCGTGTACACACAATGGCTGGCTTCGAGTCCCGGGGAGGGGAAATAATTTTTGTTTTCAACTTGAATTTATTGGTATTCTATTGATTATTTATTGGTTTCGTGGTATAAAATAAGTAGTCTCGTGTGTGTTAGCAAAGGCTAATTACACTCGGCCTACGGCCTTGTGTAATTATCATTCACTAACACACACTCGTCATGAATTATCCATTGATTACTTGTTCACTACGGTCGTTCAACTTTGTTAATTTATCCCTGTTTTGCACTGACTTACTTGACATTTACCTACCCTTACCATTTTCTTAAGAATACATTTTGACCCACAGACTTAAAGCTTTTTTTTTTCAATCAACCCATCACCAAAGTCAGGCAACTAGACAAATAAGAATAACTGAACTAAGTTGACAATTAAGCTGGTATTACAAGGAGACCGGTTGGGACGATCCTGTGGAAAGTTCTGTCATGTTGATTGGACTCACTTCCCTCCCAGTTGGATTTCAGTAATTAAATAAACATAATTGAATGTTTTAAGGTATGAATATTTTGAAAGCCTTGTTGAAATAAATGTGTGGTATTGTAGAATATCATGCATAAGAGGGTGGGGCAATTAGGAATCACAATGTCCAAAAAGATACTTCAATATACAACTGAACAAATGCAGCATCTTTGAAAAGAGTGAAGTAGGTTGTCTCTTCACTATCTATAACTTGTAATAAGAGCCCACACATGGAAAGGACAAGAGAATTTCTACAATAAAACATTCATGTTTATTGCGCTGCATTGCACATGTGAACTAGGGCTACGAAATATTATGATTCCAGCCAAACACTTGCGAATTGACCATGTAAAAAGTAGGTTTGGACTTCTTAGTAGACTGTTTTATCACATTACTGTATGCCAGAATCACTGTCGAAATTCTACTGACATCATGAAAAGGCTGTCCATTTTAGAGGAGCAGTTAATGATCAGGTCAAAATCTAATAGGAAGGTAAAATAAATTTCATTAAAAGTTGGACTTTGACTTTACCTCTGTGCTGCTGTCAGGACTAGTATAATGAGAACTGACTGCACTTCACCTTTGCCTTCAGTGTTAGGAGCAGAGGTTAGGTTTCCTGCTAGCCTCTAAGCTGCAGGGCATCATATTCAGTGTAGACTTTAGGCATTTACAAAATGGGGTTTAATGAACAGCAACCTTAATGTATCCTAAAGGGCTAAATGAGCTGATTCTAGTTATGATTAATTCTCTGCCTGTCCTCTGCATGCACCATTAGAACTGTTACCTTGCCCACACACTCCTTCCATACAGATGGGTAAATCAAATGAATTAATATAGGTCTTCAACAGCAGGCTCCTTACCAGCACAACCAGTGTGCCACTCAGCACCCTTATTGACTACATACTTTTAAATGTATCAAGATTCCATGTGTCATGCTAAACCATTAAAGCATCAAGGATTGGTCACACAACACTGCATTATGTATTAAGTTTTCCCTCCAAGAGTGTATCACATTTTTATGCATCATGGTACTTTGATGGTATGATGAATCACTTAAAGTGGTGGGTGCAACAGTTACTGCAAATGAGCACAATTGGAACATTAGAGGGGTCCTTAAAGGAATTTATGATTATGAAGGGGTTGGCAGGGACTTGGAAGAGAAGATTGAGTAGTTTGTGTTTAGAAGAGATGGTATTTGTACTGATCAAGTATATAAGGTTCACTGAGAAAATATTCTTACTCACTTGAGTCTGTATCCAGACTCTGGCAATGTCGCCAAAATGAGTATGATTTGAGACTCTGCCTAACCCTGTGTATGATACTCATGCAGAGCCAGAGTATCACCCCAGGCTCAGCCTGGACCAGCCTCAGGATCTGCCTGAGTATCACCCCAGGCTCAGGCTGAGTTTCAAATCATGACAGAAAGTCAATGGGCAGTCATTCTGCCTATATTGTATTGTGAGAATTGATAGAATCTACTCATTCACAGGAGACTGGGGTGGTTATGTAGGGTTTATATCCTCATGATATTAGACTGCAGACATACTCCCGTTATCATTTGGCAACCATAAATCTCTCTCAAAGGAATAATTTGGATGTTGTATGGGGGACTGCAGGGAACGTTTATTCTGACCCTGTACCATACAAATGAGATCTGGAACTGAAAGACGCCTTGATCTATTCATGAGTCATTTTCCCTATCTACTTGTGTTTCCTTTAATCTTATGATTTGTGCCTTTATCTGTTTACTTATTTTCAATTGTGATACTAAATTTCTTGGTAATTTTTTGTTGGCAACAAGATTTAATCAACATTTCTTTTCCTAACGCTCATGCGTTATTGTTTGAAAGACAGAATCTGGCTATGAAAAAGCAGCTCATTTATGTCTTTGTCTAAATACACTTTCCTCAATGCAGGCACATCCACTTCAGCTAGTTGAAGTTATTCTTCATTCTGACCATGGAAATATCTCACAGAATTGAATACAGATATTTTCAATTATGTTTATTTAATTAGTGAAATCCAATCTGATGGGGAATAGGACCCCGGACACATTCAAATAGAACATGCAGGGTGTGTGTTGGACAATGTGTTTCCTGTGGAGAGGGGATATCTAGAGATGATTAAGAAAATGCAATCTGCCTTTTTGTTTAATCTTTTTCCCCAATGCTCTTTTTACTGTACAATTGGACTGCAGAGGGAATGCATGGATGAGAAGGTTGATCAGTTTTAGTTTTACTCCCTACATCAAATAAAGGAGGCCTTCTTTGCCCTTCACAGGCTTCATAGTCTTGCCCCATGGCAGAGGCATAGGAAGCAAATTTCTATTCGGGGTCTTGGTTGAGGGGGCGACTATATAAATATGGGTCAGTCCACTGAAAGTGGGCCCCTGGGTCATTTTTGGTCTTTTTTGGATACAGGGGGTTATAGGATAAAAAGTATTTAACCATTCTTCTTATTTCTTGTTTCACTTGAAAGAAAACACCTTGGGCCTCAAAAAAGGGCAAATTTATGTATGTCAGCCTGCTATTTTTTCAGATATAGTGGCCCAAAGTTGAACAAAAGGCCAAAAATTGCCTTTTTTCAATTTCCACCTCACTCCAGGCTCTATACCATCAAGCCAAGCAGCAACATACTGATATAATTTTATCTCTACCTTAGTGGGGGGTCCTATCTAACATTTTCATGTGGTTTGTAGGTGCTCTGGTTGGCATTCTTTTCCCCCTGTTCATTTTTGTAACCAAAGAAAGTTGATGTAATGGGCGTGATCAAAATAAAAGTACACTGGTATGCCTACTAAAACACTTTCCTCAATCTTCTTATTTCCCACTAAAATTAGGGTCCTCATAGGGTTTTATTTTTCTGGTACAGAAGCTTAGGATCTACTTCCAGGCATGACTATGCAATACATATTCAAGTATTTTCAAGTCTATTTTGCTCACGCCCATTACATTCATAATTCTGTATCCAGGACAAATACTATCAAAGTTTTCTTTTTTTCAACCAGCCTGACAGGAAGATCTATTGTTAATGAGTCATTTAAAAATAAAGTAATGGAGTCTCTACATGCCTTGGTTATGCCAAACAGAGGGGTCAACTGACTGATTTAATGGGTGTGAGTGTAATGGGCGTGAGTAAAATGCAGTGCAAGAATGTTAGCAGGCTGGATACATTCCAAATGCATCCTATATGTATTCTTAGATTATTTCTATTACCTAGATCAATGCTGGTTGAGTTTATATTACTGAGTACCTGTCTGAAGCCTGGAAAAGTTGCTTTGCTCATGCCCATTATGCTCACACCCATTACATTCATATTATTTCCTTATGTATTGCCAATATAGATTTTTTTTTTCCTTTTTTTCTTCATAGTGTTTCTTTGGGACCTTTTGTCAAATATACTAACTGAAAATCATGTAGTTCTGACAAATATTTCTGTGATTTAGGGAAGAATTCATTTTGATCACGGCCATTACATTTTCATAATTTTGAATATCTCCAATAAAAACTGACCATTTGGGAGTTAGTGATTTGAATGAACCTTTCCAAAGAGCCAAGATATAGGGCTATCAATAAAATCAAGTTTCATGATCTAATTCAAAAATGACCCTCTACCATGGACAAGTGCCCACTTTTAGTGGATTGACCCATATACAGGCTTATATAGGGGAACTTCCCATCACCGGGGTGGCTCAGGACACCCTGCCCCCTCCCCTCCCCTTTTCCAAAAGTCATCAAAATCTATTTGAAAATGGAAGTTGGATTGCACGATAGAGCACATTTTTTTTTAGGTTTAAAAGTGTTCATTGTCAAGTCATGCATTGTACATAGGTGATTAAATCTGACAATCAAGGTGATTTCCTTATGTCCACTGGTTCCATCATGTGTTAAACACATGTTAATGAGATTAATGAAATAATGTATAAGGATGATTTATGAAGAATATACATTGGTGTTATATACAAAAATAATATAATAACAGAGAATATGTTACTTGTACTACCTGGTAAGTGCCTGCATAGAGACCACCGAAATTCCATTAGCATTACACAATCATTAAACTCTCAGAAAATGATCACAGCTAATCTATACTACCTGTCTACCTTTACTTTAGAAATAGAATTTCTCATTTTTTCTATACTTGGTGTCCCGCACATGCTATATGGCAAAAATATATATTTTTAAATACCTTAAATGGTCTTTGCTGATCACCCACACATATCTACTATTGAATGAAAGTGATACAAACACCATACAAGATGTGATGATGACTTAATAACTTTTTTAACTTTGAACATTTCAAGGGCCTCTAAATTCCATTAGCATTACACATTCACCGACCTATCATAGAATGATCCAAGATCACCTATACATCATCATACAACCTTTAAAATTCATGAAATTCCATTAGCGTTACACCTAGCAGTGTAACGCTAATGAATTTGCTGTGCATTGAAATCATTCATATCTACCTCACTTGGGCAATTCCAGAGGTAGGTCAAAAATATTTCTATAGAAGTTAACCCACGAGGGTACCAGTTAATTGCATATAATAAGAGCACTCATGCTGTTCCTTAACTAGGCTAGATGATCACTTAAAAATGTTCCATTAACATTACACAGATGAAAATTCCTCTCTAAATACTAATAGAAATTAAATCATGCCTCAATACTAGCCCAAACCACATAGAGATCTTATCTATGACCCCACACTAAGGAATAAAAATGTTGTTGGAGGTTAGAATCTGTTCTTCCCTTGCTTTTTATATGCCCAAGGAACCAGATGTACAAGACTTCTTGGAATTAAATACATAATCTAGTAATTTTAATCAATTTAAATCGACAGCATTAATCTGCAACCATCATGGTCCATTCATATTGCTTACCAAGAAAGTGAGGAGTGTAACTAAAGTAGGAATAATCTAAGTAGTGAAGTCATTAAAACCCATCCACATAGGAATTCCCTTAGTTCTGAGCAAGTCTAGGTTTAGTTATTATGCCCAATCCCAGAATGTAACTTGTAGAGTAGCATGGGCTGGGTGCAGTCATTACAACCAGTCCCAGACCAGTGCCCCCTTATTGATGATATTGAGATTAAAATAAAGGTAGGGTTATTACGACCCCTCCCTCAAATAATCTCAATCAGCATCAGTACTCCCCCGATTACCAGTAATCTTGGTCAGATCCGCTATTTTCAATATTCTCTGTTTGGAAACTATCTTACTGGGGCTGTTATGAAACCAAGACCCCAGAGTATTCCATAATATTACGCCTCTATACAGAGCAGTATTAGAGAATCCAGGATTTCTAGCTCTATACAGTTTAAACTGTCAATAATAAGTGTTGGCGCCTCTTCTCCAAGGTTGGTACATCTGCAACTTTATATATTTCAGTCTCAGTGATGTCACGATTTCTGAAACCGGTCTTCAAACCCCTCTTCTGCAGCCTTTCCATTTTTTTTAAAGATATAGATCACTACCTCCATCATGTACAAACTGGCATAGTCAAATAGGCTTAGGATTGTTGATTTATAATCTTTATACAAGTGTTTTCACTCAATAGATGTCTAAGCTAGCTCATGTGAACAATCTATTATGTACTTTGGATATCAACTTATTTAATGCAGGAATACATCTCATGACAGACAGGAGTAGCAGGTTACAGTTTCTAATCTCTCGTCATGTAATGTTCAAGAAATCATAAGACTTTCTTTTTTCTAAATTTCTGAGTACTACCAAACCAACAGATTTTTGTCTTTTCAGTGTTAACAGCTAACCTCTTGGAGATTTACCTAATTAATCCAATGCAGATTGGAGCCTACTTGCAGCCAGATCCTCCTTACTATTGTCATTATGCACAACAAGATCATCAGCATAATGAAAAACTTACAATTAACAAAGTCTTCCTTTACATTATTTATATAAATAATAAACAAGAGCAGCACAAGAACCGACCCTGAGGTTGACTCTGAATGAAAGCATCCGATACATGTATATTGCTGTCTGCTATTTAAATAACTTATTAACCAGTTTAATACAAGGTCATTCAAACCAAATTTACCTAATACCTCAATTGAATAACCATGATGGACACTGTTAAATGTTTTACGTAGGTCCAAGAAACGAGCACATGCCAAATGACCTATATCTCGACTGTCATAAATGCCAAAAACAAAAATGTCATCTACTGTACCCAATCCCTTTATATAACCAAGTTGCTTATCACTCAGATATTTTATCTTATCTATATAGAGTAGAGTACATGTCATGAGAGAGGCTATAGCAATGGAAGGAAGTCATTGTGAACTTCTGCCCAATGGGAGATGTCCAAAAGGAAAGGGTGTGCTGGCTATGGACTATGAACAGCAAAGCGATGGGACTGACGGGTTGTAGTGGCTGTAATGCAAATTTATAGGAGGATTGGCGTGAGTCTGCCTCGGAGGTAGGGGTATTGAAATCTAAGGCCATAGCAGGGTGAGGTGACGGGGGCACATAACAAATGGGTCCATGATGGGTGGGCCCAGGATAGAGATCAAATTCATTTTCGTCAAGATTACATCTGATTGTAAGGGGGGCAGTGCATTTGAAGTGATGGGTGTAGGGGAGAGGAAGAAAAGAGTGGTTCTTGATGTGGTGGCCATAAGAACCATGTGATACATTCTGTGCACTAGATAAAATACTTCTTGGTATTGTGCGCTTTAGACAGAATGCTGAATCTGAGATATCTTACATGTTTATCTTTAATCGAGATGTAAATGTTGTAGATAGTATTTCTATTATTCTGTGTTGAGAATACAATACTCTGACCACTCTGTGTTGCTGATACTTCTTCTGTCCTTTCATGTTGTCATCATGAATTCCTTATTATATTTCATAATGTTGCTAAATTAGGTGAGACATGATGGTGAGACAAACCATTTGAAAATTAATATGAGACATCATATTGGTTTGAATTGTCCAGAGATAATCTCATGACAAATGATTTTTTTCTGAAAATAAAAGAGTTGTGCTCATTAAACCAAAAACATATTCATATCCTACAAATTCAAACAGTTGTTCTAATTGACAAATAAATGCCAACTTTAGTTTATTTGTCGATGTATACCTGCTTTTTGTGTACATTTCAAGTTTATACTATGTTTACTTTTTGTCTAAACAATGCCCTCTGGAATAAAGGTAGAATTCATGATAGAGTAATGCAAAGAACAACTTATTCTATGAGACAGTTAGACTGAAGACGCTGCACTATCAGATATAGCACACTGAACAGCCTCATGTGATAGAAAAAGGCCTGCTATCAGTACAAATATGGAAGGACTGTCACCTGCAGATAATATCAAAGCACACCACAGACCATCTCTTTATATTATCCTGATACCAGGACACTCTCCGCTCAAAGTCAGAACAGTTTCCCAGGGAATTGTTCATTATATGCTTGTTGATTGGCTGTCTGTGATAGACAAGGAGGATGTGAAGGGATGGGGAAATATAAATCTATTTCCTTTGTTATAGATCATAATCTGCAATTGGCATTTTCATCTCTAAGTAGGGCAAACAGACTTCATGCATATTTATTAACTCGGGTCTTTGTGGACATCATCTAACACCTTCTCTAGTCATTTAGTGAGAGAGATCTCTATAGAATTCTGTTGAGCCTCTACATGGGTAAAAATCGACAAGTGTAAAACATGTCAAGCATGACACAGCACTTTTCAAAAATCAATGGACAATGCAGGAGGCTCCCCAATGCAGCAGATTAAAGTGTCTTGGGGACACACCTCGATCCATAGAATTCAACACAGCGAAACAGCTGTTTTACTCGGCACCCATGCAGAGGTTAAGTTGACACTTTGTGCAGTGTGACTAAAACTCAAAGTAACATCTGCCCCCCTAAAGAAGCCAGCTCCAGCATGCATTATGCATCAGGATACTGCACCGCAAAAGGCTTGGTTTTCCTCAAATAGTTCACTGTCACGGGTTACTTTTAAATGTCAAGGGTGTGCACAGGATTTGGACAAATATATTTGATATCAAGGTTTCCGAATCATAATTGTTTCAAATAATCTAATAATCTAGCACATTCAATGCATATTTTCAGGAAGCTTATGGAGATTATAGTTTGATTTATTTTTATGCAGATTCAACAGTATACCTTTCATATCTTTTAGCCTTCTTTGAGGTGGTCCATTTTTGTGTCCTTCAAGGATATCCTTGTCCAAGGTATTTTGGAGATTACCCACATAGACAGTTCAATCGACTTTGAGAAATCCCCAGAAAAAACAGGATGTAAATACACCATCAGACAGCCAAACAAATGCTAGGCAACACCACATATTGAGCGTAAGTTCTATTGCAGGTATCGTGCCCATATATCTGGCACAGAACCAACCAGCAGCAAACAATTCATTGTATGGAACCAGTGATGAAACCATAGGAAAACTAGGCGACTTAGCAGCAGAAATTGTGATATCCAACACAAACACAACCAATACCAATGCAAATTATATAGGTGCAGGCGAAGACCAAAAGACACCAATTACACAGCAAGACTGCCAGCGATCGGTAACATAGACACACTATCAGAGCACGATTATATAAACCTAGGAACAGGTGCAGAAACAGGATTAGACTTGCTCAAGTCCATAGATCTGGCTATGAGACATTTGAAATAAGGTGGGAAAATGAAAATGAAAAACATTTCTAGTGAATCAATGTCTAGTGAATCTGAGCGCAGCAGAGAGAGGAAAAGGATGGGGGTATGGTGGCGCTGAGAGGATAGCTCAGGGACTGCTGCCAGTCTAAAACAGGATTCAACCCAATAAACAATATACAGAAAAAGGCATCAGTGCAAATCTCTCTCTAGAGGAAGGAAGAGAAAGGCTAAATTGGAGAAAAACAGAAATCGCTGAAATAGCCAACATGGATGAAAGAATCAGAAACTTGCACAGTCACCTGACTGAATATACTGACACCCAAATCGACATGATCAGAGCAGAATTAAAGCTATAATGCTCGAAACTGCAATCATCAATTAAAAATCAAAACACACAAGAAGAAAACATGCATCAAACATTACGCACCCAAAGAGAAACAACAGAAACAATCCTAGAGAAGCAGTGTATTGACCTACAGTCAACAATGGACAGTTTATACAGCAGAATCATGGGAGACCAAGAAAATGAAAGGTCTCTGACTAAATCGATGTTCGACACAACCAGATCGAGCATTGATAGCCTGGCCAAAAAGAATTGATAAACAAGTTTAGTTTAAAATAATCTTTATAAATCCGTCAGATTCTTTGTTTAAGAGATTAGAGTATAAGAGAAAGAGAAAAAAGAGGAAGCTAGAAACAAGAAGTAAGAACAAGGGGTACAGGGGAAAATCGATATTGGAGTTAGATATCGACTCTATATATATCAGCATGGGCCATTCTTGTAGATGTTATTTTTGTTTTTGTCTTGTTGAGGGTAAGTGTAGAAGTCTCTAATGGGTCTGTCAAAGTAGGAATCACTGATAGGAATGGGACTGAAGGGGGATTGAGGGTTTATCTTCTCCGGTCGGGTGCATTGCAGTCAGGCAGTCTGCCAATAAGGTTCTAATATTTCCCGTCATTCCATTGCTTGAACTGTTCGATTGATTTGATTGCTCTTACTGTATTATCTAGTTTATTCCAGCAGTTTGCTGCCCTATGCTCGAGTGAGTGTCTATAGGCAGGGTTCTTTGGCCTTTTTACTTTCAGTAAGTGGCATTGAAAGTGGCTTCAGTGTTGGGTGGTATGGAAATGCTTTTTACTGCCCTGATGTAGTTGGGTGTTTGAGGTTTAGGACCAAAGGAGATTTTTGCCTTGTATTTTGTGATGAAATTTACACCTAAGATCAGTGGGTGGTTTAATTCAGGGACCACATGAAATCTGTTTCTAAATTCATGACCATAAATGAGGAAGTCGACGGTCATTGAGTGATTTCCCTGTATTGGGATTTTATCAGCCATTAATACTGTAAGTTGCACGCGTCTACCATGTGTAAAGTTGGGTGTGGTTGATACTTTATCAGCTATTTTTTGGCTAATAAAAGATAGGGAGGCGCCAGAACCAGTAAGAGCTCTATACAAGTGGTTATTTATGTCAACAGATACTGTACCTTTAGTCAAATCTATACTAACTTGAATGGCCTTACCTTGTTGCCCATATTGATCAGACTTAATCCTCAGTTTCAGGATTGATGTCCTCAGGTTTTGGTCCTCATACTTGGCTTCATCATCGGTAGTGGAGTCCTGGTCCTCATCGTGGTCCATGTATTGAGAGTAGTGGGTGCTGGAGTTGTGAGAGTTAACTGAATTTATTTCTGCTTCAGCATTTAAGTTGAAAAGTAGTGGGGGACAGTCTATTGGTCAGATTCCTCCTAGTGGGGCTGGGGTCAGGCGGTGCTTGAGCGCCTTCCCCTAAATCCTAGTCATCATGATTGTTGTTGGCATTGTCATTATCATGATCAGATTAAGACCCTGTGTGGCTTCTGTTATCCTTTTTGCTGGGAGTTGGGTCTCTAGACTTCTTCATTGACTGTTGCACCCAATTATCTGGGATAGTGAAGTCTACAGGTACCATGAAGGAGACATTATGGCTGTTGTTTGGTTGCCCATTAACTGAGATGAAGACAAAACTCTTGCTGCTTTCTGATGATCTGGATCTTTGGTCAGATCTGGCACTTGATCTGTTTCTTCCTGGAGATTGGTAACCAGATCTATTTCTAGAGTTTGATCTGTTGTCCCTGGAGGCAGATCTGTCCATTGATCTTGATTTCCTGTTGAAATCATTCTTGTATTTATTTTCATAATGTTTGTTGTAATTTCCACTGGGTAGCCTATCTTCCTTCTTGTAGTCATTTTGGTACTTGTCTTTTCTGGACCTGTTGTCCTTGGAATTATTGTTGTATCCAACTGCACACAATTCAGTGTGACTGCTCTGGGCCTGGGCAATTTGTTATTGCTTCAATGTTGAGTTCCTGGTCAAGAGCAAACTCTTCAGCTTTTAGTAGGGTTTTTGGGCTAAAATAGTTTGAATTTTATAAGGTATGGTAGAAACCAAGGATAGGTGAGGCCAAAGACAAAATTCCATGTGTTTCCAGTAACATGACTCAAAGACCTAGGGTTGGTAGGTCGGATTTTTCTGCTTTATACCTAATGATGCTATCAACTAGACACCCAAATATTATATTCATGAAAATTTGATGGAAAATTATGAGAAAAATAAACGGGGAAAAAAATCATTTTGGAACGAAAATTGATGGACAAAATGGAACTAGTCATTGTTAGTGGACGTTTTGGACACAATGGAATTTGGACATATTTGTGGACATTTTGGAACAAATGCTTGTCGACAAAGTGGAATTTGGAACTTTTTGCAGATGTTTCGGAACAAAACCTGGTGGACACAATGGAATCTTAGCATTTGTCTGGACAATCTGGACAACTCGGTGGACGAACTGGAGTTTGCGCACATTTTGGAACAAAACTTGGCGGCCACAATGGAATTTGAACATTTTTGCAGACAAAAGCTGGTGGATAGAATGGAATCTGGACACTTTTGGTGGACACTTTTGAACAAAAACTGGTGGAGAAAATGGAATTTTGAACTTTTTGCAGATGTTTCGGAAAAAAAAGCTGATGAACAAAATGGAATTTGGACATTTTTGCAGATATTTCAGAACGAATCCTGGTGGACAAAATGGAATTTGGACATTTTTACAGATATTTCGAAACAAAACCTGGTGGACAAAATGGAATTTCGAACTTTTTGTGGATGTTTTGGACAAAACCTGGTGGACACAATGGAATAAGTACATTTTGGCCGACATTTCAGAACAAAATACAGTGGACAAAATGGAATTAAGGATCTGGCAGATACATCGGAATGGGTGGACCCAACACACTTCTATTTGCAATATGGAGTTGAATGGAGGTAAAATGTCAATCACGCGAAGAAACATTGCCAAGAAGGTCGGGTATGTTGTGTTGTGTGGAGGTGGGGTGGGGGGTGACTGGGGTGGAAATTTGGTTGTTTTGTTATGGGACCCTGGGCGCTCTTCTGTGTGCTTTGGGTTGGTGGTTAGTTGGGGATGGGGTGTGAAGTTGTGTATATTAGAGGTGTCGGGTTGAGACATCCTTTTTAATATGATGATTGTTGATTACATTGATGAAGAGATAACTCAAGAACCAGTAGATCTATACAGTTTTATATATCTTTTTTGTGTAGGCTTAACAATTGATGTTTCAATGTGAACAATACCTCTCGCTTGGCTAATGAGACGATACACATTTCCATTGTGTGAGATTCCATGCCTGTTTATATTTGGCCTCCTATCCAAATGTAGGTATTGCATATACATTGAATTTTCTAATTTGCCAGAAATTTTCACCCTTGATTATGGTCTAAAGTTCAATGTGTACTGTATGTCCAACTTCAATCTTGCCATGAATATGTGTAGGCCCGGTTCATGATCCTAATGGTCTAAAGTGTACATCTAGATTTTAAATGGCGGTCCAAAATAAATAGTTATTTAGATCTGTTTAGGGTTCAGTAGGTTAGGCATGTTATGTTTCTGGTTTCTTTCTCAATCTTCTTGGATGGAATGGCATGTTCATTGCATTCCAGGAATTCATGTCAATCTGTATTTGGCATGGTGTTTTCCTCAATTGGCTTCGAAGGTGTTACATATACGTCAATATTTTTTTTGAGTGGTCCATATTGGGCCAATAGAAGTCAGTGTAAGTGCTGTCAGTCCTGTCTGGTCTGTTGTGCCTGTCATTGAGCACTAGTGCAGCATGTCTGCATCAGTACTCACTGGTCTAATCAGCATTGTAGCTGAGTGCGGCGGTGAGCAGTCACACAAGTGAGATTCTAAAATTCAGATGTGTCACTTTATATATCATGTTCTGTTTTTGAAAGTGCTTTCTCACACATATCACCTCTTTACCTAGCTATTCAATTTATCTGATCTTACATGTATGTAAATAACCTGGGCGGTGAGGAATAAGGTCTCCAGTCAGTTTTTTACTGATCGCTTTCCGTATCAGTTATAACTCTCATACATGTATGTAACTGGTTAGAAATAGGGAAGTGAGGAGAAGGTGGATTCTCCGATCAGATGGTCATTGATCTCTTGCTGTCACAACCAGTCATGCTTGTACACTATATTTCATCGAGTTGATCATTCATCTCTTTCATACACAATACAAGTCATGTGGTTGGAGTGGCGAGGAGAAATCTAATTATCCAGTCAGTTGACGGCTGGTTACTTGCTGTCCCTTAATCTCAAGTATAGTGCTGGGGTAATCTAGGTTATCTTAAAGTCACTTAGCGCTGGTTACTACATCTGGTGCATAGTGGTTTTTCTTACTATGGAAGTCATCCTTATTTCTCTTTAGGAAATCTGCCGAAATAGGTATGTGCCCGACAAAATCATGATCTTCAAAAACTACTTAAATATTATGCTTTCTTGTCATATTTTCTATTCTCACCAAAAGGTGTCTTTTTATGTCTGTGATGATATTGTTATCTCTACACGTTGTTTGCCAATTGCTATTTATATATCAATTGGTTCGCCCTTATAGTATGCCTGTCTATGAAAGGTAGGGTTCCATTATTCAATGTCTCCTTTTTAGTGCTCAATGTATACATTATGACTTCATCCGCCCTACCTCACACCATGACTTTGGGTAGAATCTAGATCCTAACTTTGCATATAGGTCGCACCATGCTTATAGGACGCACCTTGAGTCGAGGACACACTTTGCTTATAGGATGCACTTAGAGTTGGGGCAAGTCCTATAGGACGCACATGCTTTCATATTTTTGTCCTTTGATTACTGCTCTATGATATAATATACCTGTATATAAGACAATGTAACAGCTGGAATCATTTCGGCTGTAATGCAGACTAGCCAGGGATTGATATGGTAAATGGAGAGGCTAAATAAACATAAGCTGTGGGGATTAAGACAGTAGGTACAAGTTGAGGCAGATGCCTAACGTGACCCATGCCCATTCCTCTTTAAGCTCTGAATTTGGGTTGCCAGGGCTCTGTTTTTCCACTATGTTGAAATGTATTAAAATGATAAAAAAGGATATCAGATATGAGGTAAACATACTGAAATAGGTCTCCTGTGGAATAAACACATATTGTGAAGGGCTTTAATGTCCCAATGGAGGCCTGGCGAGTAGTATGACTTTGTTGGGAGGCAATGGTGATAATATTCTAGGGTATGGGAAGGATCTTTCTAGAGTTAAAGGAAATTCATTCATCAAAATGTTGACCACTTTTAGCAACCCCATTGGGACTTTCACCAAAATCTGAGGTTGTCCTGAATGCTGTGCAGTGTCCATGGTACCCTGTATAAAGTGAGGGTGAAATGGAGCATTAGTGCAAGGCTACAGAAATTGTACTGTAAATAGCGACAAAATCTCAGAACTGCACATGGTGCTCCCAGGAACCAGTCCACTCCGGATATAGTCGCTATAGAGGTTTGTTGTGCCTCTACAAGGGTAAAAACTGACAAGTTCAACATGGGGCTTCCAAAATCTGACAAGCACGACACTCCGCTTTTAAGTCAACAGACACGGCAGGCAACACAGCTGTTTTTCTCGGCACCCATGTAGTGTTGTGCTGTGTGGCTAAAACCCAGCATAACATCTGTCCACGTCCAAGGAACCAGCTGCAGGCGTAGCATGAATTCTGCATCAAGACACCTGATTGATCTAGCCACACAAAAAGGAAGTGTCGCCTGGAACGGGAAGTAAGGCTGCAAGTTGTTAACTGCACCACAAAGTGCTTGGTCCTTGTTAAATTGGTCACTGCCGTTAAGTTACTATTAAATGTCAAGGATGTACACCAAATACAAAAAAAAGGTGGAGCTTAGTAAAATGAGTATCATGGAATTGGTGTTCAAAATTGAAGTGTACTTGTATCATTATTAGATGCTGATATACCAGGATGAAACATATATATCCAGGGTACACTATCAAGTTGAAAAGAGTTGATTGATGGGCTGTCAATAGTCATGTAATTTGCAAAGGTATCATTTGCATCAAATGTAAGTATCTTAGACAAGGGGACTATTTGCACATGTACAATTGAAGAACAGCGATATCACTGTATCAATGGAGTCAAATTTCAATTTGATCAAATAAAGAAAAAAACATACTGATATTTGTATTACATCATCTGGAAGCTGTTTTTCCACATAGGTATTATTTATCAACATATGGAGGGTCAGATACGGACATCATATGGAGAAAATATTTTAAATTATACAATCTTTTTATAAAAGGGCTCCATGTAGGGTCCATATATAAAAGCTTAAAATACTGAGTCTCATCTAGGTCACCTGACCCCCTCCCAGGTAGCCACCACACACACAAGGAGGCCACCATATTGTTTTGGTTGGTCCCCAATTTTTTCTAGACCTGGTGGTCTACCTAGAGGTACACCTGTGCTACCACCTCTGTTTGGGGGTACTAAGCCCCCCTCAGGGCCTCTCCCCTACTCTGAAGGTGAGGAGGAGGGTGAGGATAGCTCCAACAGCGAGGAGGAGGCCAAGCGCAAGAAGAAGAAAAAGAAGAAGAAGCCCTTCGCTCTCTGTAGACACCTCCCTAAAGGGGTTAAAAATGCCATTTCATTTGCACAGCTGGTAGGTGCCCTCTCTAGACTCCACTCCATTCACCTGATGAAGGACCCTCGGACTCCTTATTGTGGCAACATACAATACCACATTCAGTTTTTGTGTGACAGGGAGGCCATGGGTCTGTACACATTAGATCAGCTCCGTTGTTATGATTATGGAGTCAGAGAAAGGGCCAACCACTACGAAGGCCAGGCTTTTGTGTATGGGGATGAGGAGATGATCAACTTACACCTGGTACACAAGCCTACTACTACCTCCTCCTCCACCCAGGGAGGGGCCCAAGGTGGGGGTTCCAAGAAGAAGAGGAATAAATCCAAATTTGAACCTGACCCCTCTATGCCCTGTTGGAGGTACAACAACTTCAAATGCAGATCAGGTGATGACTGTCAGCAGCAGCATGTCTGTTACCACTGCTGGGGTGCATCCCACAAGATGAGAGATGGGAGATTGGCTCTATGGTGTCTGGTTCTACAAGTACATACCAGCACTCCCCTACTATGCTGACCATTTCTTCCCGGTCCCTACATTTGATGATTTGTCTCATGACATCAACATCCAGGAACTTTGGCCTGTACTGATGGCCCTGGTCAGGTGGGGTCCAGTGTATAGGGACACTACCATTCTCATCTTGAGTGATAATACCCAGGTTTGCAGTATGTTGAGCTCTGGTAGGAGCCGTAATAATGTCAGCATGGACCTGCTGCGAGAATCGTTTTGGCTCGCCTTCACGTACAATGTCAATATCAAATGTTCCTATATCAGGTCTAGTGATAATATTGAGGCCGATTACATTTCTCGCTTAGCATACCCCCAAGTTGCAGCAGTCTCACCTCCTTTTCCCATGTGTTGTAGGTCTGTCCCTGTTACGTCAGGAGGCCCGGAGTCTACAAGACCAAACCCTGGCTGAGAGCTCGTACAGATAGTACAGGTCTAGGTGGAAAGACTATCATGAATTTTGTGCCTTATTTGACATCCAGCCACTTCCATGTACCCAGGAGAGTGTTTGTTTATATGTGGCTTACCTAGCCCGGAGGCTTAAGTATTCAAGCATTGAACAGTATGTAAGTGCCCTGTCATATCTGCAGCACGGTTACACTCCAGTCAATGCTACCAATTTCATGGTCAAACGGACAATGTTAGGGGCCAAGCGTAAGCTAGGTTATTCGCCAGTGCAAGCTATGCCTTTTGAGCCTATACATCTCCTCCAATTCTACAAGCATCTGGACATGTCAGTGTCTTTTCATTTGTGTTGGTGGACGGCAGCCATTACTGCATTTCGGGGCCTTCTACGCAAAGCACACGTAACAAGTTCCTCCCATGCTATATGTCTGCAGGATTTATCTTTCCATGACTGGGGGCTACTCCTGACCTTGCCTCATACAAAGTCAATTCAATATTGTGAGCGGGTGCTTGAAATCCTGTTCAGCATCATACCAGGATCGCCTTTATGCGTCACCTCTTATGTTCGCCGGCTCATCGACCACACTGGGTTGGGGGCAGGTCAGGAAGTGTTTCAGTACTGGGAGCGAGGACGCTTACGACCAATGACTTATTCAGCCTTTGCCACTGAACTCCATCGCCTGTCAGAATTGTGTGGTATTGTGGGCAAAGTGTCCACCCATTCCCTCCGCAGAGGCGGAGCATCATATCTGTCCTCGATTGGTTGGAATCTTATCGACATAAAATCCAGAGGCGATTGGCAAAGTCTCGCGGTATTGTTATATCTTGTTGATAGCCTGACTCAAAAGGTGTCAAAGGACAAGGTTGCAACCTCCTTTCTTCATGTTTGTGTTTAGTTATGTTTTTCCTTACACCAGGACAATTGTCTTGGAGGTCTTGGGCGTTAAGAGCGCCAATTGTGACAACTTAATTACTGTTTGGTTACATATCTTTAGTAAGTATAGCGGTCATATATGGGTGTTATAATTATCTAGCTACTAGTTATTATAATGGTATATATTGTAGCGGTTCTGCTACTCAGGTGTCTGCTACATTGGGACTCACATAGGGGGCAGGCCTGCATAGTCTCATCTAGGTCACCTGACCCCCTCCCAGGTAGCCACCACACACACAAAGAGGCCACCATATTGTTTTGGTTGGTCCCCAATTTTTTCTTTTTGTTTTCTTAATAAATTAAGGGCATTAAGAGCGCCAATTGTGACAACTTAATTACTGTTTGGTTATATATCCTTAGTTAAGTATAGAGGTTATATATATATATATATATATATATATATATATATATATATATATATATATGGATCCAATAAACTTGATAAATGAATAGCACAAATGGATATGTATTTGGCATATCATCTCTCAGAGTGCCTTATTGAATCAATCTGCCCCAATTCCCCAAAAATACGAATTCAATTGGCCTACAGCACTGACAGTTCCACATGCTCCCACCTCTGCACAGCTCTCCTACGCCCCAGGGGCCTCCCTACTGAACATGATTCCATGATGTGTACAGATGACAGCAGGTAACTGTTACTGTCAGTAAGGTTGATAGGGTGGAAGTATGTGTTGCTGTACATCTACTGTCTTTGCCAGATAGCACAGTTGGTGGCACTTTATTCTCTTTTCCTTCATATCAGGGGATGGTGATGTATCAGAGATGGAACCAAGATGAAACAAAGAGAGAGGAAAAAAGTCAGAGAGAGAGAGAAATATAAAATGGCAGAGGGAGAGAGAGATGACTGACAGACAGGCAGACAGGGAAAGATATAGACTATGGAAGACAGAAGCAGGGATATGATCGATACAGTTGAGGTAGGAAAGCTAAAAAAAATGAAGAGTTATTTATTCAAAGTATTTTGTTCTGAGCCTCTGACATTTCTATGTAGAACATCTTTATGATAAAACACATGCAACTAGCAAGTTTCTACATGGGCTTGTTAAACATTTTACTCGTGTTTTTCATGGCATACACTGTGGAAGAAGAATCTTCTTAAAATACTGACAGCTCTCCAGCAACTGAGACAGGGCTTTTACCTCATACCACAGCACCTTACTGTACCCCTTTCAGGGTCTCATAGTAGAAATACAGCTGCTTCACTAACTCACAATCAGCCTCAATAATCCAGGCCGATACTTAGGACCTGGAGAGGTCTTTACTTGTGACTTTTGATGCTATAAAATGGGCAGCCTTGGACACCCATTTTCAGCAGAGGGAGGTCAAGGGCCAAGTGAGAGTTCTTGGGTTCTTGGGCACCCCCTCAGCAATAAACAATCCCCATGTACAGTGCTTAATAGAAGGAAGTTATTTAGCCAAAATGAGAAAAAAATGATATAATACAAGGGAATGTTCAACAATTACATCATTGCTAAGGGGGTGGGGTGGGGGGCTCTTTTGGTACCGGTGACAAACAGTGACATTAGGGTGGGGTGTCCTAAAAAGTGCCAATTAATATTTTAGTTATCACCACCGGAAAAAAGGAATGGTCTTCACAATTCATTGGGGCTCAGAGGGCCCCACTCCATTCCAACTGATCCCTTCACCCCTGATTGATGCCTCATCCCTACTGCCCCACCCCCTGCCCTTATAAAATCTCTATCAGTGTGGGAAAGAAACTGGGGAAAGAAGGTAATGTTTGTTGGTTCAGAAAACAGACAAAATTTAAGACATGCTCAGGGCTTCTTTCCACAAGTCCCATTCTGACACCCCCACCCCCTGTTAAGAAAATGATAACCTGTAGGTCTAGTACAGTTGTTTCCTAGAGCCTCACTATTTGGCTGATTTTTGTGAATGAATGTTACATCCACAAACCCCCCTGCTGCTTTGGCTAACTGTATGTAACACATCAACATTTGTCAAAATACCTGAAGTATGAGCCTTTACTTTCAGGAATAATTCCTCACTTTACACCCTTATCTATGTTAGTTCCAGCCCAGTAACCCATTCTGTATATCCATGGACTTTCTGGTCAGATAACAGGGGAAATATTAGTCTAATATGTGCAGCGGGTTTCCAGTACCCATACTCGTTGCCTAGGATATCTCTCCACGCAGCTGCTTAGCAGTTTCTCACCCTCACAGCCGATTCTGCTTGCACAACACTGTTGCACAGACTAATAGATTAAGAAATGAAAGGAGAATGTGCAAAATGGCTGACTACTGTCATTAGAACAGCTTTGCAGCAGTCACTCTGAGAACTAATCAGTTAATTTACAAGTTTTTGATGCCTGTGTATTATTATATTGACTACCGCTGAGCCGTTCATACTCTATTCCTGTTTCAATGTTGTCTTATTCATTCTACTTATCTATTTTGGCTAACGAGAAGAGCTTCCATATCTGCATGATGTTTTTGCCAAATAAAATTTTCAATCAATCAATTTTTCCAAGTAGAACATCACACATTTCTGAAATTAGGAGATAAGTAATGTGTGGACTGCATTTGTTTGAAAATGGAAATATTTTCTCCGTGTGAGGGACGTTGGAAATTCTGAATGTGCTGCTGCAAAGTTGACCACTAATTCTGATGACTATATAAGGAATGGTTGGCAAAGTAGGACCCTCGGCCTTCAGGCTGAGGTCCCACTTTGCAAAAGACCATTCCTTAAAAAAACAGTGACATAATTGTTGAACGTTCCCTAAGATTTTAGTCTATATACTACTGAAAGAAGTTATAGCCCACTAAAAGTCTGATCTATGCATAGGTCTTGTGTATGTGTCACCTACAAGGTTATGCATGAGATATACTCTATGGGTCAAAAGGCAATCTCATAATTATATAGGAGCCAAGGGCAAAAATATATGCTACTGCTTCCTGCAGGTGTCGAATATAGGCCCTAGGTATCAGAGTGACAAAATGAATTACCTTTGGTGGTGCACAGTACAGCCTCTATCATTTGGCTCTTGGATTATTGTGCACTAAGCTTTGACCAGGCCCTTTACTGCAATGCACTGGTAGTTAACAGGGTGGGATCAGTGGGGGCATGGTGATCAAAACTACAGGGCTGGCCCAGGCGGTATATTCCAATACTGCCTGGGGGGTCAGAGGCTGACTCACAATAGAGTGATTCATTGTACAGATTTGGCGAATGCCTGGTGCAGTCAGCAGTCAGTTCCTAGAGTGTATGATTGATAAAAATAAAAACCATTACAATCGTTATTTTGACAGATTCTGACAGACAGTCAAAGTAAAGGCAAAAAGGAGGCAGGTGGTGCGCAAAGACTAGAGAGAAGCAATGTTACTTGCAGAGCATTTGGGTATGTCTGAGATTCCTTCTTAGTTTATTGAATGCATCCTTTACAGTTGTAGACACCACCCAGAGGAGGGGAATGAAGGATAGAATTAATTAGTGTAATGTTTGTAGGATTGACATGCGCCTGGAGCACAGGACAAACCAATTCATTCACCCTTCGCTACCCACAATCCCACAGGACCCGTTCTTACTTCCTGCATCCAAGCCTCTTTCCAAGCAGCTGTTTCACAAGATTCTGTACCAGCTCTTACAAACTGCTGTAATTTACCTCAAATATAAGGTCCATTATGAGTTCAGAAATAAGCTATAGAAGGTGCATTCGTAGTCATATTTTGGGCATTTTAGTAGAATTCTTTATATTAAA
This sequence comes from Acholoe squamosa, assembly GCA_949317995.1. Lineage (NCBI taxonomy): Eukaryota > Metazoa > Annelida > Polychaeta > Phyllodocida > Polynoidae > Acholoe > Acholoe squamosa. The sequence continues at coordinate 13,366,786 of OX439045.1, read as the reverse complement.
ATCCTCAACTAAATTGTGCGCTCTCCAACTTTCCTGATAGTATAAGGGACACTGGGGTCCATCATAGTATATTTATAAGCTGCACCCTATACATAATGTGCTACAGTACAGAGTGAAGACCTGGTCTTTTACTATATGGTTGCCAGTAATGATCAATGACTGTTTTACAAGTATGACAGGGCCTTGTGAGCATATCATATAGAGCAAAATACAGCTTCTGTCACAATTATTTCATCCCTCGAAAGGTGACTCAGTTAGGGTAGATTAACCTTGAGATGTTTACCCCACAAATTTGCCATTGGATACAGATTTAATTTTGCATCAACATTGAAAAATTGTTGATGACCATTGAATCTACCAGTTAGTAATGTTATGGCTATACATGTGGGGTGGACGTCTCAAGGTATGTTACCGTCTTTATGTTAATCTACATTGATTCGGGGGTCTCCCAGTCCTGGTATATCGTAAGAGGAAAACTGTTTTACAGCCAGAAGGACCCTCTGCTAATTGTTAAACAGGCCTTGAAAGATCTAACTGGTGGATGTTGCTAAACCATTGGAAGTCACATCTGTTGGAGGTGTACTTCCAAAAACGGAAGGCACTCATCTTTGGTAGTCTCTTCTCTATTGCATTGCCAAATGGCACTTCCCAACAGAAGTGGTCCAGAAGTGGTTACTAACAACCCCTCAACTGGAAGTTGCTTCCTACACTCTGTCGCATAAGTATATAGTTGTGGGCAGTCTGGGAGGCACTCAGGTGTGACCACTTTTTGCAACACAGTTTGATATGCGGGAAAGTGACTACTTCTGGACTACAGTGTTGGAAGTGATACTGAGTGGTTAAGTAGAGGAGGGAAGTGGGAAGTGAGGTACCTACCCTGGAAAGCAACCACCCAATCTTTTCGCAACAGCCTCCTGATGTCATTAAGGGTGAGATGGGACCTGCAGGCTTTCTAGTTCAAGCCTCAAACAAAGAAACCATCCAAGCTGTGGTATGTCGTTTTATACCTTAGCCAATTTACAGAAATGTCATTTTTGTCATTCCTTTACAATTATATGGGATCCAGTATCATATAAACTAGTTGTCACTCACCATTTACATGCTTCAACATGCTAACACCATACTCCATAGTGCCTGGAGAGTGAGAATATGTAAAGTGTTATGCCTGTCACTCACCTGAATTAGATACTGCTGCAGTTCCCACCTCCAGCCAAAGAGGGCAGGTTGGTTGATCGATTGGTCAGTGGCAGTATCTGATCATGACACGTTCACAGTAAATTAGTGTCAGGATGTGTGGGCTAGGGTGATGGACTCACACTTAGAGTCCAAAACGTGCACCAAGTGCCAGGATGTGCTAGACACAAGGTAACTCAATCTAACACCTTGTGTACAGACTCAGACAGACTCAAGTTGACTCAATGAGTGGGACTCACAGTGACTCAAACCAGCACTATGGGTTAGACTCACAGTCACTCAAACTGGCACTATGGGGTAGACTCACAGTCACTCAAACTGGCACTATGGGGTAGACTCACAGTCACTCAAACTGGCACTATGGGGTAGACTCACAGTCACTCAGACTGGCACTATGGGGTAGACCCACAGTCACTCAAACTGGCACTATGGGGTAGACTCACAGTCACTCAAACTGTCACTATGGGGTACACTCACAGTCACTCAAACTGACACTATGTGGTTACTTTGTGTTTAGGGTGGGGGAGGGGGCTCTAATGTATAACTTTGATTCTTTATTAATTATTGAAACATCAATTTAACTGCTCCTTCTTCCATAATAGCATTCATGTGCTATATTCCTGCTCAGTGTGAAACAATTATCTTGTAATTCCAAAGGATTTTCCTCCTCCAAGAGCATACCTATTAAAAAGAAAGCAATAAAAGCTCCATGAGAATGGTGGTGATAGACACAGCATATGTGATACCTAATGTGTATGGACTATAATGTCACTGTCAACATATCTTAAAAACTTAGAATACAGAATTAAGAAAACTAAGAACTAAGTGACCTCTTACTAACCATAGGATGAATATGTCCTTTTTCTTCATTTGAAGGCATCAAACTACATGAATGTGAATGAAGAAATGAAGTATAACATACACTCATCAAGCAGAATAGATAGCAGTTTTTATCCTCCCTGAAGACCTGATATTTCTTGTATCATGTGAACCAAATAGGTCCACGCAGATCAGCCTCTAGAAACAGCCGCGACCAATCGCAGACCAGTCATAAGTATTTATAACTGTAGTTATAACTTCAGTTGTATCTTGAATTATAGTTTACAACTGAGATATGACTGGTGAGAGATAAGAATGGTTGTAGTTGTAAGTTTAGCAGCCTGCTAAACAGATATTTAATGTTCATTATCATGTCCAGCTTCTGAAACACCCCACAGAGGAGAGCAGCATGCTTATGTGATGCATCTGGTGACGTCACAATTGGGCTAAATGCATGAGTCGTTGCATTTTTTAAGTATAGTGGGTATAACAAAAATGTTTTATAATAAGAATGATAAATTATACACTATCATGATCTTATATCAGAACCTTCTGTAGGGTTATCTTTTAATATTTCTCAAAGGAAATAGACAAAGTGTGTCTGTAAAATGCTAAAAACAGTATCTACTTGTAGGCTAGCAGTGCTGTTCAAGCATTAAATGGGTGCATTTAGCCGAATTGTGACCTCATGAGATACATGACAAAAACCTGCTGCTCTCCTATAATGAGGTATATTATGATAGCGATGCAAGACTATTTTATTTTGATAAAAAGGCTATCAAAATACGATGTCATGAAAGTAGGGTAGTGTTTCCCTTTAAAGACTGAGGAAATCCTGTACGCTCGAGCTGCAAGCCAAGAGAGTGTCAGGGAGGGTCTTAACACGAAGATAAAAGCTGAGACTCAGCTTGCCATATAGAAGACAAGACTAAGGCTACTGGCTTGATCACTGACGTGTTGAATGATCAAGCTACAATGATCGGCTATGCTAAGGACAAGCTATGAAAAGATCTCCAATAAAAAGCGGAGAGAGCTACTCCAGACTACAAAGAGGTCATTTTTGGGTGCCCGTAGAGGAGGCAGCCGAGGGGCCCCCAGCCCTCGAATAATTATGGCTTCAACCAAGGTAACTGCTCACCATCATATGACTTCTCTGGTGGACAGGGAAACTTCACTCGCCGGCACCCAGGCCGGTGGGGGGAGGGGCCGATTCTAAAAGGCCACCCCCACATGACTGACCTGATTGTTGACAATAATGGACCAACCAAGGACTATGGTGATAGAACAAGGACTGAACTGATCAAACAAACCCCTATATCTGGTATGGAAAAAGGTGATGGTAGCACAATCATTGTGAAATCAGACTCTGTTGTCTCAAAAGACAGTTGCACAAGTTATGAAAATTCTGTTTATGTTTGTTGAAAAGTCGATTGTGATCAAGAAAATGTTTACTTGTTTGAGAAAAAAAAAGAAAAAAAGTGTTCAACATGCACTAGCCATGTAAATACCGGTGTTGTGTTCAGTGTATCTAGTGATAAAAGGTGCTCTGGCAATGGTAAGAGCATGCTAGACTCAAAAACGAAACAGTCTAAAAACTCAGGCACTAAACAGGGCGAGAAAAGGCTGGTGCGCGGTGTAGGGTAGAGAACCATCTTTGACAATGTTAAACAAAGCCCTCAATAAATCAGGTCAACCCAAAATCCTTAAAAAAACATAATTTGAACACCCACCAATGCAAAGCTCTGCAGAGCCTAGCAAAGGACAAATCAATCACCATTAAACCTGCAGATAAAGGTGGAGCTAAAGTAATTCAAAACACTATTGACTACATCTTAGAAGCAGACTGACAATTATCAGATGATAAAACTCATCTAAAACTTGATAATGATCCCACGACTGCCTAGCAAGCCAAAATTGAGGAATGGGTTCAGACAATGGTCGAAAATAAAGAAATCCCCCCAAAAAGGTGGCCAATAGAACAAAACAACCAAGGGCACCTCAAATTTATTTTCTTCCAAAAATTCACAAAAAAAAGGACCCCGCTCCTGGGAGACCTTTTTGCTCGGCCAATGGCTATCCCACAGAACGAATATCGGCCTTAATAGACAGGTTTTTGAGACCATTAGTACAAAAGAGTGCTTCCTATGTAAAAGATACCACAGGAGGGTGGTTCATAAAAAAATCAACATGCATTTGAAAGTATGTAAAATGTGCTCAGTATTTAAAAAATAAATATGGTATACATGGTCTCATTTAGACTGTCAAAATATATGTTGAGTTAAGTTAGTGACCAATTCTAAAAGTCATCAACATGTAAAATACATTACTAACAGGGTTGAAAAATCCATGTTCATAGCCAACTCAGCATATATAATTTAAATTCTGCACACCATTTATGGAGGGGTCTTAACCTCATCCTAAGTGAAAAAAATGTTTTATTATCAATTATTCATAACTGGGGATAACTGTATATTAAACGTTTTTTTCATTCATTTTGATATATACAGAATTGGATTTAGGCGGCATTACTTTCACATAATAGAAAGGTAACATTTTTACATGTTCACAAATCCATGTTTAAAAAGTCATATTTTTGTTCATTAAAGGGGTACAAGGCTCTTCTTTATATATATATATATATATATGGAACTATATACACTCGTGTATATATATATAATTAACCGCGAACGGTTAGGGACTATTTGCAGCGCGCATTGGTATCTATGAGGTCATAGTATGACGTCATGGTAAATAACTCCTCCAGTATATAAGGGGCGGGTTCAAAGTAACCGTCAATTGGCGAGTCTCACCTGTACAGGTAACACCACGCTGGGTGTTTCCTTGATTTTTAACGGTTTTCCTTGGTTGACACTTGATTTTTGGATCAAGATGGGGAGGAAATCAACTAGAAATGCTACTACTTCTAGAAAATCGGCCAAATCGGCAAAGAAAACGGTGGAATCGGCCAATTTAGGATTTTCGAGTGAGTTGGATTCGTCTTGTGTAGATCGGAGATCTACATCGCCCTAGCACGCTAAGGGGTTGGAAGAGAATCTATTCACTGACCAGACGGAGAGGCTGGAGTCGCTAGAGGATGAACTATGCAATATCAAGGGTTTGCTACAGGAGCTGGTGGCTGGAAAGGACAAGAAAGACGAGACGAAACCAACGGAGGGGGCGTGGCAGCATACACGTGCGAATGTTTGTCAACGGCCGGTGACGTCATCGCATCGAGAGCGCAGCCGCGTAACCAGGCAGCGGTCCCCCAGCGTCCTTAGCGACGGTTCGAAATGGGACGAAGTTGGGCATCGTGGTCGTCGCCGGAGATCTAAATCATCTTTCTCTGCTCGTCACAGACTTCGGTCGTCTTCAGGAGGGTCGTCAATAGATTCCACTGCATCCAAGCTTCACGCCAATACCAAATATGGTGAGTTTGACCACGAAGTATATGTAAAAAAACGGGAAAAAATCGATACCGTTGAGAAATTGATGCTAGTCAACTTGTATTTTGTCTTAGATTATTACAAAGACAACAGTGATGTAGAAGGCATGTTGAGGCATCTCCAAGTCCTGGTTGAAAAAGCTGGGACAAAAATGTATACAGTAGCAGCTCTAGTGTCGTACGATAAATCAGTTAGGACCAGGGCAAATAAGGATGGGATAGAGGCTTTTGGAGTGATAGATAACTCTGACATTCTTAGGCACCTATCATATGATGGTACTGTTCAAGCACAGAAGGCTTATGCTACTAAGACTAGGAATGGTTTCAAACAGAAAATCTCAAATAACTCCTGCTATGCTTTTAATAGAGCAGAAGGTTGTGTACGGGACCCCTGTAAATACAAACATGTCTGCAGTGGTTGCAGCTCCTCAGGTCATGGTAAAACTGAATGCCATAAGGCCAGGAGTGAATAGGAAACTGTAGGGGGTCGGTGTCCCATAGCTTGTAATGAAATTTGTTTGATGCATATATAATTTAAATTCTGCACACCATTTATGGAGGGGTCTTAACCTCATCCTAAGTGAAAAAAATGTTTTATTATCAATTATTCATAACTGGGGATAACTGTATATTAAACGTTTTTTTCATTCATTTTGATATATACAGAATTGGATTTAGGCGGCATTACTTTCACATAATAGAAAGGTAACATTTTTACATGTTCACAAATCCATGTTTAAAAAGTCATATTTTTGTTCATTAAAGGGGTACAAGGCTCTTCTTTATATATATATATATATATGGAACTATATACACTCGTGTATAAATATATACTTTGGGGGCCTTTTATCCACTCCACTCCTTGAAGCATAGTAGAACATACTCATTGGGTATAATGGGTAGGTTAAAGTTAAGAAGTATCAGACACTTTGTGAGCAATACTAAGTCTGCTTCAGCTAAAATGTTTTTTAATATGATGGAAAACATAGCACTAAAGGATTAAGCATAATGTTAGCTACTAGGGGGCATCAAAAGTGCAAAAACTGGTTTTACACCTAAATGAAGAGCATGTCTCCTCTTTAAAAGAAATCACATTGTTATTAAATTGTCAACTTCTGGTTTCACAAGTGACCTAAGAATATTCATTTTGGTAAAATATTGTCAAAATATACAGTCGGACATTGCCCAAAGTTTCCTTATAAGTTTTTACTAGAATGCCCTTAAATTATCATATATGATAGTGCCACCTAATGTTTGTGTTATACACCAAACCCCTTTGATGTTGCATTTTCAAAAATGTCCAAATATTTTTAAAATATTTATTTGAATATTCTCTACCATCTTGATAGTACGAATATTGAGAAGACAAGCAGAAATCCCTCCCAGCCAGCATGCCCGCAAGGGTCAGAAATGGGATTCCTGTGGGCCTCTGGCTGGTACGTAGCTAGCCCAGACGTGGCCTGAAGCTGCTAAATGTCTGAGCTGCCAGATTGGGCTGAGGTGGGCTAGTCCAGAACCCTCTTTTCACTATATACGTAATTTTTTTAAGGTTTGCACTGTTTATATGTGTAGGGGTATGAAATTATATATATAACACTCATTATGTTCATCCTCCCATGGGACTCAGAACCAGGTCTCAGGGTGTGATGGAGGGATCTGGATGGCAGGTGGCAGCACCTGCCTTCGGTTTCATATCAATTACACAAGGGGGCCCACCACTCGTGTGTCACACATCACGTGACGAGTCTGAGTTCTGCGGGCTTGTCCCATATATAAACAAGGACAGTTTTCTTGTTACTACTTCAGTAGTGGTCAAGACCACTGCTCAAATCCTGAGGTTGTTACCATAAGGGTAACCAAATGCCATGTACCCTGTAGAGGCTGGATGGTATTTAATAAACTTGATTGCTTACCCAGAACTTCTTCTCTTTTTGTTATTGCTTAACCTAACTGAAACGTCAAACCACTACAACATACATCTCTCTCAGCTATCTCTCTACCATTTCAACTACAGTCATCACAGCAGGCAAGTTAGGTCAGCAGGAACAGCACTGGCCCAGGTAGCACACAAAAATTTGCCAATGTTGGCCCGACGCATCGGGCCAAAGTTGGGCCAACGTTGGCTGCCCATCGGGCCTACGTAGGCCCGACCAGTGGCATTTGCCAACCAGATGCCAACATTGGCCCAATGTTGGCAGGACATCGGCAAATGGTCGGCCAGGGGCTGATGTTTGCCGACCAAATGCCAACATTTGGCCTACGTTGACCAGAGGAATCCCATCGGCAGCCTTTGTGGATGTTCTGGCTATGCTTATATTTGAGAATAAATGAAATAATTTGAATAAAGCCATATCGCATTAATTTATATTAATTACATATTCATACATAGTTTTCTATGGGACTTTTATAAACTACTTTCTTCCATGAGATAAGATCTAACCCCCTTGCCCCAGTGAAACCCTTGAACATTTCTCCACATAAGGGCAGAGTCATTTATTGCTAGCTTGGGGGGTCTTGATGGATTTTAGTGGATCAGTAAATTTCTGTCCAACCCCCCCATCCCACCAACATGGGAAAAGTTTTTGTGACCCCCATACTGAGTACCAATTTAGCAAAATGGCTCACTACAAAATGCAAATGGAATGCTGTGTTGCAATGAGTATTCGGATTTGCCCATATTTAGTTATGAATTCCCCTCCAAATGTGAGGGTTTATTAGATGTTTCGCCCCCCCCACAATGAAATTCCCATTTTAAATGACCCCCACCCCATATCTAGCAAGCCACCCCCCCTCCCCACCTGGATTAAATGACTCGACCCTAAGGAGCTGTGATTATTCGCAAATCCTATCACCTTTTTCTAGATGATGTATAGTCCACTTTACATATATTACACCACCAAATTACACAGTGTCCCCTACTTCTAATGAGGTCATCTGGCCAAAACCTGCTCACAGAGTGACAAAACTATAACATATTGGGTTGCTAGGCAGCTGACTACAAACATGGACCCTTGCCAGTAGTCACTTCACCATGGGAGACCACATATGTAGGCTGGGGTTCCCCAGTCTATGTATAGACATCATGACAGCTGGTTACCACACTTCCTGCTACACAGAAAGTGACCAGCAGCACTGGGGAATCCCAATGAGGTCATACTTCATGGTTGACCAGTCATAAGAGGGGGGGGGGGTCCCAATATCCATCTGAAATTATGACATCATAGCTGGTGCGTTCTACTATAGAATATGGTATAGCAAGGGATTCCCCTCTTTCCCATGGTGTTCAGTTACAGTATAAATATGAAATTAATGGTCACAGTAAAAAACTTTTTATTTAACATTTTACTGAAGATGTAAAATTTATACCATCTATAATTGCCCTCATCATGTATTCAGACTCATGTTCAATAAACATTGAATGTGCTCAGAATTATTCTGTGAACATAAACTCTTTAGAATCCAAAATTCATTCTGAAAAGAAATCATGTCTAATTACATGGTCAAGCAGATACATGTTGAATTGTTGTGAATCAACCTCCTGACTTTATAAACAAAATTGAAAGTCTAAAAAACATCACCTCTGACACCATAATATGACCCTTAGACGTGACCTCACTGTAAACCAATATTCCCAATGATGAGGGGATAGCAATTATAGGCAAAACCTTAGAAGAAAGAAGAAAGGGGGAAAAGAATCCAAAGAACAAATCACTAGTGGATTTACTAGAGATCGTTCTCAAAAACAATAATCTGCAGTTCAATAATCAAAATTATCTCAAGATAGGTGGTACTGCTATGGGCACACGTGTTGCTCCATCATATACCAACCTATTTATGGCCCACCTGGAGGAAGAGCTGCTCAATCAGTCCACACTAAAACCTACTGTCTGGTTCAGATACATAGATGACATCTTCTTCATCTGGGACCATGGGTAGGATGATCTAAAGAATTGGATCGAGTTCCTGGACTCATGAGACAATAAAATTCACAGCAGAATGGTCAAAAGAAAGTATCAACTTCTTATATACATTAGTAAATATAAGTGAAGACAGTAAACTATACACTAGACTTTACACTTGACCCACAGACACTAACAGCTACCTCAGATTAGACTCAGCTCGCCCACCTAGTGTAAAAAAGAAGTCTCCCATACAGCCAATTCCTACGCCTGAAAAGAAACAATTCCTAGACAAAGGTTATCCAAAATGGCTTGGATTCAGAGGCTGAAAACCATTATACCAATGGGAATGAACATCTTGGAGAGTCTCTATGGTTGAGAAAAAAAATTAAAATGCCATGTCCATTTTTTTTGCCACACTCACTCGAGTGAGTTTTTCTGAACTCTGGGACTTTTTTTTCAAAGATAAAAAATACACTCAGGGTAAATGAAAAATCCCACTAACCTCGGGCCACTTTGGAACGATTATGGAAAAAACAAATCACAACTTTCGCCAGTTTGAACAGCAGTTTATGTATTCATTGCATACAATGGGGTCTCCAGTAGATACAAACTGTTCACTCAAGGCACCATTACATTAATATTGATACTGATATCAGGGATATCCCTGATATCACATAAGATAAATTTCAGCACAAGAAATCCGTTCTGCTGCTTACAAATTTACCCAAAAGTAACTTGGTTCTATCTCTATGATAGCAACCAGCACTCAAACAGTGGCATAGAATGCAATGGATAACAAAATTCACACCCTGTGAACCATATAATTTGGAGGCCTGCATCTGGCTGGAGTTTTCAAGCCCCTCGCTAAAAACCCCATTACAAAACTTCCCGGTTGGAGGAATCTCACAATCTACTTGGACTGTAAGCATGGTTCTGATTGGCCACACTCCGGTAACCATGGCGACCCCCAATCACTAACACACAGAGATTCCACAGGATGATTTGCTGTCAGAGGTGGCCCAATCGATGAAGATAAATACAGCTTTCCAATTGGTCAGTATTGATGGTCAAGGCTTACCGAATCGATACTTTGGGGTGGGTGGTCATCCACATGGAAAGCCATGGGGATCCATGGCTGCTGGTGTGTATCTGAATTCATCATTTGATAATTGGTTTACTTCTGGGGAAAGTTTTAAGTGGGAATTAAAACATTAAAGTTGGACATAAAGGAGGGTTTTATAGATACATTGGGTTAGTGGAGGGCTTGGAACTATGTACAGTGATTCTGGTTGCACTAAAGGTGAGAGTAAAGAATGCTCCTATAATGTTAAATTCAATATATTTTAAAAGGCTTTGAGGGATTTAAAAATAGTAGGCTATGGGATGAATGTCTAAAATGTGTGTTTATTTCATCAAAATACATTTGAAATCTTCCGTGACTATAAATCATGAGACGAAAAGAATAAGCTAGCAACATAAGAAAAAAACAGAACATGGTACTAAATTCCATAAACTTAATACTGAGAAGCAATCAATATCCATCCATCTTGGTTTAAGTTCTCCTTAAGCATTGCATATCTATAATTGTTCATGTAAAGTCTGACGACGGTCTTGTGGTCATGCCATCTAAGTGTGATATGTGTTATGTACTGATATTTATAAATATGAGGCCAAAAAAAAGAAAAGGTTTGTTTCCAGTTACCCGACCAACACTAGCAAAACAGGGAACCTAGATTTTTTTTTAATTTTTTTTTAGAATTTTGGAGATTTTTCTGAGAATTCTGGAGATTTGATTTTGCATACATGTTCCATTTTTTTCCTCATGACGGTCAACCATGGGTCTTCAGTTAAGAGCTTAGGGAGTGATTACTTTTTAAGAACAGGGGGGAGTGCAGGTGGGTCTGAGAGGGGGGGGCAGAATCTTTTCGAATCCTTGACCAGGAGGGTCTCAAGACACATTTGCTATATGGGTGTGTAACCAGCAATTTTGACAGTGGGCCGCTGCTTAATTGACTTTTCCCTAAAATTTATGGAGCATACCGCCGGTATGCTTCTAGAGTACATGTTCCTGTAAAAGATTATTCAGGTTAATATCTTAAGTAGCTACTATATTTTCAATACCTTTTGCGAGTGATTGTGAATATATTCCTTCTTTTTTTTTGTATGAGACTTTTCTTATACTTTTCTACATTTTACAAATTTCATTTTTATCAATTTCTTGGTTACCTAAAGTGTGTTTCTTTAAGTAAACCTTGGTGTAGTATACAAGTGCTAAATGTGGTACAAACTGCTTGAGTTATCTACCTTGCATTCATGTATATTACTTAAAATTCGTACAATTTCTAAATTACTTTGTACAATTTATGCGCCCATGCGCATATTAATCATTGAGATTTTGTGAGAATACCATGGATTTTTATATTATACATCAACAAGTGGCTGTGTATTTTTTTTCAGAAAACAAAGTTTTCCAATTACTAGATAAATTCATTGACAGTGGAGGTGTGTCAGGTGTTAGATGTCTCATCTCACCTTGATGTGCTCATGCAGTGATGACACCTGAGTTGTTAAGGTGTCAGGTTCTGACATGTGGCTGGGGCAGTGCTCAGCTTGGTGTCAGAGGACAGCTCAGGGTGGTGGGTGGGTCCATAAAAGGAGGGAGTGGCTGGGATGGGGGTATCAGTCTCCTCTGTACATCTTACTGTATACACCATGGCACACTATCAGGCATTTGTGTATAGTGTATAGCTGGTGCCACAATCATTCTGGAAAAGCATGAAGTAGTACAGTCCTTTGTTCTTAAGGGCTGGTATGGTGCTGAACCTAGTGCACCAAGGTAGGTGTATCACCTGAGGGAGGTGATAAGCAAATTCTCCTCTCTGTGTTGTTATAACTGCTGGTCCGTTCCAGGTAAATATAGCCTTGTGAATTGGGAAGGTTCTAACCACTATATCTTTATAGGCTGGGGCAGCTGCTGATTTAATCTCATCGAATTCATCTGGTATTGGCCTCAGGGGTAGTGGGAAGTTTGATTCTCCACAATATATTTTAAAATATATTGTGGGGTTTGTGCGCTTGGCCAAGTTCTTTTTACCAGTGTATCTGTGCGAATTTCTTAAGGTACTTCATTATTCTGTAAGCTGAGTAGATGGTCAGGGTGAATAATATAGCAATGATCAGGGTGTGGGTTTCCTGGATTATGAGGAAAGGCGTGTGGGTTTCCTCTGTAGGGGTAGTTTTTGTAGGGTTCTCATCTGGGAGCCATTTGTTTAGGGGCAGCTCAGTGACTAGTCTGAATGCTTTGGCTGTAGGCAGGTAGGTTACAGTCCCTCCTAGTCTGTAAAGTTTGAGGAGTATGTATACTACAAAAATGTGAGCTGATATCTCTAAGATGAGTCTTAAGCTTTGGAAAATAGGATGCTCTGTAACTCTATGTAGGTGTGATCCGATGTAGGGTGTTTGCATTGCCCAATCAAGGTTGGAAGCATCATTTAATAGTGTTTTGGCAAAGGGCTCTAGATTTTGTTGAGTAATATCATCCATGATTAGATTTTTCTGTAGTTTGTCTAGGGTTCTAGAAAGGTTTACTACTGGGAAGTTTGGAAGATTCTCTCTATAATCTGGTTTGGTCTCAGAAATTTGGTTTAGTGCTGCCATGAATGGTAGATTAATTGTCTTATGAATGTAATTAAATGACAAGGTTGAGTTACAGGGCAACCTTGTGTTTGGAAGAGAAAACTCTCCTACACTGATTGTGCACCTAAAGGGTACACCTATGATTGAGTAGGACTGGGCTTTCCGAGTTTCAGATGTTTTACCATGGCAGTTAATAAAGTAATGGGGTTCATTAGTAGTGACCAGATACTCATCTTCAGAAATGGAAATAGCATGGGTGGTAGGTGCTTGCAGTGGTGAAACTGTAAACTTGCAGTGTTCCTTAATCTGTTGACCCTGGTTAATGAAAATGGCTCATGGCATGTAGACCTGTGCTTATAAATTCTACCATTTACATCTCTGCATACTTTTACTGTAGGTCCTCTGCATGCCTGCATATCGGCTGAGTCCAGTTCAATGAATAATGATTCGTTGTAAGATACTGCTAATTGACATTAACAACAAACTCAGGATTACACACCCTGGAGCACAAGTAGCAATTAATGACTTAGATTTCTACTACTCTGAGAAGCTGACCTCATACACCTACCCAGCTCACCATATATATATATATATATATATATATATATATATATATATATTCATCTGGACATTATAATTCAATCTACCATCTCTACTTTCAAACTATAAGCAAGGTCTGAAGGTGGTACTATATCAGGGGTGAGGATTCCTGATGATATCATCCTTAGGGCTACATTGGTTCTTTGCAGTGACTGTACTGTGTTCATTCTTGCTGCTATGATGATTACTGAATCATTTAATACTTGTATTTTCTCCCTTTCAGATTTCTCGTGCCTTGAATATGAGTCAAGAGACCTGGACATGTTAGAGGCCCATAGGTTGATGGTGTCACCTATGTGTAACCTACTGTCAGTAACACTGCCACTAAAACTGTCACTATCACTGCCACTATCACTGCCCCTATCACTGCCACTATCATTGCCACTATTATTGTCACTTACACTGCCACTATCACTGACAGTAACACTGCCACTAACACTGTCACTATCACTGCCACTATCACTGCCACTATCATTGCCACCAACACTGCCACTATTATTGTCACTTACACTGCCACTATCATTGCCACTTTCATTGCCACTAACACTGCCGTTATCATTGCCATTATCATCGCCACTAAAACTGCCACTATTACTGCCACTATCATTATCACTAACACTGCCACTTTCACTGAGGTGGGTGTGACGTCATGACCTCATGACCTATTTGGACTCAATGCAAGGCTAGCCATTGTCATCAGCTTGCACTGTAGCTGTGCCCTGATGGCCATCACGGCCTTTAAGCTGAAACAGTGACAAAATTCTTTTTTTTTTAAATCATATACAGATATTTCCCAGTTCTTTCCTGAGATTTCGTTCTATGATATCCCGTGACAACTTAGAAAAGTATAGAAAAGCAGCGGTGTGTGTGTTCACCCTACTGATCGCTACCACAAAGTGTCAAGTTTGACTTGTTGCATCCACTGTATGTACCATGGCAACCAAAGTGCTGGCCAATGAGGGGCCTGCAAATTGCTCATGTGATTCAACTGATCTGATATTCAGACTGAGGCTCCAACCAAATAGTGGTTGGAGAGTGTGTCTGAAGGCAAATTAGCCCTAAACTGAGGTTTAGGGAATTTATGATATTCAGTTGGGGGTGGATATCACAGACTTGATAGCCCTATAGTGGGAGGTGTATTATGTGGTTTCAATCTAAATGTCTCATCAGGCATGATCTGTCCAATAAATTGCAGGATATAATAATTTGCTGCACATCAATTGGAACATTGAATTGACATGATTGATCTGAATTTAAGTTTCTGTAAAAAGCCAAAAAACAATTTTATTATGCATTCAGTGTCAATCATGGTTGTGGTCTGTGAATAGGTGTGAAATGTGACATGGTGTAGCCAAACACTGCGGCATACAATATGTAGGCCAGACAGAGCGAAAGCTACTGGAAAGGTTCAAAGGCCACATGGGAGACATTAAAAATGTCACCCACGACACCACAGTAGCCCAACATTTTAGATCTTGCCCAGACAAAACTAGATCACCTGAAGCTTGCTGGGAAGATGGTCCTATCATTTCAATCCTAAGCTTCATCAAAAACCCTGCCAACTCCAGGGAGGGTCAGCTAGAAAGGAACCAGGAGGAGAAAAGATGGATGCACCTCTTGTGCACTATCATTCCTCAAGGGCTGAATGTTATCGACTAAAGAATCAGAAAGCCAGTCTAGTCACAAATAACCGGTCACAACTTAGAAAAGTATGGCTCTATGAGGCCTTTCATTTTAAACAAAAAGCAGACCTGCCGACCTCAACATTTTTGGTCATGTTACCAGAAACCAGAAACTTAGAAATATGGTTCATCCTCAGCCATATATTATCTACAATGTATGTACAGGACAAATTCTTTTTCAATTTGACCAACTACAAGATGTGCTGAAGGTCTAAATCCCACCATGTTGTCAGGAATATTTTCAGAAATGAAATATAGAAAAAAGCACTTGGAAAATACCAATCAAATTTTACGATATAGCTATCCATTTAGAAATCTCCATGCATCTGTAGTATGTGACAACCAACCTTCTGGACTTCACCCTGGACGTGTCATGGTAAACCCCTCCACTCCATGGAGATTTTCCATTACATGCATGCAAGTAGCTTAGCTAATACTCCCAAGGGAGTGTGTTTACACCCACATTCCTAACTGGACTAATATGGTTAATAATCAATGATGTAGCATCTGATCAAGTGACCTACTTCAGGACGTAAGATATTGTGTTAAAAAGTGACCGAAAAGTATATGAATATAGCAGGGGTTGAAAATCTAAATTTAGTGACATGAACGAAGGGTCTCTTGACTGAAAAGGGGGAACATCTTCAAGTCATGAATTTCCGAAAAAGCGTATGCGTCCTGCTTTCTAATGAGGGTATCTTATATTTGGACAAAAGAGGGATATAGGGCTCAAAGAAGTGAAAAATATGTACATGTATGCAAATGAAATAGAAAAGGGAAAAATCATATTGTGGGATGGACATTCAGCTAAGGAGTAAAAAAGGAAATTGAGAACATAATAAATAGAGTATACATAACATGAAGGATGGAAAGGGTTATGTTAGGAGCAGAAGATGTGCTCTAGCCTCCAAGGGACGGGGTCACCTCCTGCCTTATCTGTGACAATTTAAGGGCAGTTTTTCTTCCTTATCTCCAGCCCCTTTTACAGCTGGTCAGGCTACCTGTCTTGGTTTACGAGGGATTTACTTTGACCTTGCCCCGCCGTGCATCTTGCTCACACCAAATTAGTAAAATCCTTATGCCCATCCCTCTGACCTAGGGATATCCCTGTAAAATGATTTTGAGGAGTTTGAGGAGTGATTGATTCACACAGTTCTGACCTAATTGCAAAAGGTAAAAACAATTAAAGAATTTGTCACAAAAGGCTGCCGTGCATCTATTTACTAAACCAAGCATAGTCTTGCTTTCTACTGTAAGAATATAGTCACTTCCTCGTGCCTTATTCCTTAATTATTGTGTTATGGATATGCAAATCAAGTTGACCCAGCAAAATGTAAATATCCTATAGATTTGGATGTGACGCACAGCCTTTTCTCAAAGGAAGTATCATAGTTATTTCTTTTTCGCCAAAAGTCTGAATGCAGTTTGAAATGTCATGACGTTAACTTTATGTCATGATGTTGCCCTTCAAAATAACACGCCTGAGCATTGTTTGAAATCACTTGCCCGAGCATGATTTAAGAAAATTAAACAGCTCTACAATTAACAATTACAGCAACACCTTGCAGACATGAGACTCTGCTGTCCCTGTCTGCCTGCAATCAAATGTCTCCCTATATGGTATATGTGGGGTGAATAGACCATGTCTCACTCAGTTCTGTACATCAGACATCTAGAAATGTGGCCTTCTGTGCTGTTTGGACTCAATCATTTAGTGATTACTCCTTATGAATAAGATGAGATAATTTAAATATGCTAAGGTAATCAAAGGAACATAGCTAATATGGGTATTGTGGACTTTTAGCCTTCACATAATATACCCATGGTAAATCTACATGTGGAGGCCTGTGACATTCTTTAAATGTCTTATACACAAAAATGAGTTCTGTGACATGTACTTTTCTTTTCATTTTCCATCAGTATTATACATGTCTATCATAATCTGAGGGCATTTTGGAATAGCAACAGAGGAACATGGTCATCTTTGTCATTATAAATAAGATGCGTTTACCACAGAATTGAGGTTGGTAACATAAAATTTTTCTTTTTATTTCCCAATTGCTTATACCCAAAGCTAGTTGTATGTTATGGTATGTGGAAAAAGCAACACATTAACTATTACCACCACCCTGTAGCATTTACCTTTTAATTCACTGAAGGGCATCATAAAATAATGCACCAAGGAAACCCTGCAGACTTGCTCAGTATCTATGATTATGTTGCTCTATTATTACGGCTTCCTTCTGACCATACTGGCAGTACACACGTCAGTAATACAGGTTTCTTACTCAGGAACAGCAGAGTCTCATGTCTGCAAGGTGCTGCTGTAATTGTTTTCTCACCTTACAGAATGACTAGCATCCACAAGTAGTTAACCTGGACTGCACACACATGACAAAAGAAGAAGGGTGTAGTAGCCAGAATACGGAACAAGTAATTAATGAGTATGTCATGACACGTGACTGATATTGAACAAGTAACCAATGGATAACTCATGTTATCCTGGGATAATGACAGAGGCCGTAGGCCGAGTGTTATTATCGTCGATAACACCCACGAGTCATGAGTTATCCATTGTCTACTTATTTTATACCACGAAACCAATAAATAATCAATATTATACCAATAAATTCAAGTTGAAAACAAAAATTATTCCCCCTCCCCGGGACTCGATGCCAGCCATTGTGTGTAGGGCCTACATGATCGGTACATACACCTCAGTGCCCGGCAGCGGACAGCGGCTGCGCATACGGCAAAAAAAGAAGCTTCTCGCGGTTATGTTTGTGTATAATACACCTCCTCGTCAGGCAGCGGACAGCGACAGCGCACAAGGCGAAAAAGGAAGCTTCTCGCGGTTATGTTTGTGTATAATACACCTCCTCGCCCGGCAGCGGACAGCTACAGCGCACACGGCGAAAAAAAGCTTCTCGTGGCTATGTTTGTGTATAATACACCTCGTTGCCCGCCAGCGGACAGCTACAGCGCACACTGCGAAAAAAGATGCGTCTGGGCCGGGATTTGAACCGTGTACCTCATGCAGCTGAGCACAAAGCGCTAACCGCTAGACCACCGCGACTTCTCCGTTCACCGCGTCTCGCTGTTATGTTTGTCTATAATACACCTCCTTCCCCGGCAGCGGACAGCGACAGTGCACACAGCTTTGTATCATATCCAGACTTGATTCGAACCGGGCGTTTCTCGTCAGTCCTTGTGGCGCAGTGCATAAGGAGTTGGATTTGGGATGTGAGACTGCAGGTTCGATCCCTACCCTGGCCTGGAAAATTTCGTGGGTTTTAACATGTCACATGTGACATGGAAGGGATGTCACATGTGACATGGAAGGCGTGCTGTTATCCAGCACGCCTTACATGGATAACAGCACGCCTTACATGGATAACAGCACGCCTTACATGGATAACAGCACGCCTTACAAAATTGATGTTACAGCTTACAGGGTGTGCAATATCGACAGATATGTGGATGGGAATATCCACCAAAAAGCACTGTGTAACCCACAAATCGTGGTATAACCAACAATAACATGCTGGATTGTTGGATATCAGTCACAAGTCATGACATATCCATTAACTACTTATTTTATTACATGATCTTTCAATAGATAATCAATAGAAAATCAATAAATATAATTTGAAAAAATAGTTCCTCCCCAAACCTAAATAAAATGTACACCGTGACCAGGACTCGTCCCACCAACACCTGTGCCAGACCGGGAGCGCAACATCGTATCCATGTGGCCACCCAGCAGTGGTGTAGTGTGAACGCCTCCAGCACTTTGACCCATAATCAGGCCAGTCCCGCACAGTACTGCAAGCTGTCAGAGAGGTAGGGAAGGGGGGGGGGGGTATATCATATCATTGACTTTGCACCACGAAAAAGATGAACCAGGCCGGGGCTTGAACGCCTACACCTGGGGTTTGGAGTGCTACTCACTGGCCACAATACTATCGGTACACACACCTTGGCACCTGCAGCTGCTGGCTTGGTTTGAACACTTCCAGCAGTACCGTATATCCTCGTGTTAAGGCCTGCTCAATTTGCCACTTAGTAAGGAGGTTTAGGTAGTAGGTAGTACTAATAAAAAGCACAGGCTTTTACAAGGGGAAATAAGGTATGTTGATTTCTTGGCTTTGGGTCAGGCAGCTCTGGTCCCTATAGTGTTCTCCTAACCAAATTCTACTGCATCTATTCTCGTCAGTCCCTGTGGTGCAATGCATAGGGATTTGGATTTGGGATGAGAAGGGTATGGTTTCAACCCCTGCCCTTGGCAATAGAATTCTCGTAGGTTATGTAACATATGACATGTAAGGTAAGGCTGTTATCCATGGATAACCGCACTGGGTGCCTGTTATCCTTGGATAAGCGGACACCTTACAAAAGTCATGATGCATGCATCATGCCATGCAATATCAACAGGTATGTGCATGGGAATATCCAGGAAAAGCACTCAGAATCACAGAAATCATGTATAAGTTAACTAGGGGCGACTACATATACCGGTTAACCACTACCGGTAGATTATTATATTAGGGTAGTAACCGGTATATTGAATAATAAAGAGATGAAGGTGGTTACCATGGAAACCACATATTACATTATCATATAATGAATACTAGGATGACTTAAAAGTATTACCGGTATATTAACATTATAATAAATATCAAGATGACCCACTAGGAAGCTACCGGTATATTAACATTATAATAAATACTAGGATGACTTTAAGGTATTTACCGGTATATTAACATTATAATAAGTGATGACGGTATCGAATGGATTACTGGATATGATAATAAATAATAATTGAACAGAGACATGTGTTTGGTGGAATTGATCTGAATATACAAAATGGGCAACCACCCGGCAAACACATGGAACATCACGGAGTAACAATTATTACACATTAATAGATGGTAATACATCAAGTTTCAACAAATCACATCTTGAATCATGCAAGTACTTATACACACATCTGGATTTCCAGTTGGAGCGTTTCATTATGTCTTCTACTGAAAAGCCAATTGACTTTAGGAAGGTAGCCCCACCATGGCGTAGTGAGTGGGTACTAACATTCTCATCTACTAAGCCAATTTTGACAGACAAAAATTTTAAACGCGTATTTACATATGAATATGTCAAGCATTTGCTCCTGCTACCTGATGGAAAACTGAACAGTTTCCGATTAACATTGCCATTAGCAGTCTGTATCAACTCTGCCAAAATTTTTGATGGGCAAAATGGAGATGAGTCATCGAGTACTAGGTATATATCGTAAGGGTCGTGGCCAAACTGGTCTGTCTTAGATGTCCTAATGTGAAGTTTTACATAATCATTAGTTAATACAACATCCCTCACCCTTAGTGAATGTACAGAGTCCACCACATGGCAACACCTCAAACAGTACCAGAATGGCGCACCAGAAAACCCTATCCAATATCAGTGTCATATTCAGGGTTGACAAAATTTTAAACATGTCAACAGTGGTAAGTGGGTATTTAATAACTCTGGTTAAACTTTGACACCGCTCAATACCATCTAGAGTTTTTTTCAGGATAAAA
Organism: Acholoe squamosa; assembly: GCA_949317995.1. Taxonomy (NCBI): domain Eukaryota; kingdom Metazoa; phylum Annelida; class Polychaeta; order Phyllodocida; family Polynoidae; genus Acholoe; species Acholoe squamosa. The sequence continues at coordinate 13,345,935 of OX439045.1, read as the reverse complement.
CTACTACTGTAGTCAGGGTGACCATGCAACTTTTGAAAAAACCATACAGCCGAGATATAATTTCTGATGGAGACTGGTTTCATCTTATCAGCCAGATAAGTGGCATACAAAGAGGCCTGAGATGGCAAACATGGATAAGTTTTTAGGGAAAATTTCCTACAAAATTTGCTGTACCTCTTAAATTGTTGCTTTCTGGTTTTCATGGTTGTCATGGCAACACCCGAATTCACAAAATCCTCCTGCTTTCTCAACAGGGACATCAACCTGGGATCTGAAAAAATTTTTAGATACACATATTATTTTCAGACAAAGTTTTTTCACACTTGGCAAGAACATTTTTGTAGTCTAATCTTGATAATTGGTCCGCCAGAATATTATCAGTGGACTTTATATAGGTTGAGTAGATATCAATGTTATATACAAAACATTGCCAATAGATTTCACGCAGCCACTCCATACAAAGTGGGTTTTTACTTCTGCCTGTGTTCAACATTGCCAACACCTGCATGTTATCCGTTACAGCGTTCAGACGGCAATTCTTGAATAAATGACCCCATCTCTTCAAACCGGCTAGAACGGGCCATAGTTCATACACATTAATATTACGTTCATGAACATCAATATTGTCATACTTTGGAGGGGCAACCCAGTGACCTATCCCTAATTTAGAGTTGTCAACGTTATTCCAAGATCCATAAAAGAAATCTGTACCACACCATGCTCCATAACCAAGAATGGACGCATCAGACACCATGGGTTTATTATAAACATCATTCAAGATTAAATTTTTGCAATTAAAAATTTTACAAAAATCCTTCCACCACAAAAAATCTTTTATGATACCTGGATTTAATTTAATGACACCCCTTTCCTTAGCCTTTGCCATCAAGTCAAAAACCCTTCTACTGAAAGTACGGCCCCCCCTCACCACCTGGGAACAAAATGACATTAAGCCACCAATACTCTGTAAGGTTTTTTTACTGGCAAATTTCTTATAAATGCAACTGTCTATAGCATGGGCTAACTTGTCAACTTTCTCTTTAGGCAATGTTAATTCCATTTTATGGGAGTCAATGGTGATACCTAAAAAGGTACAAATTCTGTTCGGGTCAGTAACTTTATCTCTGGAAATCTTAAAACCAAAATATTCCATAATTTCGATTAAAAGGTCCCTCTGACGGCGACACTCACTTTCAGAGTTGGCAATAATGATGAAGTCATCCAGGTAATTGACTAATCTATCAATTCCATAAAAATTTGCCACCTTAGCCAGAAAATCAGAAATCTGGTTAAAAATGTAGGGGGCGCATCTGAGTCCAAAGGTAAGACGATTACTCTGGTAAAATTTCTTACCCTCCCCCATATCCCAGGAAAAACCCTGGAACTTCTGGTGTTCCCCATAGACACTAATAGACCTATAGGCGGACTTTAAGTCGACAACACTCATAAAATCATTTTCGTTCAACATTGCCGTGACCGAATTTATGGATTTATATGAAAAAGGTTTAAAAGTTGAATCCATAAAATTATTAATACTCTTTTTTCTGGGCATACTTCAATCAGTAATGGGTCTCAATTTACCGTTACTTTTGGGGACACCGCCAAGGGCATGTATGCATCTAGGTTTGGAGGTTACTTCAAAAATGGAACCATCCTGGAGTTCCTCACTGACAATTTCACACATTTCATTGTAAAAATTACCCTGAAAAATTGACTTGTAATTTCCACATTCATACTCTGTTTCGCACCCAGGATCAACAATTTTGAAACCTTCTACAAAACCCGACCACAAATAATCTAAGTCACGTTTGGGTAAATTTATAACACCTTCCTGTCTTAGGAAACATGCCAATCTACATGGCAAAATTTGGGCCTTGTGGCCACCAATAAAATGTTGACAAGAACAAGTACCGTCAACACAACTTTGGTAAATGTTTATACTAACATTACCTGAGCAAGTCACATTAAAAATGGGATAAAAATCCCCAACATTTGGACTACTCCTTGAGGAAAAACCGGTAATACTAAGGTTTTCCACAAAATTATTTTCAGAGCTGGCAAAATTCAACAAGTCCACCTCTACTGGTGGCTTTTGACAACATTCATCAATAACTGGAATATCTGGCATAACATTGCCAAGAACATAATCCTCAACAGGGGGGTCAACCAACAGTGCCTGTCCATGGCCAGCTAATCTGGAGGCACGACCCTCCCCAGAGGCAACATCCTACTTCTCCGAACCATTCTTCTGACACTTGTCAGCAGAGTGGTTTCCAGAGTCACATGAGCTACAAACGTGCCTGTAGCGGCAGGGGTTTAACTTGCAGCCCTCGGGCCTATTGTAAGCGTAACAGTGATTTTTTGAGTTAGCAGATTTTTTGACAACAGGTTTGGATGATTTAGCCAACTTTTGGGCTGTGTATGTGCCATCGTAGCTCAAGTGCCGTAGGATGTCACAATTCTCCACAGTCTCAAACGCTCTTATACCCTTCTTGTCAGCTCGCTCTTTGACACTCTTGTCATAATTTACAAGTGAGCTGAGAGTAAATATTCTAGTGGCAGATTTCTCCAGCAGCATTTCTATGTGGTCAAGAATATATTTTACTTCCTCACCTTGTTCAAGTTTGGCACTAACTAAACGAACATTGACCATTAGTAATTTTTCTAGGCTGTCAACATTTTTTTTGTGACCTAAAAAATTTCGCTGGTCGAACTCACCCCTTGGTTTCCTTGATCTATGCTTGGATCTCGACCTGGAGTGAGAGCTATCACTGCTGGAGCTTGAACTTGACCTAGATCCACCTCTCGATCTGCTGTACAGCCGTCGTGGCCTAGAAGTCGTGTCCCGATCGCTGCCCCCGACGGTGCCCTCTGAAGTCAAAACGTCCAACTTATCCAGGATTTTCGCCAGATTCTCCTCCACAGCCTCCGTCCGGATCTTCAACTCAGTCAGCTCGTCTGTCATAGCGTCTGTCATCCCATCAGCGGGTAAAGGATCTGTGGATTGGTCTGTAAAGGACGACCCAGGGGGCCCTTGCCTCCTGACAGATCTCCTAACACCGCTCGGCGGTCCTGAATCAGGCTCTAAAGTCTTCTTGTTTGGTCTTCTACGGCCCATCTTGGCCAGAATTTTTGGTAGAAACCAACTTTGCCAGGTTAAAAGACGGATGGTAATGTTGATTAAGTCCAACCAACCTTGGCAACCGGTAAAAATTAAAATTTTGTGCCAACCCCCAGCACAGGGGTGTTGTGCACCGTATGAATAGTAGAGCCCGACTGCCGATCGAATGGCAGTGCCGCGCTTATATAGCAGGGGGTAGCTTTGCCATAGTTACCAAAAGGAGCGCTGTATTGCTGCGCGCAACAAGTAGTACCAGGAGGGCGGAACACTCGCCGTTGTTAATTATATGAATATACACGCGTGTATATAGTCCCAATAATCTATAATATGGAACCTGTTTTGGTTATACACCCTCTAAATTCTCCTGTAAGTAATTGTTTCTTGTTGGATGAACATTTCAATGCTCTTGTCTAGAGAGAACCGTATCTACTAGCCTGTATGATTGATACTATCGGCACTGCATGTAGAGGTCACTCGTACAGTCATTCCCAGGTACTTATTACATTGTGTGCTGCATGGGTAAACATGGGTGTGTAGCAATATTGAGTACTAGATGTAGATGTTCATACCAGGTGTGCACCTCACACACACTGGGGCTCAACTATAGACTAAATGCAGATTTACCAGTTTACATAAATACCACCATTCAATTCTCTCCTGATTTCGGTAAAAGACAATAAGGAGCCATCAGAGCTCATTTTATTTTGGAAAAGCATTTCAAATCATTTATTTGGCATTGTTGGTTTTATAAATTCCTGAAAAGAAAGAGTTTTATAAGTTAGACCTATATGCTGCAAACAATCAAACGTGAATGGAGTAGACACGGTCCTTTCAGACTTACATTCATGCATCATGCCAGGCTGCTAGGACAAAGCCTTTTAGTACATTATGGTAGCCCTGTGAGCAGCTTTGTGAGCTTCTCCAAGAACTGCTCTGTTAGTAGGTCTATGAGCTACTTGCTATGTGTACTGTGATGGTCTTGTCAGCCGCAATTACTACAACACAGGTTACCTTAATTTTACTGATTTCCACCAGGAATACTTATGATGTCTACTCAGCCAACTGTATACCCATTTGCAGTAACAAAGTAGTTCCACCAAATTGTTTCTACTTTGCTCAGATAATCCAATACTTGTTTTCATTTGTTATTTTAGTCTACAATGTAATGCTCACTCTCTTACATATTGCCGCATATAATTATACCATTATGGCGAGTCAGATAACTATGCTCTTGTTTTGTTTGTTTATGTAAGTCTGTTCACTCTATGACGGGTAAGGCACTGTCAGACATACACCTACATAAGCAAGCAGGCAAGCAAGCAGGAAGATAGATAGATAGATAGATAGAGAGAGAGAGAGAGAGAGAGAGAGAGATAGAGAGAGAGGGAGAGTTACATAAGTATAATGATATCTTGTTACATACATGATTGTTTATTAAATAGAATATATGCCGATTTAATTAGACACATAGCTAGGTAGATAGAAGGGTGTGGACAGATAGATATCTGACAGGTAACTGCTGCATCTACCAGACATTGAACAGCGAATCACCATCATTCTACAATGGGGCTCCAGATGGCATTACAGTAAAGTAAGGTGTTACAAGGGGTGAAACCTATGTCTACAAATATGACAGAGAACATTCTTTAATTTGACAGCATTAACATTTTATTTCCACAGTGCTGATCGATAGCTACCACCACCTGCAAGCAGATTACTCACCCCCACAAGGAGTAGCTTATGGAAAGCCGTTCTTAAAATATTCCATGCAGCTGCTTAGAGATCTACACCTGGGGAGGGCACTTCAATTTTTTTTTTTAATAGGTGTGTGGCTGAACCCACGACAACCCTTAACCTTGCTAGGGCACTCGTTCGCGGGGTTTTTCTTCGAAAGCCTACCCTTGCTAGGGCACTTTTGACTCAATTATCCTAGATTTGTTTCAAAATGTCTTAAATTTACACTGATTGGAGAGAAAATTGAATTTGGTTTATGCTATTTTCATGAAAACTGTGCTTATGTCCAAGAAAATTTCCTGCGTAAATCGGGGTATTTTGCTGAAAGTTGACCCTTGCTAGGGACTTTTGCTCAATAGTAGACCCTTGCTAGGGACATTTGTGGCTGAAAAAGGAGGCTTGCTAGGGACTTTTCCTTGAAAAAGTACCCTTGCCAGCCGCACATATGTGTATACCTTACATAGAGAGTGCCCCCCCCCCCGATGATCTACATGAACATCCAAAGAATTAATGAGAGGTGAAGATTATAAAAACTATCTTATGTTTATGTGGAAAAGAAACTTTAGAAACTTTGCAACTAAAGTCTTAAAAGGGACTTAATGGCTGGTCATCTAATGAGTAGAGTTTCCAAACCTCAAGTTTATGTTCTCTAATGATTAGATTTGTTTATAATGGACAACTACTTCATCAAGGTGTTATTACCAGACTGTCACAATTTCAACCTCCATCTCTCAATGCACAAGAGTCAAACAAGTCCGGCTCCTCAGGAATGCATTAATCTTCATCCCTTCGCGACAGTTGTGTTGACTAATGCCTGCAGGGGACAGAGGGCACTAAAGTTCCAATCATAGTTGTAATTGCTCTGTCCAGCACTGTGGTATAGCTGGAATTGGAATGTCTTATATATTTGATTAAATGTATGATATGTAAGAGCAATAGCATAGACACTGCTCTACCTGTAACTTGTGTAAGTCTTTCTTCTTCTTATCTAGGGCCTTGTCATGAGAGGTGCTCTTCTCATATTGCTCCCTATAATTGGGCGCTATACAAGCATGAACATTTGATATGGTTAAGCACATGTAGCACTGCAAGCACTAATCAGAGCAAATGTAGGATTGTTTTTTGTTTTCATCTTTGACCAATAATTGGGGATCTCCAATAAACAATTGATAGGAACTGTTGTTTCATTCAATCAAATACGAAGGTATTGAAATCATGGGATGCAATTAAGTAACACCATTGTGTCAACGAGCCGTTACATGTGGGTGAAGTGATAACCACTGAGTCCAGAGAAGGTCAGTTGATGATTCAGCTTTATTCCAGTTTGGTAGTACAGAGTGATCATAGGTGTTACAAAATGATCAGTCACCAATCCTATCCAGACCTCAGTAGTGGGGCCTGAGCAGAGCCTATACCCTGGTGTAAGCTGATGTAGATTCTAGGTGTTAGCAGTAGGGAGAGCCAGAGAGATCTGCTGTTAGCTGCTCCTCTGGCTTACCTACACCTAGTGAGCTCCATAAGTGGAGTGCTGAGGGGTGAGGGCAGATTGTGAAATCTGCCCTCATCCCAAAATAGTATCCACTGGTATGTTGCAATACCTCTAGTGAGATGGTGATTAGGAACAGGATTGTGTGTATTGATTGATTGATTGATTTGTGTTTTACAGCACTTTAGCGGCACTAAGTGGCTATCCCATGCTTCACAGGTTGATAATTTAACAGAGGAATGTGTCAGTGCCCGCGCATATGTGCACCAGGATTGTGTGTATACTCCACTGTTGTCACATGGGGTAATCTTACACTCTAAGAAATCGGGCAGTGACGTAAATGAGATGCTGCTGGCACAGGACAGACGTCAGAAGTAAATGCTGGAAAACTTCTAAGAGATTGGTGATAATGTATAGATCAATAGGAGCCAATTAGCTACAGTCATTGACATTGTGCCATTTTGCCTCAGTGGGCATCCCCCGGAGAACAAATCTAACAATCTTACAAATTGACTTACATTGATTTCTGCTCTTATATGAAGGTTTTAGTATTTTCCTTAGAGGATCCTTATCAGCATCAGCCTTATAGGGTAATAGTCTAAGGAGAAGGAAAGAGGAAAGACATACCCAGCAATGGAAGGACAGCTGGATGTTCTACATGTGTAGGGTACCCTAAAATTTTAAATAGTTTTGTTTCTTTATGTTGGTGTTCGACATCCATGGGTGTGTACTAGTTACCAAGTTGAGTCCGTGTAGTTGTTATCTATATACTAAGGAGAGGGTGTGACACTCTAGGGCTGATGCTGCCCTCTGGCAGCTCTATTCCTATGCATAGCCATTGGTGACAGAGGTGAGGGGGGACTTTGCCAAAGCCCCCCTCTCACCTCTGTCTTCCATGGCTATGTGTATAGGAAATAGTTCAAAGGATATCTGCCAGAGGGCAGCAAATGTCCTTGAGTGGCCAACCCTCTCTTAGTATATGGATAACACATACACAGTCTCAACTTGGTATTGAACTAGTACACGCCCACGTCGACATCAGAGCTCTATTTTTTAGCGCCTCCCACGCCGCGTAGCGGCGGTACCGCGAAGCGGTACAGGAGTGCGCTATGATGATTTCATTTGCCCCATGTGATGAGGTCTCACAATACAAAATTACTGAATACCGACATTAACGGCGGGAGGCGTTTTTTTACGCGGTCACAACCGCATTTCTTGTTAATGCCATTTTGGTTTGTTTGATATGACCCTGGTGGTTCCTTCCATGGTATGCAGATATAATTTACCCTACATTAGTCTACTGCAGTGTTAACAACATAAATTGTCCAGAGTCACAATGGGACTAATATAGAGCCTGGCATTCAGATATATAACATGCAATTAGTTTATGTTATTTAAGATGGTAGCCACATCTTTATACGGAGAGACTTAAATTTCATTTTTTAACTTTCAGAAAACAATCAGTGCTGTTTGGCATGTAAGAAACAACATTAGTGGTGGGGTGTCTGGTTAGCTCCTAAGGATTAATCTCATTAATCTCAGCCTATAGGGTCGGCCTGCAGCGCTGTGAGTAAGAACCATATATGGTCATTTTAATATTTAGTTCTCCTTTCTTTCTGTGTGCATTGGGATGTATCCAGAGTTACCTAAGACAGGTTTAAGAATAAAAGCAACTAGTTAGAATACTATACAGATGGAAATATACCTAGCACTAGCAGTGTTTCTATGATGAAATGCTGTTGGGATCTAGTGCTGTGATAAATAAGCCTCTCTTATTTAGTGTTACATGAGTGTAAAGCTCTAAATTATTCCTGTGTGAACATTAATTTTTCAGTTGAAACCTTCGATTGCCAACCAATAAATAAATATATTCCCTGGTAAACATGTATTTAGTTATAGCGACAACAACTACGCTACTCAGAGCCTTTCATGTTTAGATGTGGAGATGTCTGATTTCCTGGGCTCTTATCATGGTTTCATGTGACAGGAGTTATCCAGCTGACATATTACTGTCTGCTAGATGTCTGCCTTAGAATATGATAAGATTAGCTACTCAATACAAAGACACCTTATCAGTGCTTACTGATAGGATACAGTTGGTGACGTTTTTCCCTCAGATTGGTTGTTATCTGAGATTTGGGAAGCCAATAGAAGCTGAAGTAGATCCTACCCTTAGAATCAGGACAGCTGCAAGATATAGGAACAGGAACTGTGACATGAAACAACATAATGGTAATGGGAACAGTGACAGAGGATTTGATAGATATGTGCACTCTCCCGTTAGGCATTTTGTTTTCTCTGGTTGCCTAGCATGTTCGTTCCAGTTCATGGAAATAAGCCAAATTGAACACATTCTTTAACCTGTATTTAATCTTAAATGACATGTGGAAACCAATATTTTTGAGTTGTATACGTTGCTGTGCTTTAATGAAATTTATTCCTAAAATCAATATGGTTGTTTTTTCATGCCGTCTTTATTGTTAGTGAATTTCTTATCAACAGTTTAGTACTTTTCTAGCTTCTTTAAACTTACTAACTTTTTGACCTCATCCTGATGAACACAAGAAAGATGTTTCTTAACATGATATGCCTGAACAAAGCCTCTGTGATTCGAAACCATCAGCATTAGAGATTGTGATCATAGGTAATGCACTATGATTGATCTGTACAGTTGACATCAACAATCAACATAATTAATGTGGTAATCATATATGTTTAGCAGAGCAGTCGTATTACTCATTAGTGACTATTTTATGTCGGCCTGTTATGTAGTTAGAGTTAAGGATCCTATTTGAATAGCATAGAATAATTATATTGAATATATAATAAAATATATCAAAGTTAGAAAAAGGTTCAAGGAAAGGCTGAGAGTCATTTAATAATGCAACAGATAAGGCAGATTAGGGAAATCATTAGTGCAGGGCTATATTTCATGGTTTCCATAAAAGACACTGGCTGAATTTAATGGAGCATGACCAATAACCAAACCATTCAGTTATGGTTACATGCCTATTTGGCTATGAATGGTTTGGGTCATGCAGCACGGCTGGTCAGACTTACTGGAAGCTGGAGTAGGCACAGATCATCTTGTGTGACATAATTATTTTAACGCCCGGTTTTGCTCAAGCACAGATTCTCTGCTAAATCAACAATAAAAAAACCTTTGAAAGTCAGATGTCATTCTTAACTCCTCATCTCAAATCCTCATCTTTTATATAATTTACATGAGCAGAATGCATTTAAAAGGACCATCGACCCATGCAAATGGAGCCACTTTCACGAAAAATGCTGAACAATGCCACACGCACACAACTCTTTCTCTTTCAACCCGGTGCTGGATTCATACAGCTGTCATGATTCTATTCATCAGTACTGTGTTCATACACCATGCAAAGTACCTAGGAACACAGCAGCCCGATGGTATTTTGAGGCAGGTGTTAAACATAGAATGCCTGAGTAGAGGAACCATAGCACTGGCAAACAATGGATCACTGCAGCATTGTCTAGATCCCCCATCATCTCCATCGTTGTGGTGGTGTCAATGTGAAGATCTTATAGTAAGTAATGGGACTTGATGGATTGCTTGTCATAGTGAATGTCCTCCAGACACCTGTTGTACCAACCTGTTATTTACAGCCAACTAAAGTAGGTATCTATAATTATTATCTCTGGAGGGCAATTCTAAAAAAACTGACGATCTTTTTGTAGTCATGTGATGCATTTAGAAACATTACTTCAAGAAACATAATTTAGCCATATTTCTAAATTATTATACATTTCCAGTGTTACATATGCATTTCTAACACAGACATTATGCAGAAATATCAGTTATGAACTTGATTAGACCTGATGTGATTATCTTTGTGTCTTAACGAAAATTGTAATTCTATATCGTGAGTTTTTAAGAATCACCCTCCTGACATACTACATACCATTTCAGTGCCACATTTACATTCACATGGTATAATTCATCACTTAGAATGTTTACACACTCTGTCATTAGGACTGCACTATTCAGACATTTTCAAATGTGTTAAGCGGGTATTCCAATGCTGTTAGTCAGGCAGGTTTTCCTTAATGTGAATGATCTATTTCTATACTTTTGCAATATTAGAAATTATCTGATAAGCAAAGTTTTGCCCCACTGATGCTAGTTGAATACCCGGATAAACATTATCCCCACCCATTGATATACATTCATAGCGGGTTACTTTATTTCATTATATTTGGAATAATAAAGACACGTTGCCCTAAAATATACAATCAAGAGGTACCCTAGGGGGGCAATCTCCATACAAATAGGCCGAAACAAGGTATCACTCACTGGTAGTCTATGTCAGACCAAAGTCTGTGTTTTTCAACATTAATTGATCAGCTGATAAGTGTATTATAAAGGGTAACCTAACATAGAAATAGCCTGGTACAGCTCACACTCTGCCAATCAGTTGAAACAAAAGCACACAGACAAACATAATATCAACATGGCATGGGAAATTGTTGCCTGTTGACCACATCTCAACAGCACTAACATCAGTAATGTAGGGTTGCAGAATACGCTGAGAGAATGTACTGATGCAGAACAGAGAAATAAACCATTCAGTCAGGGTTCCTTGCCTAATGGGCTAGAAAATGTGTTCGATCATGCGGTATGACTAGTCAGACTTGGGGTAAATTGGAACAGGCACCGACATGTAATGGCAGTAGACAGGGCACCTTCAGGTTACAGGGTCATCGTTTGAGGCATGTATTAACATAAGCTTCTTTAGCATGAAGGAGGGGACTTTGGCCTTGGTAAGGAGAGGGCAAGAAGTAAGAGGGAGATAGGAGGAGAGGAAGGTGTTTGTTGGGCATCTGACAGTTCTTGGGGAAAGATCTTGATGCATGCACCAGGGATAAGGGTCACTTATTTGACATGAAGTGTCAGTGAGTGTTACGAGATTCGAGTACCCATTGCTTATTGAAGTATGTGACTCACTGAAATACTGAAACTATCTTAGTAATTCTATATAGAGTCTATACATATGGCTCATTCCAAGATTTACTGGACATATGGTTCATTGGGCATATAATACCAAGGGAAACACTTCTACATCACCAATAATATTTCTATTCCTTATTGGGGGGTCATAGCTAAGATTTTCATGTGGTTTGGGTGGGTCCTGGGGCATAATTTCTAATCTCCTTTTTGCATTCACACATGAATTTAAAGTGCTGGTTTCATAGGATTCAATCGGTCGGATGAGCACTAATCTGACCGATTTTTTTCTATACTTTTGATATATTATAAATCGTCGGATTAGGACTATTCCGACTGATTTTATGCCTGTGGAACCAGCGCTTTACACAATGAGGCGTGTAAACTGTGCTATGAGGGCTGTACTGGAGCATTTGTCTTGATGGCATAAGTAGGTTTAGTACTTTATTATGTTCTGAGGATCTTAGATAAAAATTAATCCATCTGACAAAGGTGACAGATTGTAATGTTGACCTAGTTATGCATGTATATTTTATAAATCTATAATTCCTATAAATATGTACTGTGATGCTTGGACTTGTGATTTCTCATACAACAAATTCAGGATTACTTTGTTGGTATTCATTGCTACTAAGTTGTTGTTGATACCCATTTTTTTGTCCTTATGGTATGGTAGTTGCAGGTAGTTGTAATGCTGATAAGCATACTTAAAAACTTGATTCAGTTTAGATAATTTCCTGAGCTCAAATTTGTGTTACTATAAGTGTGTTAGCTCTGGTAATTCAAATTGTATAGTTTAAAAACTTGAGACACAATATAAGTGTATTATATTGAGCTTGCTTGGAAACGATATGTGCTACAATTGAACTTGATTTAATAATTATATGTAAATTTTCCACTTATTTCATTTGTGAGACGTACAATAAAATACTTTTCAAACTCAAAACAAAAAAAAATTAAGTTATGACTTAGCACATCCACCAGCAACAAAGAGGAGCCTTCCCTACTCACAGTTGCTGAGACTATGACAAATATGCAAAGGGCAAGAAGACTATGAATATCACAAGGAAATCAAGCTCCAGGAATTTAGAGAAAAGGGATATCCAGAGAAACTCCTGGAGGACTGCGGTAAGAAGGTAGAAGAGAAGATCAGAGAGGATCTGCTAAAAAGGAAAAAGAAGCAATAGAAACAGAACGAAGCTTTCTTGGTTTCAACTTTCAACCAAGGCCTCAACCCTCTAAAAGAGATAGTGAGGAGGAACTGGTAAACTGTAGGTAGATCAAGAACAACACAACAAATCTACAAGAATGATTTCATCAATGGCTTCAAAAGACCAAAGAACCTCAAAGATCACTTGGTAAAAGCTAAAACAGACTAGCATCCAGAAAGGGATAAAGGAAAACAAAAGGGAAACACAGAGGATAGGAACCACCCCATGTAGCAAGCCCGCTCGGGGCCAAATTGGTTTTACCCGGGATAAGGTGGTTCAAAGCGGGCAGTATTCAGTACATGGGTTTTAGGTTCGGCAGATGCTGGGTTTCCAGTCAGGGCCACACAGGGCAGCCCAAATCGGGCAAACCCACTTGAGCCCGTTGGGCTCCCAACGGCTTTTGTCCTCAGCATACGGTCTGGGCCACATTGGGCCGCCCGATTTGGGCACTGGTCAGCTTTAAAATGGGCAACCACATTGGGCCCAGGATGGTTTCAAAATGGGCATCCCAAGATGGGTACTTAGCTGCATAAAGTCTTCCCAGTCAGGGGTGAGAGTGGGTTTGGACAGGGCAGCCTCATCTTCTGAACTGTTCTAAACTCTGTGATGAGTGTTCCCCCTCCCTCTCTCTTTTTTGTTCATCCCTCCCCTATCCATCCCCTACCCCTTCCATCTCCTCCTCATTCCACTCAACCTGCCCTGCCCTTTCCCCCTCTCACCCCACTCTGCCCTGCCCTTCTGTTACCCTGCCCTCCCTGGGCCTCCCTAGCCCACTTAAAAGGGTCTATTTCTCCTCTTTCCTATCCCCTCAGGATGTGTGTGGTGCACATATGCGCAGGCACTGACACATTCCTCTGTGAATTTGTGTAATGAGGATCTCGCCATGAATATGACCTTAGCTGTCGAAATGGCATTAAACATCTATTACTCACTCACTCTCACTCCCAGCCCTCACCCTGCCTTGCCCTGCCCTGCTCTCGCCCTGCCCTGCCCTGCTCTCGCCCTGCCCTGCCCTACTCTCATCCTGCCCTGCCCTCCTCTCACCCTGCCCTGCCCTGCTCTCACCCTTGCCCTGCGCTGCTCTCACCCTGCCCTGACCTGCTCTCACCCTGCCATGCCCAGCTCTCACCCTGCACTGCCCTGGCATCTCCTTCGCTCACATGCCCTGCCCTGCCCTGCTCTCACCCTGCCCTGCCCTGCTCTTACCCTGCCCTGCTCTCACCCTGCCCTGCCCTCTCACCCTGCCCTGTCCTACTCTCACCCTGCACTGCCCTGGCATCTCCTTTGCTCACATGCCCTGCCCTGCTCTCACCCTGCCCTGCACTGCCCTCATCTCACCCTGCCTTGCCCTCTTCTCACCCTGCCCTGCCCTCCTCTCACCCTGCCCTGCCCTCCCCCCTCCCTTCCCTCCACCACTGCTGTAGGACACTTTCCCTATACCATTAATACACAGGTAGGTTCATAGTAGGGATCCAGATATTTCATGTAAAAGGCAACACTGACTAGTCCTGGAAAGAACAGCTTCATGTCTTTCTTTGTACTAGTAGGCTTGCAAGGTGTATTTGTGGTGTGGGGGCAAACAGGTCCCACACTTGGCCAGGTACACGAGGACTATATATAGAGGCAATTGAGAAACCAAAAATATCCCCTGCCCCTGTAGGCCAGTCCATGGCAGACTCACTACAAAGTGGTTTCACAGCACTCCAGGCAGAATTCTACTACCCATACCAAACTTATTTCTTTTAGACATAGGACAACTGGAATAGACTACTAAATCAGATATGAAGTAATAATGTGCAGACTTTCTCATAGTCTGGAAATACTTAGATGTTTCTAGTCAAAAGTGCAAATCAAGGTCATCTGAGTAGTAGTGGAATGGCAACACCATTTCTATTGCACTGAACTTGGAACAAGAGCAGATATGCAGAGGTACAATCATTATGAACTTGAAGGCTCTCCTCTCTACTCCTACATAGGGAATTAGTGGGGGAAGATTGAGGCCAGAATGTCACTTTAATGAATCGAAGTGCCTTGTGTTGGCTGAATGAGTTTGATTCAAATGAATGGTACTGCTCTGCCTTTCCACTTGGGTAGATATTGCATTTACCGCTTTGGTGATGGGGGGGGGGGGTTAGATTAGCTCAAGGATTTGTTGCTTATTGACTTTTAAAAAAAAGAAAAGATTTTGGATAAATTTCTCAGAAAGAATTTTTAACATGTCACCACTAATTTTTCATCAAATCGGACAGCCCACTTTAGGCCACACCAAAAACCCATGTTAAACTCACTTTGAGCCCAAATCCGTGAGCCCAATTTCAAACAGATCTGTGCCCGAATCGGTTAGCCCAGTGTGGCCCATACCCTTTGCTGAGGACAAAACCCATCGGGCGCCCACTGTGTTAACCCAGTGTGGCCCACATCAGGAGCCCGCTCTGGCCCAGACTCGGGCCACACCATTTTTGCTACCTGGGACTGTGATATCCCAAATTGTGAAGACTGTGCATTGATTAACAGATCAGGAAATATCAAGTCAAACATCACAGGCAAAATACATTATGCAAAATGGAACGTGTCCTGCAGGAGCTCAAATCTCATCTATTGTTTAAACTGCAAATGTTGTGGCAAGCAATATGTGGGACAAACTAAGAGAGAGAATGGGAGAGCATATTGGGAGTGCCAATGAAAAACTGGGTCTGTAAAGAGATGGGACACCCATCAGAGGGAGAAAGAGGAAAAAACCAGCAGCAAAAAGAAAGGTGAACCACAATGAAGTACCGAATCACTTCAGCAAATGTGGAAATAGTGGTACAGGACACTTAGGTCAGAAAAACATGGAATTCCATGTATTAGACTTTGTGGATAGACAACCATTAAGCCAAAGATCAAATGAACTCAGGCTTCTGATAAAATTCAATTGGATCCATAAGGTGAAAAGTCAAAAACCCCAAGGACTAAATACAATGGATAATAGATATAGGTGATAGGGTAAGAAACTAAAACTAGAGCCTCGTTGTAAAAAAGTTTTTTTGCACTAGCCAACGCTGGTGTGGAGAATTTTTCAAAAGGATAACTTGTTTATTCACCAGTTCCCGCAACCTTTACAACCCACACCACTAGAGGTCCCAGTGTATAAAATCTCCTGCATACTAAAGATAGGAAGTATGCTTCTATCTCTAAAACTAACTCAAACCCACCCTACATAGGGCAGGTAACAATTAGTGACAAACCCAGCCAGAAATGGATGAGTCCATTATTCAATGTAGAATAGCTATGAAGTACCTACTTTATTGCACCATATGAGACCGAAAGGTCAAACTGGCTTGACTGTGAAACATTTAGAATGAGTGTAAGCTTAATTTAATGTCTTCATATGAAGAAATTAATGTGGTTTCCTTTGTTCAGAAATAGAACTACAGAAGAAAACACCCCTCAGTGGACCATTCTAACAGGAAGTTCCACTACACTGATTCCAATCAGTACTGGTGTTCACTCAACAGTATCATTGAACCCACAGGCACCAGCATTAAGTACACTCAGGTGGTCTATAAAATGCAGGGGACAGCCTTTCTGGGGCCTCAGTCAATGCCAGTATGCCGTAAGTATGTGTACAAAGCCATGTCAACTCACGTATTGATACCAAATATACTTTTGATGAAGCCTACTTATGCAGATAATAAGATTCGTAAAATAATTGATCAAATCATTTAAAAATTATGGGAGTTTTAGTCATTTTTCTTGGATTTTGGCTCCCCTCCATATCTATCAGTTTTAGCACTGCAGCAGGTGAAATGAGAGGTTCTATATATAGTCCCAGGTGGGGAGGGAGGCCCTACTCACTCACACATGATGGCAGGCACTGCCCCTGGTCTGGGTGAGGGGTGCAGCCCGGGTCCCATATGGACTAGTGAGTGAGTGAGTAATAGATGTTTAACGCCATTTCGACAGCTAAGGTCATATTCATGGCGAGAACAACATTACACAATTTCACAGAGGAATGTGTCAGTGCCCGCGCATATGTGCACCACACACATCCTGAGGGAATAGGAAAGATGAGAAGTAGACCCTTTTAAGTGGGCTAGGGAAGCCCACCCATATGGACTACTATAGGGTATGTATCATATCTATGAGTAAAAATGAGGTTGTACTTATGGAGAATCCGTGACAGGGGTTGATACAAGTTATGTCAGAGGTACATCCCATATTAATTCTGGGTTGTATTAGTGGTTATTTACCTTTGTCAGAGGCTGCAAAAGTTCCCATAGAATAACCCTGCACATGAAGTAGTTAACATTATGGAAATTACAAAATAATTACACCACTATATAGCCAAACATTTCCTCTCTTACCCTAAATAATTTCATCCTGATATATTGATATTAGACCAACTTTTGACCCATAGATAATGTGCATGTCTCCTCTATGTGCACTACAGAGAGAGCAAATGCAGCATGCATTCCCACTATCATCCAGAAGTTATCTAACTATTTACCAAGGAAATAATGAAGACAACCTCACTATTATGCAGATATAGAGAGATGAATAGGGTGTCTGTTTAGCCATATGTAGCATATAACAACGAATTAAAGATAACTAACCATTCAGGCCCATGGGAGAACATCCTCTTTAACACTGTGACAGATAGGAAAGAGCAAAATGACCCGAGCACTGAACATGCTACTGTTAGTAGTAGCCAGGGATATTTTACAGCAAAGAACCTTGACAACTTTGGTTCCAATACATTTTGCTGTAAATCTACAGGAGGTGAGTTGCTGTAATTCTACAACACATTCCACAGTAATCATACAGTAACAACCTATGTAACCATATAGCAGGATCATTCAGATCTACAGAAACATACATTGTAAATTAACAGCAAATTATGGTGTAGAATTACATAAATATGTTTTGTAAAATAACACCAATATTTTCTGTAAATAAACAGCAAGTATTGCTGTAAATGAAGAGCAGAATATACTGTAAATGAACAGAAACCTTTGTTGGCAACTGAGGTTCCAGCAACTATTGCTGTAAATGTACAGAAACTAGGAGTGTAGAATTACAACAAGAGGTGTCAATCTATAGGAACTGTACTGTATAGTGTGTATAGACACTTCTATATATACTCTACCAGTGAAGTTAGTCCATGGTATACAATCCCCATAATATTTTTTATGTGTGCACTCTGTGCATGCATTGATACTATAAACCATGCATGCCTGATGAAGACAAGAATGTCTCCAATCCCAGCGAAGTGCCATCACTGAGAGCAAGAGAAGTAGACAACCATCTCTCCAAAACCATTTCATGGTCAGTCAGTTTTAACAGTGGACTAAGTTAAATGCAGGTAGGCCTATGTTAGCTTCAGGTTCAGAGTCCAGGCACTTGTATATACAATTTAGACACAGGTGTGGTGTCTTTGTTGTATATTACTGGTTGTTCCTAGTTTCTTCTCAGATAACCTTACACATGATCTATTGTGCACAATGTGAGATTGAACCCATTGAAGTTATTATTGTATTTCATTTAATTGATAAGCTCTGGGGACATTGCTGGATTGAGGTAGCCACTTAAAGCATATACATTCTTAACAAATGGTGGATACTGCTGCCCCCCCAGTAGCAGAACCTACAGGTAAGGCTATTTTGGTAAAGCGTGTGGGGGTCACTCTGGTGCAGATTGACTGGCTGGTCTAGGGTATACGAGAGTAATTATACAGGACAACTCACTGTACACATGTGTCTACAGGTAGAAGCATGTCACTAAACAGTAAAACTCAGTGTATTTGAGAATACTGCTCTTTCCCCTGTTGATTTACATAGAATCATCCTGCTATATAACTCCAACTCGTTACAGTGTAGATTGCCTGAAGGGAATAACTCGATAGACATATATGAGCAAGTGTTTAAATGGAGAGAGAGCATTGACTTCAACAATATACGGGTCATACAGTCTATATGTGGTGATGTCATGGACTCTTTGGGATACCTTAAGATGGACTCTGAAGCCCATGATTGCTGATTTAAGGAAACGCTACATGGTATTCCAAGGGAACATCATATCTGGCTATAGATAGTTTACGTAATAAGATGTGTTTTTGATGTGTACTTCATAAATCCCTACATTGCTTCACCACATAACATCATGATACATTTGATGCTATATCCGAATGTGCTTATAATATTAAACATAACTATATTCATCACGTCCAACCTCCATGTGTATTTGTACATTACTGCATAGGCCATATTCCGCAATAAATAATTCAACATTACCATGTGTTGATACATATTGACAATTTTTTTCTGTTGTTTCTCAGTCCATTTCAGTGTTGTCAAGCATCACTTTTTTAACATGTGATTAGCTATTGACATATCACTGTTGAAAAATTGTTATCAATTTGAACTGTATAGATTAAAACTTTTGATGTAATCATGGAACAACACTGGCAATGTTATCACTGATTAATATGTTATCATTGAACATAGCCAATGAATCAACATAGAGCACATCTATACTTTCCAGGGTGTAGAGTAGCTCTGCAGGTCTGCATTCATGCACCCTGTCCATGCTGCCTTAAAGCATTATGCATCATTTAGGGGTTTAAAGGGATAATGAGGGAACGCTGACAAGACGCTGAGCTGCTCCTGTATGTCTTGTCATAGAGTGACGGTAAGAGGCTCAGTGTGACAAGCAGCTCAGGGGGATGTAGAACCCATGTACTGCTTCTCTATATAAGACATGTAGCAAGTTATGATGGCTATGTCCAAAGGAGCAATCGCCTTGTGATCATCTTTCCACAGAGTGTCACCCACACTGTAAAAACATGTCGTCGAAATAATAGTAAGATTATTGTCCCAAAGATGCCAAAGATCTATCGTTATTTTTAAAGAGATTTCTTGTACCACCATACTGCCACCTGAGGCTTCTTTACTTTACTGGTCCACTGCAATTTGATTACAATTGTTCACTGTTCAGTTTTACCGGAATTGCTGGTAGATTAGACAGATATTTTTACAGTGTGTGTCCAAAAGAGCAATCGTCTTGTAATCAATTATTCTCTGCCCAGTCTTATCCCCGAATTCCCATTCTCTTTCCTCCTTAAAAGAGAAAAAAAAAGAAAAAAATACACATAAGAAATCACCTTTACCTCTTTAGAGTAACATGTACTTTAGTTCATTTGTTTGAAAGTAAACCGCCAAAGTATCCTGTCGCTGCCTTCTTACGGCAAGTGGGACATGTGAATTGCCATAATTAGCCTGGTGGCTCTATCATAGCAAAATCTGGTCCGCACATTGTTTTGGTACAGAAGTAAGAAGCCTGCTACAACTACCAGCAAACATGGTTTTACCTTGATGAATGCACTCACTGCCTTTTAGATCAAGGTACTGCATTGATGGCTATATGGTGAGCACTGTAGCCATTCCTCAAGACAACAACAGGACCACAGTCCATTCAGAGATGCACCATTCTGATCTGCAGGGTTAGTGGTCATGCTAGTTGAGTTATGAGAGATGATAGTGACGCAGTAACACCAGGATCAGTGTGTATGAGGTATAGGAGGGATCACACAGTGGGTGGTAATGGTGCGGCCATCTGTACACCTTGTATAGGTTATCTAGGAGGACCCCCTGCAGGCTGTGCGGTGATTAGAACATTTATTAGTGGCAGATTTGACACCTACGGGAGGAGGTCGACCTCATTCCTTTGAAAGCACCATTATAGACCATAAAACTTTAGACCTGGGGTGGGTGGTATCATTTAGTCTTCAATTAACAACCCTGAAGGAATGGTGTCATAGAGTGTGAGGGGTCGCTTCTGGAAAGCCTGTGTGTAACCACTGACCACCCTGATAATACTCCCACAGAGATATTCATTAGTCAGCCCCTTTGTCGGCTCCGCCATGTTCTGGTGGACAACCTTTAGTAGAAGCAGGATAGGATAGGATAGGCCTTTACGGACCACATAATGCTTTCAGACACAGGAGGGCTTTTCCTGATGCACTTCAGTCACACACAACCCTACATCTATCATTATCATTATTTTTGTTTATTTCTGTTTTGTTTGTACAAAGGATTAGGTGCAAATCCATGTAGAATCCTGCCTGTATTTCATCCAGTGGATGATAAATATCATGAAATCACACATAGCCTTTCACACATCAGTAATACGATTCGAAAAAGGACATGTTTTCCTATTGGATTCCGGTACGACTTGGTGGGTGCAGTCATAGTGTGTTAAGAAATAACCTCCTACAGCTACTGTTGCCCCTTAACAGTACCATTCTAGTGCTGCAGTTATGCATCATATATAAATCTTATTGGGTTAGATGCAATCCCAAAGAGTTGTCATGATGCAGTTCTGGCAGGCATACACATCACTATAGCCTTTGTGCATCATGACAAAGGAACAGCCATGCACTTTGCAGTATATTATGGCCTGTAAAGTGTTTTATAATTATATAGATGGCTAAGATGTACCATATCCAGCCCACCCTTCCTTACCCCTAGATCTTTGTTATCGGTATAGACCATTTCTACCCATCTAGGTCAAAGTTTTCATGGTGCTGGGGCAACTGAATAGCTAGTTGGCATGGTACATGTATATATAATCTGTAAGAAATTGACTGGGGTGGGGGGAAAACTCATTTTGGCTAATAAAATGATGACTAAACCCATAAAAGTGTTCTGTATAAGTAGCAGAAATGACCAGTCGAATATTCTGACATCTTCCTCCATCCTACCCACACATCAATCACACACCCTTCTACAGCTGCTGCCCAATCCAGGGGCTGTGCTATTTGACGGGCTGACCCCACGGTGATGCTTCACAACTTCTCGGGCCGCCCACCCACAGGTCCCAGCGGACCCTGACTGCCCCGCCCGGTCCCTCCTACACCCTTTAGCAAAGGGCAAAGTCTGCATGGGATTCATTCTCCTTGTTGAGATTATTGATGCATCCTGTTATTTCTTGAGAGCTGTATCTCTGCCCTGATAACGAAATTCCAGGTACACTTTTGAATCAGAATGTAAGATTGTTATTAATGTAAGCTCAAATGGTATTATGATGGTAGTAAACTATGCTTTAAAAGTAAGTGAAGATAAATCTCCTCATTCAAGTGTGCGGTCACCAACATGTAAGCCTCTGGGGATGATCTTCAACCCTGGGGGCTTTATCAGAAAGAATACATATGGTAGTGCTGGCTCATATGAACGCAAGACGTCTTGAATAATGGCGCGGGTACAGGGGTGTTGAAATCAATCTTGAGCAGAAAAAAAATATTCAAATGAGCAACTGTCTCTGGCATTGACATCAATAAGTGCCTGGGAGCTTAAATGAGCCACTGTGGCAAATTCCTTTTACACTCCTCAGCCGTAAGGCAACATACTTTTAATTTGCAACAAAGATTCAAATAGGAAATAAAGACAATTTATTTTATGTCAATAACTTCTTCCCATAGAGATAGCATTGCAGGGCCGATCCGCACACCCCCAGTGGCGTAACGGGTGCCGATCCACCACAGCGGCCGATCCACCACTGCAGCCTCGTTCTGGGTGCATGTAAACATTCAAAATGGCGGATCGGCGCTTGTACGGGGAACTACGGTACCGGATTTTGATCATTTTTCCTTATTTAAACCTCCAAAAACATAAAATAAATAAAGAACTAAACTCCCCTGGTGTCCTCGGTGGCTGATCCACTCCTCGGGGGGGCTCTCCCCCTCGTGGTGGATCGGCCACCTCGTACACCACGGTCGTTT
The DNA here is from genome assembly GCA_949317995.1 of Acholoe squamosa. Classification (NCBI taxonomy): domain Eukaryota; kingdom Metazoa; phylum Annelida; class Polychaeta; order Phyllodocida; family Polynoidae; genus Acholoe; species Acholoe squamosa. The sequence goes on along the minus strand of OX439045.1, from coordinate 13,323,651 downwards.
AGTTCTATCTATTTATTGTTTATTGGAGAGTGTTTGGAGCTGAGCCTTGGTTTCATACAGTAGTCCATGTAGGACTGAAGGTATCGCTCTAAGGGGTCCTAACACAGGAATGCATAATACACATTTTGTGGTTATGATAAAATAATGGAGTTGTCTTGTCAGTATTTCATTAGCACCTCATGTTGACACTCAGATAATGTATAAAGCCAATAGGGTCAGCATAATGCATTACTGACCAGGATTGCAGTGATGCATCATGATGAGCAGTTGGTATGGTGCATTAATGCACTGTTGCCCTAGTAAGGCTTAACCTGGAGGGTCAGGTTTCCTTTCTCCTGTTTGTAGGTAACACACTAGGTGGTGCTGTGCCGTAATGGCGAGATTTGTTTATCAGTGAGAATGCAAAACGCTGAACTTCTGGACGTGAGCAGGATGTATAGCCATAAATATGATCCACATAAGACTGAATGTTGCCATGAGAAAATGGTGTGGAGGCAAAGTGAAGCCATGAGAACTATCAGAATGAGTGAACGAGGGTCAAATTTATTTTTTCAAAGGATTACCTAGAGGATGAAGAAAAGTTGACTTACAGTCTTGTACATGAGTGGGAGGGTCTTGCCAAAGGATGGCAAGGAAGTCTTTTTAAATATTTTCAAAGAGTGATTGCAGAAAATTTGGATGGCCTTACTCGTTTTCATAGTATTGACAAATAATTTTGCACAAGACTGTGTCGAAAACACTTTTTGAGTAGTGTAAGAAACGTGCACGTTTCACCTAAACAATTTTATAAGAATTCATTTAGCAATACCAAAATGTGCACGTTTTATTTTCTGGTTCTTGTTTGCCTTTTGGCAAGACCCTCCAGGTTATGTCAATACAAATGAATATAAATCACCATCTTAGCACTCTCTGCAATAATAGCTGAAGGTCGGCTTAACACAACAAGCTTTGATAATGATTTGGAGGGCCTCAGATTGTCTGGCCCTATTCCACTTGGGAACACATAGGTCTGGAACACTGTTTAACTGTCAGGGTACTTATTCTATATTAGCAAATACCCCACATATGTGTGCTTGCAGCTTGCATTTTACCACTGCTATTATAGGTAGGTAACAGATTTGGGTATAATTTCTAGGGTTATAACAATCCTTCACTGATGCACTAAAAGTCTTTCTTATAGATACCATACTTGATGCTGATATTAACTTTGGAGATGGCGCAAAGTAAGACTGCTTTGTAATACCCTCGAGGGAGCCACAGAGTGAAGATTGGATGGGTAGGAGTGAGGTGCTGTACAGAGACTTTGTGGCTTGGATGTAATGAGGACGGGCTGAAATAAGCAGATTATGTCACTGTGTGACTGTCGGAAGGCTGATTGGCCTGAAAGGGGCATTAGTGCTGGTATAAGGAGATTTGTCGTATACATTAGTTGTGAGTAGCTTCCATTTCAATTACCATACCAGGATCATGTTTCAATAGTTTCCACGACAGGTTCAGCCAGCTACGACTGGAGATGGGTCAAATCTTAGCAGGTGATCTTAGGATTTTGGCCTTGGTGACTAAATAGCTGGCTTCATTACTGGGTGATCGTACTGCCTTCTGGCTAAATAGCCACCACAGCAGTGACTCAATAGGGGATCCTGGTATGACAACCCTGCATGTGAATGATTAGTGGGTAGCCTTAGCTGATGCCCTCTGCACTCCTTTGCTCAAATGTACCCAATCTGGGCTCTTTACACTACTACCTATAACCCTGTGGCCAGCGCCTTTGGCGCTGGGATGGCAGTTTTTTTTCCCTAAAGAATAAAATATCATTTGGAAAAGTGTGGTGTTTCACCTAAGAATTGAGCATTACGTCCACACATGGGCCAACTATGCAGTTACTAGTATGTAGTGGTGTAGATAGAGCACTAGGCCTTACAAAGCTGTCATGCCTGTCATATCCAACCCTCACCCACCATGGCTTTATAATACAATTACAAAGGATATCACACCTAGCTGACACCTGAGCCCTACTATAAGGAAGAATAACAGAGCGTTTTCATACAATTAGGTCATGAGATATAGATCTATCATATGTGATTTGAAAGGGAATTATGTAGAACAATTATACATCATTTCGGCTGGGGGGTCTCGGTTGTCTTCCTAAAACCACCTAAAACTGGCCCCACCAGGGCCCTATTCAAGGCCCGGCCCCTATTGATTTGACAGCCCTCCTACCCAGGCCCCTATTCAAGGGAGGCTGCTATTCAAGGCCCAGCACCTATATGAGACATTACGGTAGTTACTGCAGCCCTATGCTCATTTGAACACAGGAGTGCATACTAGACCATGAGGGAGGTATGACTGGTCACTATGTAGCCAATAGTGGCCTCTATGACTGGGTGCTATGACTTCATAGTGGTGTGTATTGAGCCAGCAGTTGAATAAATAGCAGCTGCTATTTTGAGGCCTCTACTGGAGCTCACTATGTAGTCACTGGTATGGAGTAATTTCTTACACCTCCCACTACGATTTGAGGGTGTCCAGTCGTGGAAACTATCGAAACACGATCCAGGGATCTTGGTAGAAGTCAATAATCCCAATGCTAACATACTACATGTAAAGGCTGGTATCTAATGACATAGATCTGAAGATCGGTTTTAGCATAGATAGGACAAGACATTATATCGATTGGCTATTTTAAGCCTATTGGAATTGCTGGATACCGAAAGTCTTTCAAAAAAGGCAATACAATAGAACAACGCCTATATAAGCTCTAGTCGTGAGATGTAATACTATACAATTCATATGATGATATTACATTGGATCTATCATTACATTTTTATAGACAATCAACTATCCCCAATAAAAGAGTCTTAATACAGATTGATGCTCACACTCTCTAAAGTAACAACATCAAGTGCATATTCCAACTTTTGATACAGTTAACCCAATACATTTAACCTACTCTATTATCATTAGTATTAATTTGTGCATAATGGGCCAGCCTTTATTGAACAATTATGGCCCTATGGATCAGAATTAAACTGCTTATTTTTCTTGTGATTGGTATAGTTTGAGCTTGCCATCAAAATAGGGAGAGATCAGTTTTGATGAGTTTCCTTAGGGATAGATTTATTCTTCATCCTCTGTTCATTTATCAAGGCACATCACAATATGTGTAGAGCCGTTAACCCTTTCATGAGAGTCGGGAGATATTAAGATCAGAGAGAACAACAGAAAGTAGTTAAAATCGTGATTGATAGGAGAAAGTGATACATAATCATTTCATTGGAAATAAATTGACTGCATTTTCAAGGAATATTTCAGATCAACAAATCTCATATTTTGAAAATATTATATTTTGCATATCTATAGGAAGATCATTTTATTTCATGTTAGGAATGCTGTACACTATAGAACAGTACCACCATTCCCGAGGGGGATGTGGAGAAACACTTTCTCATTCTTCACGGTCTGTCTTTTCCAACAGCTCTGGGGTTCGCTCATGTGCGGTGCAGTACCTTATGAAATCCAAGATGACGACAATAACATTGCCGTGCGAGCAAGGAGGCTAAATAAATGTGAATTGTCCTGTAATTATCATTGTAAAACCATGAAATAAACACAGAGTTCAACTCAGATTTGTCGTTTCAGGTTATTTATCCACTTGAAGGTCTTCACTAGAGGGTTTTTGGGGACATAGATGTAATGGAGAAAGAAAAAACTCAGAAAATATTCTCAATCCTTGCAGAGATAAAATATGCCTTTTACGCCAGGTATACATTATGGTATTAAGGTGTGAATACAGTCACTACAATGGTCTTGTCAACAATAAGTAACAATTATAAAAGACGGGTATAATAGGATGTAGCTATGTGTGTATGTATTGCATATGGACAAGAAGACGATGTATGTGTACAGTGGTAAGTTTGTGGAAGTAGATGAGTAACAGCTTTGGAATGCAGTGGGCGCTGGTGGAGTCGGGCAAAACCGATTCAGGTAACTCTGTAATAAAAGAGATACGTGTAAGCCACATATAGGCCAGCAGAAGGTGTAATGGGTTAGTGTGGAGCAGGTAAGGAGTTAGTATTTTGGGAGCCGGCGCAGAGGGCATGCATGCTCCTGGAGTTGCATTGGGATGAAGCTGTTAAGTAACTAGTATTACATCTAGCCACTGTAAGAATGGACTAAGCAGGATTTCAATAAGGACACCTATCTCTCTACAGGATTGGGAATTGCTTGGACATGAAAACTGTACGCAGGTTAGAATAATGTCGTTAGAGCCAATGTAATTAGCTTGAGTTGAATATTGGACTATGAATGTAACTGTAGATTAATACATGTACAATAAACAGTGACCTGTATGAGTGCCTTGGTGTTGGTTCTAAGAATGAGCAAGCCAGCATCATACCACTAGAGTTAGTCTTCACAAACACGTGATGAACTAGTGAGAACTGTCTAATATATAGGCACACAACATTACAGTAATATACATACACACAAAACCAAACAGCCCACAACTATCCACTGCATTGCATCGGGGCATCAGCTGGAGGCATCATCCTATAGCTAAATAGTGATTAGTGGTAGAAATATTGACTAGATATCATTATGGTAACCTCATTTATGTATAAGCCCTATAGGGTGCACATATTAGATTTGCATGGAGTCGGCACAGTCCTTATAGATTAATACACCACAACCGGCATCTAGGACATTTGAAACCTTTTAGTACATTATGGTAGACCTGTAATAGAGAAATTACACTACTTGGTATGTGTAATGTGATGGTCTTGCCAGCCGCAATCACTACAACACAGATTACCTTAATTTTACTGATCTCCACTAGGAACACTAATGAAGCCATACTCAGTAACAAAGCAGTTCCACTGAAATTTTTCTGATTTGCTGGGCTAATTCAACACTTACTTGTATTTTGACTTTGTCTTGTTTTTATTTAAGTCAGAGCAAGTCTGTGACAGTCGGTAAATTGAGTTGGTGTATGGCACATCAAGGAACATCACATGACAAAGTTTTTGGTTATAGTCTCTTGTAGTAACGGTAGTGCATGACAATGAGAAATGGAGATCGAGAAAGAGAGAGAGGGGGATATATATATATATATATATATATATATATATATATATATATATATATATATATATATATATATATATATATGGGTAATTCTTATTTTAGGGATCTCAACTTTGGCTGTGAATGTCACCCTGCTCTAGAAAATTTCTCAGTTGAGATGAACTGAATTAGTGTGTAGCAGACATTGAGATATGAAAGTGCTTTTTTTTTAATTGACAGATTCGGATGATTTTTAGTGGTTTTATGCTAAAGAAAGTACGAAAATTTGGACTTTTCACAATGTCACACTTCCATTTTTTGCATTTGATCCAATTTAAGTCAATGCATACTCAAGTTAGGGTTCCAGTATCTGTTTTAGATCATCAAATTAGGTGCTCACATGACACAGACAAAATATATTAAATGAGGCTGAAAGCATTTAATGATAATTTTGAGGCTTATTATGTGTATTGATAAATAAAGGGCAATGTAAGATCCGGCAACATGGCCATAAATTCTATAATATAAGTCTGAAATCCTTGCAAAATCATCAGTAATTCGTTCCTTATGAACACTATGACCATAGCAATTATCTAAGAGATATCCCTATTACTTTGCTTTTTACAGTGCAATGTATGGCTCAGAAATGGTGTGGACATTGAACTTACACCTGAAAGACCTTTATTAAATGTTTCATAGAGTCATATTGACATAACTTATGTACTAAATTATGTACTTTTCTTCAATTCATGTCATAATCTGTCATAAAACCGATTTATCTAGCTAAGATAATTTAGCCAGGAGCAGAGGGCAAAGTGAGGTTGTTTTAAGACTATTTTGATGCATCTGCTTGGCTTGAAAGAGAGAGAGAGAGAGAGAGAGAGAGAGAGAGAGAGAGAGAGAGAGAGAGAGAGAGAGAGAGGGATTGTCTCAGTTGCTCTAATTTACACAGGAAGCAGTGATGAGGTCCACATGACATCAGTCCACTTTACAGTTAATGAGTCAAAGAGTAGTTCCATATACTTGTTTTGGCTTTGGCGGACTACACAAGCCCTGTAATCGGATTCCTGATAATCTATTAATCATTGATTATCTCTCTCCCTCTTCTCATCATCTATTAATTTGTCTACATCAGAACATAATGTCATAATAAACGTAGTTCTGTGCTGGACCTGAGTTTCATACATAGGATGGAAAGCCATATTATCAAGATGCTATTGCTAGTGTGTCACAATCTGCAGAACTCAGCCTGCAATCTCCATCTCACATTGTATGAGAGTAATAGGGCTCTCCCTCCTCAGTCGTGCATTAATCACTATTTCTTCCAGCACCTATCTCCTGTAATCAATGCAGGAAGGGACCAAGGGAGGTGGTTTTGTTGTAATTACCTGTCCAGCACTGGAGTATAGCTGGTGTTTCCATGTCATCTATCTTTAAGGTAAACGTATAATCATACTAATCATGTTAGCCTGAGAGCGTAGACATCAAGCTACCTGTAATATGTCTAGTCCTTCTTGCACCAATAATTGAAAGCTTACTACCATCATAATAAATATTCATATCTAAGATCAAGCTTTATGTTATTATACAGATTTGATGAGATATTTTTGACAATGAGTGGCTTTTACAGGGGCACTTTCTTCCAATATTGAATCATGATTCACCAAATTCGAATTTAAAAGTAATCACTGGGAACCTCATATAGCCAGTTTGTGCGAAGCATTGTTTCATCCGATCAATGGAAATCTTATTTTGTGATACACATGTTCTGCCTCAATGCAAAATAATAAAGAACATTAGCAGGGTTAGGCCTTAGGACACTCCCTTCTATTTTTACCAGTAAATGTCTCTTGCTTCGGGTCCATATCCCAGGCATGCATGTACCGGCCAATTCTTATGAAGACAACTGCCCATTTCAGAGCCCATTGTCACATTGGGTGATATCAAGGGATTTCCCTCCCCAAGCATGCAGATGTAGATGTGATATTGAATCTGGTTTATGTATGTTAATTGTGGTGGAGGGACCATCTCTTGTGACACCATTTCTCAGCCTTAACAGTTCTTGGACTTCCTAAAAGGGTGTGGTGATCCTCAGAGTGGCCATTCCTGTTCTTATATTGCATTGTCGAACTGAAAAGAGCTCACCAAATGGACTTGGGCATGATTTATTACCATATACATGATACACCTAAGACAAGATATTGCCATGTTGCGCAGAGAGAATGGAGTGTTGGAGAAGTGAAACCATAGAGAAATATCAGAACAAGAGTCACTAAAACCTTTCCTTATTTATACCAGAACTAAGTCTGACACTAATATTGCAAACATACATTGTTTTTAAATAAACTCCAAGGAGCCTCATAGCCGACATTGGATAGGTTGGATTGAGGTCCAGTATAGAGGGGCTTAAATAAGCAGATTATGACACTGTGTGCCTATTTCTGAGGCTGCTGTGCCTGGGAGGGGCTTCATTCTGATGATAGAGAGATATGTTGTGTGTATTAGTTGCTTCAACTTTGATCATTATCGATCTTGGCAATAATTAATATTCCCAGTATTCACTAGTTGTGCATGTTGGTTTCTGATAACATATAGATCTGGAGATCAATTTTAGCACACTAGTCATTACATCCATTAATGATCTGATCACTATTAACTTCTTTCAAATTACAAGACATCAGAAAAAATGTAGGATGTGCTTATGCTTTAGTTGATAAATACATGTAGAGGTAATAATGCATTTTTGTTATTTCATATTTATAATGACATTACTGTTACTTGATTTAATCATTCTAGTCTAGAAAATCAGCTGTCCCAAACCAAAGAGTCTTAATATAGATTAATACCTTACCATCCCTATTGTACTAACATGAAGCAATTCAATAAACTTAATCGAATCAAGCCAACCTACTCTGCTCTCTGGTGCCTCATGGGACAGACCTAATTTGAAAATGATAGCCTCATGGATCAGAATCTAACTGCTAAACCCTTTGTGATTAAGATTCCATTTGCTATCCAAATGGGATTAGTTCACCAAGAATGATTTTCATTAATCTCAGTGAGGATAAAGTATATTATTTATTTTGTGTCCAGTATTTATCAATCATCTAATAACTGCATATAGGCTGCAACCTGACTTTCTGGCTTTGCACAGGGTTTTAATTGCAGCATACCTTTTAAGTTTTAGAGAGTTTTGGTATTACGCCATGGCAATAAATCTGTCTGTACTGTGTGCACCCGATCTTACAAAACCAGCTCATGGTCCCATACCCCATTGTCTTCCCAGATGATGTGAGGGGACTTCTCCTCACACCCGGGTGAAGTGGAGGTGACATCGTCTGTGGTTTATGTATGGTAATCAGGGTGCAGGAACCATCACCCTTGACACCATTTCTAAGTCCTTACAATTTCTAGACTGCTAGAAAGCAGTGCAGTCATCATAAAGGTAGTCATTTCTTGAGTTATGCTGTATTTTATGAGGCATAATATGTATAACTTGGCTGACATTTGTGTATACATGACACACTTGTGAATAGTTGTTGCAGGGATGGAATGGCCTTAGATAGACATGAAACCATGGGAATGGAACTAATAATGGGATCAAGACTCCATGGGTGGGGTAGTCTCAAGGGGCCATCAGGCGGACAAAACAATTTGTGTGCTTGCAGGGGATTGGTATGTTTGTGTTTTTAAAGGGTTGAATAGTAAGTGCTGCAAAAATGGTGTTTAAATTTTAAACATGTTAAGGTCTAATTACATTTAAAACGTGAACATATAGGTCAGTTAGGTGTCTCATCAACTACACATTTCGGAATTAAACACTTTTCTTCTAAACACCTAAAGGTTTTTGCTAAACATGTCTAAATGTTTAGAGTTTAAACATATTGAATACTACCGGTAGGTGTTAGGATTTAAACATCAATATGTTTAAAAATGTTAATGTCACATATTATATACATGTTTTTTTTTTCAGTTCTGGTGTATAGCTTGCAATACATATGCCTCTTCGATGTTACATTTTGTATTCTACTCATGAAACATATTGGATTGTTGTCATGAAAATCATTGATGAATATTGGCAATAAAGGCAATTCAAACAAAGAATAACAGCACTACCTTTGAATAGACTCTCTATATCCAATCACAATCAATTGCTGTGGCAAATGTCCCCAAACACCATGTGGAACATGGTTTCATTTCATAGGATGTCATCAGAATAGAAACAACAATAGAGATGTTTAAATACCTGTGGCTGACTTTTTCTGAGACTTTGCAATAGTAAATACATGTTGATGACCCTGGAAAGTCAATGAAAAAAAAAGATAATCCTTTGTTTTCCTAATGCATACAGCTGTGTGCCTAAATTTCTATCTAAACAATCAGACATCTAAACATAAAATTTCATAATTATAAGAAAGATTCTAACCTAGATATCTAAACACTTAAGCTAAGCATATTGTTTGGCTAAACATGTTTAGGGGTTAATGGGAATAAGTCATGAAACAAGGATGGGGTCCCAGATAAATGAAAAGAGAAATTGGGAAGATAGGGTTGATACCTAGGACTATAGGGATTATCTTTTATGCATAAGGTAGCTATGCTATGGTAATGATGCAGGGGCTGAAATAATTTTGTCATCTCACTATAGATTGATAAGCAGCTGATAGGTCTGGCAAGGGCTTTAATAGTAATATATGGGGAGATGGGTTGTAGGCATTGGATCTTGGAAGAAGTCAATATTACTATGAGATTCATCCCATATGTGAAGCCCCTTGACATGTAGACTAGACAATGTCCACAGATACCTAGGTTCTGTTTCAAATACAATTATATGATGGTGCATACATATATCAAAGGGAATACCCCAAATACATTTGTGGATAATGATGACCACAGTTCCTTGATACATACACAAGTAGATGTCTTAGTACAATGAAGATACTAACACTATCTTAGCGCATTATGTTGAGAAAGAAACAGGAACATGGAGGCATAATTGTGATTATTGCATATCACTGATTATGATCACACTACCATTAAGCACTCAACCTGCAACTGACTGTCACCAACATGATAAAATGACCATCATAGCCACTTTTGTACTAGTTAGTGATGCTCACCTAAGTAACACAAGTGTTCTCCACAGGGACAACACAATCTCATGTCTGGATAATAACTGATAGTGTGGCTGCAATTGTTTTCTCAGCTAACAGAATGAATGCCATCATCAACTACCTCAGCCCCTGACGTAAATGTTTATATGGTCGTTCTATTTATGTTTGGCTTTACCATACTGATGACAATTGAAGACAATGAAGATGAAGAAGTGTTGCAGCCTCATTCCATGGTCAATAGAAGCTTCGGGGTGATTCCTCTTGATGTATTCAAAGGCAGCTAGAACAGAAAAATAGTTCAAGTGGATCCGGAAGACTGTCTGCCATCACTGTATTGGTGCATCATGCCATCCCATGGGACTGTAACAATTCTGAGGTTGGCTTGATGCATGAACGAATCAGCGGTCCTTAAAGGGTTAATTGGATATTACCCGTCTTTCAGTATTACAATATGGGGATAATTTCTCAAAGTTGTTTCTAAAATTGATCATTAAATTAGGCAATTGCCCTGTCTGTGTAACAATAATTTCATAGTTTCATGTATCTTATGAGATCTTTAACCCTTCTCGTGAATTCTGATGCTCTGATTCACAAAAAGGATTCGTCTCATTTCAATTCAATTATCATGAAGTCATGCATCAATTTGGTGGATGGCAATATGAATCTCCTGCTCAAATCCTTTAGGATAATTGAAAAGCAAGCAAAACCCGATTGTGGTATCTTTTCATGAATCATATATAAGCAAAGGTTCATATGTGAAGATCATCTCACACGCAGTTTGGGTGCTGCATTACATGACACCTGCAGGGGGATCGAAATGCGGCACCCAGTAACCCTCTAAGGGCCGCTGATGCATTATTTCATCATGCCAATTGGTCGTCATGATGCACCAATGAAGTAATGGCAAAACTGCTTGCCAGCACTTCATTGGAGCATCATGCCGACTGTCCGGGGTCATACATAAAACACCATAGGGTGGGAATGATCCTCCAATGAAGTGCTGGCGAGCAGTCTCACCAGGACTTCATTGGTGCATCCTGACGACCAATGGGCATGTTTCACTCCTGCATCAGTGGCAAAATATACAAATAAAGTGTGTATGGTGTCCAGACACATTACACTTTGCCATGCTGCCAAATGGGAAAGTATAGTTCCCTCCAAAGAAAGGTTTTCCATCTTACTAACTCTTCTAATTGTAATCAGTATGATCAAGCCTGTATCAGACACAGATAGTACAATTATACATCTAATCTGGAACTGAGGTACTTGTGGATGGCATTAACTCCGTAAAGTGAGAAAAAAATTACAGCCACACAATACAGATATAAGACTCTGTTGATCCCCTAGAGTAGGCTGATTCGATGGTCATTCAATGAATTACAATGGTATTTCAATAAACTTCACCTTAATTCATGGCCGTGTACTTTGTTTACTTTGCAATATTGAAGGTATGGCACCATCAAAGGATCATGTGATCAGCCTCTGTAATCGGGAAGCCATGTATTACATGCTTCCTGTTTGATAGGGCATCATAGTGCAAAGTGTATGCCTTTCTTCCATTTTACGAAACACTTCCATTTTCACGACCTATTTTGATATAAATTTTTTTGAAAAGGTTTTGATTGGGGCAAAAGGTAGGAAACATGGTAAAATTATAATGAAACATATATATATGTCTCAGACCATTATCTTCCATTTATAGTGCTATAGTATGCTCGCGTAGTATAGAGGGATGGGGATATAATACAAAGGATGTGTTACTCTACAGTGGATGTTCCACCAAAGACAATTTACTCAACATTTTGAATCTGGACAATTTTGTAGCAGTCTCAATGCCTTCCAATAAAATATCTAAGGCATTTCGGAACCATTGGGGACCCATCCTATAAAAGTTTCTTTGTTGGCCTCTAATCTGGTTCAAATCAGCCTATATTTTTTAATCTGCTCAGGTGGAGCCAAGGCTTTAGTCTCTTTCAGACGATCACCTCACACAAGGTCCTATGACACACCCTCATTCCTTACATTCCAGTTCCATCAGCAGTAAATTGTTTCCTTGAGCATAAACAACTTCAACACTCTTTTCAATAGAGTACCTTATCAATTCATAGTGAATATGACTGATGGGATGAGCAACAGCCACCTGTGGGATCAATTCCAGGGTGCTGACTCTATTGTATGGGAGGTATAGATGAACTATTGACAAGGTGAAGTAGTAGATGTAAATGTTCTTACCAAGTGTGCCCCTTAGAAAAGCTAAGCACTGAGACAACTACTGCTGCGAAAAACAGAGGAAATAAATTCAAAAGTGAGGGTTCCTCTCCTAGATTCTCAATTAAAATTCCACAATGTAAGGATCCATTGCAAATATGTGTAGAGGCAAGGAGAAAGGATGCTCTGTGCTAAAAGTCACCTTTAAAATTCAGATCACTAGCCTTTCAGTGATATATTGCATGAGAAGATACTCCTGGTAGTTTTGGAGGAATCGCTTGCTAAATATATGAAGGTATGACCATTTCCTGAATGCCAATAAGCTCTATGTCTAAATGCCAATGAGATACAGCACTTATTAGCATAATTTATGCTAATTAGCTAAATTAGCATAATTTTTCATTCTTTTGCCTATAGCTTTTGATCTAGAAATGATATTTTCATTCTGTTTTCACCCTAGTGAACCTTGTGGGAATTTCCTTCAAATGGGATCATCGATTTTTATATTTAGAATGAAATCATGTCCCACAGGTTGAGGACTAACCTGTTTCTTACTACACCATAAAATTGAATGATAGTCCCTGGGTCATGGTGTGTACTAAGAACTCAGTACCCTTGTTTATCTTCAAATTTCTCTTACTTTCTTATCAAAGTACATAATTTTAATGTCACCATAGGTAGAAAAAAGAGGAGGTCGGAAGGGTGGGGGCGCCACCAGTACTGCCGATGATATATGCGGACGCACCGCCGACTTTGCGTCAGTGACAGTCATGGCAGCACAGGGGTCACAGGCTCTTGAGTTGCTGAGGCTGATGAGTCTCATATCCCTATTCCTCTCTATATGGGGGGACTATAAAATTGCATCGACCAGAGGAAGCAATGAAATGTTATTCTATGTCTCTTTTCCATTTGATACATTCTGATATATTCCTATTATATTAATTTTGAGAATTTATAACAATTTCTTCCTTTACAGTTGACATTGATACAGGGGTCATCACAGCAGAGATGGCCAATGATGTAGTGCCGCAAGAGGTTCTTCAATGTGTAGCGGTCCTCCTTGAAGAAGGGAACACATTTGAGGATATGGCGGGGCTGCTGCGTGGCAACCTCGGCCTGCTGGCTACATTGCCCATCCGTTCCGGAAATGCTGAGACCAACATTGATATGTTGCAAACCATCATGGCCACCTTTCACTTAAGGAAGCAATCTGTCCCAGATGCCGAACCACTGCTCTCCTTCAAGTTGGCTCAGTACATGGCAGCAAACAATCATGTGAATGAAGCCGCCTTTATCCATCATGTCGCCTACTTGCATAAGGCATCAGATGGACGTGGTCTCAGTCACCTCGAAAGAAGCAAGGCAAATTATGAGTTCCTGAATTTCATCTTGGATGAATGGATGCCATGGCATCGAGAGACTTATGACTTTGCTACTATAGATGTCAACAGGTGAGTCTTGTTTTCTCATACTGCTCAACAATACCCTTGTATAGTTTACTAGAGATGGGGATATTCTCACTCATCTCGCATTGAAAGGCAAATCTTTGCATACATGTATGGCTAATATTACCCTGTAGATCCAAAGGTACATGTCATTCGATACAGCTTATTAATCAGACAAATATTAAGAATTTACATCATATTAGCCACTTCTTTCTTTCATCTTCAGGCCAATAACCAACATCAGGGGCTCTACTTCGCACCAGCTTTTCCTAAGATAGTCTGGTAAGTATTCTATATATTGTTGTCTTTGTGCAATTTCTAACTATTGTGTCTTTAGTACTTTTATATTAGTTAAATGATTGTCAATGAATATTAGAACACGAGCAAACTCAGTTTTGCCAAAATGTTATTTACAACCTTCTCACACTAATGAGACAATGTGATGCAGTAATATCAGCATATAAGCCACACCTAATACATAAAGCTGCACCCTGACTTTGGAAAAGTGCTACAAGCCACATCTGAGGCCTGAAAGGTCTGTGTTTCTGTCATACTAATGATTGGCATGATCAAGTTGTCATATGAGAAATATCATAAGACTAGTGGTATATAGTGTAATTATCTCAAGGCTCTTATAAATAGTGTTATTTCCAGTTGTCACTGGTTTATTCAGCTTTAGGCAACATGTAAGAAATATCAATCATACAGTAGTTAGTATGTAGGTAGTTTGCACATACAGTAAACATACAGTAATTTATAAAGTATAATGTTCAGTTCCACTCCACCTGTGAGGTATTAATAATACAGTGTCCAGCATACTTCTAGGTGGGTTCCCACACCTAGCTCCTGACCTGCTGCTTAGAGGAATAATGTAATAATGGATAACTTTACCCTCTGGTGGAAGTCTTGAAGAAGATAGCCTCTGGCCACTAATGGTAGGAAACCAATGCCTGTCTAGCATAGTTTCCCCATAGTGCAGTGGTATAGCAGGTAGCAGGAGATGACTGGAGATGTTACCTCTAGAGCGGTTCTTGGTGATGTGTCTTCCTGGAGGTGCAGACAGGCTATTTGTAGCAAATCTTGGAAAAGCACCTCCAGACTGACTGGAGCCAGCAGCATCTGCCTAACTCTACAATTGTTTGAGGGGACCCTTTCAAGTGTCACAGGGGGACAAAGGACCCCCATGGACGCCGCTATGGCCCCCATTGTCTTGGTCGGTTCTGCATCTTCAAACCCTCATAACTTGGTCGTTTATGCTTGTGTAACCGCCATTTTGGGCATGCGCGGAGCTGAATGTGCCAAGATTATAATGCCCGCTGGATAGGCGCGTAACTCCCGCCGGTTTGTCTGTAGCTCACTCGGAGGTCGATTCAGTCTCCATGGCGTAACTTCCTTAATACTGGGAGTTCCGCCTTGATCTTGGGCTCATTCTGACCGTCTAATTATGGGCTTTCCATAGATATTTTGATATTTGACCTAGGTCGCTCAGGAGCGACGCTAGAGCGACCGGAAGATTATGGCGTCGTGCTTATGTAACCCATTGTTCAGTCCTTAGAGTGCTCAGACACTCATGACGGCGTCAGCGGTGCTCAGGCACCCGTGACGGCCGGTTGCATTCACTTACAAGTTATTAATTTGTGCACTGAACCATGAGGTCGCACACTGAGACCCTCATTTTTATTATATTGTGCAGTGAACCATTAGGTCGGAGCCTTTGATGTCATAAACTCTGTCTAACTGACTGTGGCTGGTGTGCAGTGGGGCATGAACGCTCTTATACAAAGTTTGAGCGCTCTTATAGCTCTTAGAACCAACCTATGTATTAATTTCATAGATATTTCTTTGATTAATACAAAATATGTTAGAATTTATGGAATAATAAAATGGTATATCATAGAATACTCCCTCTCCCCCGAAAGAATGCGAAACTCCGTCATTTCGCCGAGGGAATGTACAATTTATACAATTTTTACCTCATTTTGGAGTTATATACTGTTTTGTAAGAGGATTTGAAGTAATGGGGAGTGCTTCAAATGCAATTTTTGTGGTAGAGCTTTGTCAGTATAAACAATTTTCTCCTGGGTATAAGTACATTTCCGAGTTTCTATATCTTACCATACCATAGCTTATTTGCTTATGTAACATCAATTTTGGGTACAATTTTCCATTTTTATGTACAACATACAATTTGGCAAATAGTGTGCAATTTTGGCATTTAATGTTCAATTTAGCGTGCAAATTGAACATAAATGACAATTTTAGTGTGCAAATTTACAATTTCGCGTGTAATTGCGTTCAATTGACAATTTCAGTATGCAAATATATAATTTTTGCGTACATTTGGCAATTTGAGTGTGCAAATATATAATTTTCGCGTATATTTGGCAATTTGAGTGTGCAAATATATAATTTTCGCGTATATTTGGCAATTTTAGTGTGCAAATATATAATTTCGCGTGCATTTGGCAATTTTAGTATGCCAATGTATAATTTTGCGTTCAATTGATAGTTTCTGTATGTACAAATATATAATTTTGCGTACAGCTTGGATACACATAGAAATGTTGATTTTCTAAAAATCTGACTTCAGTGTATGAATTGGGTACAGACATACAGTATAATGTGCAACATATAATTCAAATGTAAATTGGATACAACTTACAATCTAGTGTGCAAACATACAATTTTAGTGTGCAAATTGGGTACAAACGTACAATCTAGATTACACTATTCAATTTATGGGATTTGAGACAAATTTTTCCGAGGGCCGGAAAAACAAAGTACTTCATGTACAATAGGCTTGTTTGTCTCTGAGTTACTCATTGATTTTGCTATATGGGTGTATTAATTGGCAATTTCGGCAGTGGGCCGCTGCTTAATTGACTATTCCCCTAGCCTTTTGAGTATGTGTCCCTGAAAGAGATTTATTTGGTGAGTATCTTAAGTAAACATGTTTTATGTCAACAATTTTCTCAACAATTTTTTTTTTTTCTTCATTCATTTTTCCAACAATTTTCTTGGATACCTAAAGTGTGTTACTTTAAGTAAACCTTGGCATAGTATACAAGTGCTAGTGGGTACAAAAACTGTCTTAGTTATCTACCTGCATTCATGTATATTAATGTTAGATTTGTACAATTTTACAATTTGTAATTTGCAATTTCGCAATTTTGCGCGTATATGTGCGCATTAATCATTGATTTTTGTGAGAATACCATAGATTTTCATATTATACATCAACAAGTGGCTGTGTATATAATTTTTTTTTTCTAATACTTTGATAATTTCATTGACAGTGGAGGTGTGTCAGGAGTGAGATGTGAGTCTCCTCCCTGGTGTGCTCATGCAGTGGTGGCACTTGAGGTGTTAGGTGCCAGATTCTGGCATGTGTCTGTGGCAGTGCCTAGCTTGGTGTCAGTGGACAGTTCAGGGTGGGGGGGGGTGTGTGTGTGTCCATTTAAGGAGTGTGTGGCTGGTATTGGAGCATCAGTTCCTCTCTGGAAGTCACTGCTGTAGTACCATGGCCCACCTACAAGCTCTCTTTGCTCTGCCTGTCCCCCAGGTGATGGAGGTGGGGAGTCCAGCTAGGGCCCTGGTTGAGTCTAACCAGACCATCCATTATGGGTACATAGTGAGTAATTTCAAAGAGATCATTGAGCATGGTGATGTGATGGTCTGTAATTACTCCTGCCATTATTTCCTGGGCTCAGCCTTGCGTCGGGGGGCCACTGTGGCCCTTCTGACTAGGGCCTTGGGCAGTATGGGTTTCTGGCCCATGGATTATAACCTAGGGCCGCGGGAGCGAGTGCTATGGGATTATTTGTTGGCGGCATCCCTCCTCGATCTTGCGGCATCCGGGGATCCATCCACGGCTGCCGAGTATGGACTGGGGATGCTGGAGGCCCGGCTCGCTGAGTGGGAGCAGGATCACGGCCATATGTATGGCTCGGACTCGGCCCCGGACTCTCCCATTGATGTTGAACCCGAGGATCTGTGGTAGGATCCCGACTGACTGAAACCTAGGGTGTAAAAACCCGCCATCCCAAAGGCCCTTTTCAGGGCCGGCAATTTGTCCGAAAAGTTCTGAATACTGTCTCTGATGTGTTGTCTCCTGGTGGTGGACTGGGGGCAGCCTAGGCTGTGGGCAGTCTAGGCTGTTTCCACAGTCACCGGGGAGGGCTGGTGGTTTAGAAAATTAGCAATAGTCTGCATGTTTGACCTTGCGGTCTCCTCCTGTTGTTCGTCAATAATTATATCTGTTGTATTTTCCAGTGCTGTCATGGTCACCGGGCTGGTGCCACAATCATTCTGGAGAAGCATGGAGTAGTACAGTCCTTTGTTTTTAAGGGCTGGTATAGTACTGAACCTAGTGCGCCAAGGTAGGTGTATCACCTGAGGGAGGTGATAAGCAAATTCTCCTCTCTGTGTTGTTATAACTGCTGGTCCATTCCAGGTAAATATAGCCTTAGGTAGTGGGAAGGTTTTAACCACTATATCCTTATAGGTAGGGGCAGCTGCTGATTTAATCTCATCAAATTCATGTGGTATTGGCCTCAAGGGTAGCGCGAAGTTTGAGTCTCCACAATATATTTTAAAATATATTGTGGGATTTGTGCGCTTGGCCACATTTTTCTTGCCACAGTGTGTCTGTGCAAATTTCTTAAGGTACTTCATTATTCTGTAGGCTGAGTAGATGGTCAGGGTGAATAATATAGCAATTATCAGGGTGTGGGTTTCCTGAATTGTGAGGAAAGGGGTGTGGGTTTCCTCTGTAGGGGTTAATTTGGTAGGATTCTTATCTGGGAGCAATTTGTGTAGGGGCAGCTCGGTGACTAGTCTGAATGCTTTGGCTGTAGGCAGGTAGGCTACAGTCCCTCCTAGTCTGTATAATTTGAGTAGTATGTATACTATAAAAATGTGAGCTGATATCCCTAGGATGAGTGCTAAGCTTTGGAAGATTGGATGCTCTGTAACTCGACGTAGGTATGATTCCTCGTAGCTCGTTTCCATTTCCTTATTAAGGTTGGAGGCATCTTTTAATACTGTTTTAGCAAAGGGCTCTAAATTTAGTTGAGTAATATCATCCATGATTGGATTTTCCTGTAGTTTTTCTAAGGTTCTAGAAAGGTTTACTACTTGGAAATTTGGAAGATTCTCTCTTTCATCTGGTTTGGTTTCAGAAATTTTGTTAAGTGCTGCCATGAATGGTAAATTAATTGTCTTGAGAATGTAATGAAATGATAAGGTTGAGTTACAGGGCAACCTTGTGTTTGGAAGAGAAAATTCTCCTACACTGATCGTGCACCCACAGGGTACACCTATGATTGAGTAGGACTGGGCCTTCCGAGTTTCAGACGTTTTACCATGGCAGTTGATAAAGTAATGGGGTTCATTAGTAGTGACCAGATACTCATCTTCAGAAATGGAAATAGCATGGGTGGTAGGTGCTTGCAGTGGTGAAACTGTAAACTTGCAATGTTCCTTAATCTGTTGAGCCTGGTTAGTAAAAATGGCTACAGGGCATGTAGGCCTGTGTTTATAGATTCTACCATTTACATTTCTGCATACCTTTACTGTAGTACCTTCACATGCCTGCATATCTGCTGAGTCCAATTCGATAAATAATGATTCATCGTAAGATACTGCTAGAAACTCAGTTGTGGTTTGTAATTTGGTGACTCCTCTGGTGGGGGTCTCCTGTGTGTCTATAGGCATGGGTGATGTAATCATTTGGTACAGTTTGAAGGTTGAGGTGGTAGATTGAATTATAATGTCCAGATGAATATATATATGGTGAGCTGAGTAAGTGTATGAGGTCAGCTTCTGTGAATAATAGAAATCTAAGTCATTAATTGCGACTTGTGCTCCAGGGTGTGTAATCCTAAGTTTGTTATTAATGTCAATTAGATATCTAGCAAGGTCTGAGGGTGGCACTATATCAGGGGTTAGGATCCCTGATGATAGCATCCTCAGGGCTGCATTTGTCCTTTGCAGTGATTGAACTGTATTCATTCTTGCTGCTATGATAATTAGTGCATCATTTAATACTTGCATTTTTTCCCTTTGAGTTTTCTCGTGCCTTGAATATGAGTCAAGTGACCTGGACATGTTAGAGGCCCACAGGTTGACGGTGTCACCTATGGTGTTGATTGTGCTGTCCAGTACCTTCTTATCTTGGATGTATGCTTTAACAAACTTATCTTGTCTGTCTGTGATCTTTTCAATGAGATTAGCTGCTTCCTGATCCTGTTTAGCAAATTTTCTTAGTATTTCATCTATGTTCTTGAGCTGTCCCATTACTTGGTTTACATCTTCTACTGTGGCTAGACCTAGCACACCGCGAAACAGGGGTGCTAGAAAACCCAGTATGGCCTCTCTTTTGGCCTTGTCCAATGTGTTTATGGGGTTGGATAAGAACAATTTGATGGAGGCTAGTGTTTCATTTATCTCCTTGTCTGCAATTTCCAGCAAGGTGTCTAGCTCCTTAGCTTGTTGGATAATTTGGCCAGAGGTATGATCTTGTAGAGTAGGAGTGGTCAACTGGAGTATTCTATCCCTTATGGATCCTTGGGTAACGGGTGCCCGAGGTATCTTGTAGGGGATAGCTAACAATAGTGTTGTGGTTGTATGTCCATTGACCAATGGTTGAGGGCTAGGTTTGAATACTACTCCTATGTTTTGTCTCACCACAGGTGTATAACCTGCAGTAAGTGGTTCGATAGTATATAGTAACAGCATAGTTAGCAGTATGGGTGAAACTCTCAGTGTCCCCATGGTGCTTGTGTAAAGCAAGTTTGCTGTTTAAAGTCTTGTCAAATTTGTAGTGATTTGGTGCTGGTAAAGTCTAAGTGTATGGTGTAACACTTTAAATGAAGTGGTTCAAACTGTACCTTTGCAAGATTGAGCTGTCTTGGCAATATGTCCGGTGAGTCTATAGAGATTGACCAGTAAATGGTAAGGTCAGGTTGAAGGTGAAGTAGGTGTGTTCTTTATCCTAGTGCAGTCTCTCCTAATGGAGAAGTGGGCTGGCTAATTCCCAAGTGGGGTCCTGTAGACTTGTGTTCCAGACTGCAGCTGGATGAAGACTGATGGTGGGCTATGGTCCACAGTGCTTCTTATGTAGCCTACCCTACCCACATCCATTGTGGGCCTGGTATTGTTTCTCTGGAGTCAAGGCCTTGATCTCCAGTGTCTGCAACTGTGGGGGTCTATTGTGTACTCTGTGTACTGGTAATTAGCTCCTCCTGTCATCCAGGACAGCCATTCATGACCGTCTAGACAGTTGTCTGAGTGTAGCTTATAAGGTCAATTGATCTCTATAGACTGCTGTGTTGGCATAGCGCGCTCTTTCATGTGGGGATTAGGCTTTAGACACTCCATTGTGTTACCCTTACTCTTCTTAGACTTCATGTCTGCTTTACTTGGGGGGTCCCAGTCTTTGACCCTTTTCAGAGGCAATAACCTACTGATATATTTACAAATTTGATTGGCTTTATATACATATAAGTAATTCATTATCAGTCACACATGTCTTATGTGTGGATGAAGAGAATTTGTAATACATTTTGAAAATCTTATGTCTTTTGGTATCTCAATCTTGTTTCTAATTTCTTGAAACTGCACCACACCTAGATGTTTTTCTTAGTATGTGGTGTGCAGGCCTAGGCTTGATAGGGCCTATGCCTGTGGTTTCTCTTGTAAGGGTGATATCATTTTTGTTCCTTACAATTTTGCTGTAGTATTTGGCCTCATGTGGAATAAGCCTGTGTGCAAATTCATTGTTTCTGACAGCCATAACCTTTTTCAGTCTGTCTATGTGCACTGGTCTGGCCACCAATAGATTGGTGTCCAAGTTTTTGAGTTTGGCACTTGTCAAACTAGGTCTATCTACTACAACATATGGTCCCATAAAAAGGGGTTGAAGTTTCTTACACTCTGTGTTGGTCAGGATTCTTGGTATGTTAAGGTACACCATGTCGGTGACCTTGATTTCCTGTGGTGTAAGTTTCTTATCATATCTATCTTTCCTTTCCTTTTGTAGCTTGGCGACCCTTTCTATAGCTTTCCTCCTAGAGGTATCTTGATTCGTTATCATGTTAGCTACGTGGTCTGCTACTGTGGATATGTCTTCCTGTATTCCCAGCCCTAAGTCCATTGGGGTGGCTGGGTTTCTTCCATGTAGTAGGAAGAAAGGGGTGAATCCTGTGGTTTGGGATTCAGTGTTGTTTAATGCAAAGGTTATGGGTTCAATAAATGAATCCCAATTGTTCTGGTGCTTTGAGCAGAATGCTCTGAGTGCTGTGCCTATGCTAGCATTGAATCTCTCTACAAGCCCATTTGATTGTGGCCTGTATGGTGAGGAGAATTTATGTTTGATCTTGAGGTGTTTAGTTAACTTTGTGAACTTTGCACCTGTATAACATGTTCCATTGTCTGTTTGAAGAGTGGCTGGTGTTCCATGATGACAAATTATATTCTTGTAGAACTCTGCTGCTGTTGTCTCAGCTTTTAAGT
This sequence comes from Acholoe squamosa, assembly GCA_949317995.1. Lineage (NCBI taxonomy): Eukaryota > Metazoa > Annelida > Polychaeta > Phyllodocida > Polynoidae > Acholoe > Acholoe squamosa. Next base: position 13,301,309 of record OX439045.1, on the reverse strand, counting down.
CAGTAGTAGCCCAAGCTGTTGCATATCTGGTAGCATAATCTATGCAGACTTGTATATGTTTGTTTCCCCTGGCAGTTGTGGGAAGTGGTCCCACCGCGTCTAGGTTTAGGAACTTCATTGGTGAAGTCATGTACTCTCTCACTGTCATTGGTGTTTTGTGTGAGTGTACTTGCCTTTTTGCTGTGAGGCATGTGTGGCAGGTGGAAACATATTTTGTTGTGTCTGCTAGCATAGACTTCCAATATACCCTAGGTCGGAGTGCTGACAGCATCCTACTTGAACCAAGATGGCCGCCAGTAGGTGAGTCATGGAAATACTGTAGTGTACTTGTTACCCATTGCTGTGGTATAACAATTTGAAGTGGTACAGTATTGGTTTTTCTCCAATTTATGGGGCATATATGGACTAATGTACCGTTTACCAAGGTGTATGTCTGGCCTTGGTTGATGATTCTGTTTTCTTGTGCTTTTGGTGCAGGCAAGGTCCCATCCTCAAGATATTGTATGAGGGGCAATAGGTCCTTGTCTTTCCTTTGTTCCAAGCCAAGGTTTGTACCTGAGATGGATGTGTCGGGAATCTGATCCAGTAGTTGATTTATATCTAGCACATGTTGTTTTATTCTGTCTCTTTCTTTTTCTTTTTCATCGACTATTGGCCTATCTTGTGCCTTTTGTTGGGGTGTGTCACTCTTGTTTTGGTGTGTAGGCTCCTTTGGAGGGCCTATTCTCGCCTTAATGGGAGTGGCAACCTTTTTCTTTAAAGGCACAATTTGCTTTTTGTCATTCTTCTTTGTCTCAGAGTTCTTTGACTTAGTAGATGCAGTGTCTTTTGTGACATTTTTCCTGGCAGGTGGGGTTTTGGTAGGTTTGTTTCCTGTGACCTTTTTCTCATTTAGA